>OX419338.1:12278246-12293246 GCA_948470475.1 Galaxea fascicularis | reverse complement strand
AACGAGAAGTTATATTTTGAAATGACGTTTCCCTTGCCGCCAGCGTCGTCGTTGCTAAAACTCCCTACTATCTTGCACGGGACGTTTTGGTTGTCGCGTAACCGTCCGTCCGTCCGTAATTTAAATTTTAATTCAATCGCGAAATTAAGTGATCAGCCGTCATGGTTCGAGTACTGGTGGAACTTGTGAAGACTTAATTTCAACTTCGGACAATTTACCTGGAATTATAATTTGCCTTGTAAGAATCACCAGAAACCAAAAGTTTTGTCCGAGGGAATAAAACGGCGACGTTAGTTGCCAAATCAATCATCGCAAGTTTCATTTCGGCCGATCTCGTAGTCAGCCAAACTGTCATAACGCGGTAAGACTTTTGGAATATGTGGCTAAAACCAGCGGGTGATATTGCAAGAAAGCAAAATCAGAATCAAGGATAAAAAAAAAACTCATGAAAAGAAAGCACTCGTGAAAGTTTGCCGGGAACCACCAACTACCAACCTCCTTGAAGGGGCATTGTCACGCTGTTGTATCATCACTTTAAAAAGCTTAAAACTGCCAGTGCATCAGCGTAAACCTTAAAATGGTCTTGTTTTGCTGCCAAAGACAGCAGTACTGCATTGACACTATAAACTGTCCCTGCTAAAATTTCATTGGAATTCATCTTGATGCTGTAGGAGCATTTTTTTTGCACGATAATAAGCAAAAGGCAGTGAATTTGGAAGAATTAAACCGAAATTGAAATTGAATTGAACCCTTTCACTCGCAGGGCTGACCAATACGTACTTTCTCCTTGCAATCATTACATTGTCAAGCAGACAGGTGAGGAGAGTAAAGAAGAAATCAACTGGGGGATATTGTTTGTTCTAACATAGCCTGCAAACAGGCTCTCCGTATGGGTTATTCCGAGATTTGCTTTCTAATGGCGCGCGGTCAAAAGCTAGGGGATTGGGGCGGGTGAGAGAGAGGAGAGCCTGCAATGGTCCTTCTACGATTTGAGTATTTACGTTCAGATTCTGAACGTAAATTGCTGATTGGCCAGTTCGACTTGACACATGTCAAATAAGTGAGCAGAGGTATTTCAGACACCGCGAACGTAGCCTGCGTGACAGACGCCTTTTTCGGCTCTTGTTTCACACGCCGGATAATTATATGGATTCTCAGCTCAACGAAGCTATCTCGTCTTTGAATTTAAAAGCGAATTGATCTGAAGAAATAGCAATACCTGGGAATTAAGAGTCTCCTTAATGAAAAGGATGTACTAACCGTGTTGACTACAAGCATTGGAAAAAGCTTTGTGTTTCAAGTTTTCGCTGTGATGAAATCGCTGGACTCCTCGAGAGCACCACTGCAGATCAGATGGAAGAAGATGCGAATTCTCTGAGGATTAAAAGTAGGGGAACTCGAAAGCTCAGACGTGTTTGGAAACCTCCCTCAGTTGCCTGATTTTTTACTCGCCTTGGCCGAAGCGGTGTGCCCTCGACCCACGAATGCAGGCGTTCCATAGCGGCAAATACACTTCATTTTTCTTCACAACCAGTTTGTTCGAGAACGCTGCGAGCTCGTCAACGTCTCTACATTTCAAAATACATGTAGTGTCAAACTTTTAACTGGTGCAATAAGCGCGCATAGCTTTGTGTACAATAAAAGCATTTGCGGCTGTTTTCCCCCTCTTAAGCGCCCGATTCTTTACTAGGCAAATTGTAGCTTTATCTTCAGGTGTTCTAATCATCACATCCCCATTCGAGGACAAAACTAAGACTTTCGCGCTTGCGGTGTTGTCCGGAAGGTCGTCGATATTGAGATGTGCCAGGAGATTCGAATCGGATAATGTGCTCCACTCTGACAAGGTTGATCGTTTTCCTTGCCAAGGAAGATTCAAAAACTACATTTTAAAATCCCTCTCTGGTACAAGGTTTGAAAACGTTCACAAAAGACCCCTGAGAGCGTTATTTTGTCCTCAACGAACACTTGCAAATTCTGCAAAATTCGTCAACCGATTTGACGCTTTGTGGTTTCCTTCCAGTTTTGCGTCGATATGTTTCGTTGGAGTTCATAACATAACAACTTACGCGTAAACAAGCGAACGTGTCGCAGAAAAGTTTTTTGACAGCTGCCTTGACCCAAAGGTCATTTCTGTTTCGTTCTGATTGGTTCATTTCACTTTGATAATTTGACAGATCAGTCAAGCGGAAAAGGGGGCAGAACTCAAATCTTACAAAGACCATTGCAGGCTCTCCCCTCTCTTGCCCGCCCCAATCCCCGATCTTTGACCGCGTGCCATTTAAAGAGCAAGTCGACACGACCATCTCTCGGAATACCCAAATGGAGAGCCTGTTTGCAGGCTAGTTCTAACACTAAATTCTCCTAACTAACCTCATAAGCAACATACGGCAGACAGTAAGGTGAAATATATCTCTCAGTTAGTACGTGCGCTGTGATTGGTCAATTTAGCGGGCCGTACTTCACTGTACAGCCCGCTATATTTAAAAGTTTCCTTTTCCTCGCGCCTGCTTAACCTCAGAGATATAATAAACATCTTACTACCCTCGCTTTCTCGGTCCGTACTGTAAGTTACGGTCCTCGTTTTTTCCCGTTGATTTATGGCCCGCGCGCTTGGGCCATAAACGAACGGGAAAAAACTCGGTCCGTAACTTACAGAACTCGGTTAATGGGAGGCATTTCATATTGAGATGGTGGGAGAGACAGGGTTAAGCCGTGTAGAAAAGAAATTAACGTGGAAATGAATTCTCTGCGTTCGTTTATTTGCCGTTGTTTTTAAATTCCGTCAGCACTTAACTCGGCTGATAAAACCAAATTCACTTTGACACATCCCCAACACCGCAGTACTACAACGTCTTTGGAAACGAACCCCTCTTGATAAAAAAAAAATGGTTTCGTTTTAACCGTACTTCCAATTGGTGTTCTCACAATCAGCTAAAGTTCTGTTTATGTGCCTTTGCATGATCGACGGTGAAACGATCCTCGAGGGCCATACGGCGAGTAATAACCCATCACAAATATTTTTTTCTTATCGAATTAAAATGGCGACACTTGCAGTGCTCAAGGAAAGAAAGAGAAACAAGTACACAGAGACATAAATTAACAAACATTTTCAAGGAGATTAGTGCAAATTGTTGTCTCCTTAACAAATATGCCGAGAAACAATGAGAAAGCCGTCACGCCAGAATGAAGTTGAGTTAGTTAGTTACTTCCTTTAAGTTCTATAGGTGTTTCGGGTAGCTCGTTCAACAGAGCGATAAAGCAATAATGTAGAGTCAACTCCAACACCAATACAGCTGTTACAACCAAGTCTGCGAGTCTCCTGGTTTGCATAATAGACCACCAAAGGCCTAAGTGTCCTCAATACCGCATGTACAACAAAGTCTGCTTCAGACGAGTAAGAGTGAATTCCAAGTGTTTCTCACTGATGTGGTGCATGGGCGTATAGGGCGTCTCGCTCGTACAACATATTGGAATAACGAGATTGCAGCTGGTGCTCTCGGTCAGTTTGTCTTCGAACATCTTCCCTCAGCGACTGCAAGAAAAACAATCGATCATCAGATTGCGGAAACCTCTAACCAGTACAAAATAAAGATGCACTTTAGCGTGAAAAAGAGGCGATGTAATGGCTCGCGTAGCATGTTACAACATTAGGAGAAGCGAGCAATAGAAAAAAAAAAACAAAACAGAACAATGCCGCTAACTGAAAACAATGGCAGCTGCTACATGTCGGAACCCTTGAGAGGAGCTAGGTTCAATGTGCAACATCATTTCTGTGATTTACGGAAAACTCTATTCCCCTCCTACGTATAGTATGTTACGCCGGCTCCTTGTACACAGCATTATATTGTTAGCTGTTTATTTTTGCTTTCCGTTTTCTTTCGTTCAGATGTAAGAACGACCTTAGGCACTGACGAAAACAAAGTCCCAAAAGCATTACCTCCAGTCTCTTGGGAATAGATCTCAGTTCATGCTCTCTCAGTGATCTGAAGGTTTCTTTCTCCGTATGAACCTGTTCCACTTGCTCGTAAAGGTCATTAATCTGCTTGGTCAAGCCAACACTACGACTCTAAAACGCAAAATATGGCATCGGATGTTGGTTTTTCTTTTTTTGACAAGTATCACATTAGGGGCACGTTCTTGATATATGATTCTGATTTTTTGACTCTTTTAATTCAAGTTACGGCCTTCTACAGTGCCATGGCCATTGGTGAACAGTCCAACTAACAACAAAAGCGCTAAGTGGTTATCCCGTCAGGTAGCTGCAGCTGTTCAGCATTTTTTAAAATAAATAAAAATAACTAACTTTAATTTACCCTCGGCAGTATTTATAGCACACAACTGTTAGTAGTACCGAGCAAATATTGAAACAAATAATTCAAATAAACATAACACGATTAAGCCTTTAAATGTTCTCCCTGTAGAAACGAACTCGGCCTTGCAATCCGTCATTTGTTTTTTCGTTTAAATCGAACCGTTTCGTTGTTCCAGCACGGAAACTCTGGATTTATCGTATAAAAGTAAAAATTACTTCTTCGTTTCTAAAGCTGTTTCGATGAACATATGTAACACAAGCTCTGGTTTCTTTGAAAACAGGCATTTTGGTTTAAGAAACTCGCCTTGTGAAAACTGCGATAAAAACAAACTCCAGAAACGGCGGTAGAATTTTCCGCGCGCGCACAAACATCATCGTCTTTACTGAGAATCGTAAATTCAAATTTCTACAGGACGACGACGCGGGCCTATGATGTGGCCAAAAGGCCAGGTCGTGCGAACGTCGTCGATTCGTAAGCTCCCTGGTGAATGGGAAAGACGAGGCACATGGGACTCTGTAAGCAGGTTAAACCGGCTCCCAACGCCTCCCATGTGTGCATTTCACAAGAGAAGAAAAAAAAATTCCTACCTGATAACCACCGAGAAGAACTTTCAGTTTCTTTTCAATTTTAGCCGCTCGTTTCGCGTCTTCGGTCATGTGAGTCCGATTCAGCTGAAAAAAGTCAAATGAGATCAGTCAACAACTTTTTTCTCATACTTTCGTTGAATGCAGGCTTAAAAGCTGATTGGAATTGGAAAGATTTGCGTGTTCAGGATTATTGGTTGGTTCATAGTCAACAATTAAAGCCAAAACAGAAGGTTAATCATAGATTTTTCACTGATACACCTTAACATGGCGGACATCAAAACCTTGTACTAGGCATGCGTATTACATCGTAATCTAGTTGAACAGGACTACCAGTATCAATATCGCACCTTTGCAAATCTGAAGTCCCGTTACTTAGAAACACTTCCCGTAAAGAGCCGTGGGCTCACGTTAAAGTAAGATCTCACCTCGAGACGTTTCTCCAAGGATTCAAGTCTGTCTTTTTTGCTGGCTAATGCTGCTCTGGTGTAACGCTGCTGTGTCGGTAAAAACAAAACCTACAAAAACACGGCAGATAGAATTAAATTAACTTTGCTTCTTCCTCCGTAGAGTCAAATATTCACTCACGATAGGCGAGTTTTGTTTTTCAATGTTGGAAACCGAGAGAAAGAAAAACAAGTAGAAGAAGTGAAAGAAAATTGAAATTTCGGACTTACACTCAACGGGCAAAACTAACAAAAACATTGTCTGCAATATCAATACCTAATTTGCTTTCATATTAGAAACAATATTTCTTTGACCTTTGACCATCTCCCTTCTTGACCGTCAATTGAAACAATTTTTTCCAGTAGAAATCACCCCCCCCCCCCCCTCCCACCCCAATGGAAGAGTATTAAGTAACTGGTTTCATATTTAGTCACCACTACTCAACACTATCAAGAGAAGACTGACGTAGGAAAAGTTACAATGTATGATCGCTCCAATTGGAGATTTGGCCCTTACGTCACTTTCGCGATTTCATCAGAATTTCTAATAGCCTACAAAATAAAAGTCAGATTGTCTTGGAGGACAGCACGAGTAATCCTACAACGCACCTGGGCATAACATTCCTCCCACACTTTGGTATAGCTTTCAATGGGGAGATCTCCATGCGCCATTTTGGACCTCACGAACTCCATTTCCTTTGCGAGCAGTTCGCGTGCATTAGCAATCTCCTTTTCAGTGAATGTTTCCAGCGGCTCGCTCTCCAGCGCGGCGCGGTTAGCGGCGATGATGGCCTGTGCGGCGCTTTTGGTCTTCTTGTGCGTTAAATTTTCAATCTGTAGAGCTGTCGGATGATTGACTACGTCGTTTCTGACCATGGTTACCATCTCACGCTTAATGAGTTCTTCTGCCTGAAAAATAAGACAAAATACTCGCGTTTGCTTGAATAGCCAGTCAGTGTAACCTGCTATGCTTTTGCCTGTAAAATACCCAGCTGCACTCAACCGAACCCCTGTTCCTTTCAACTCAATGTCAGAGCTACGCTACTATGGCCGAGTAATACATGTAGCGCTGTGACACAGAAAAAGAAATACTTCACGGCCAGGCGTGCGTTTCTCGAAACACCCGAAACTTTTCGGGCCTATTTCGGGTGCCATGGCTTTTCGGGCCCGAGAAACGGGCCCCAGGGCCGAGTTACTCGAAGCATGGTTAGCGCTAACCATTGGTTAAATTGTAATAAAACCTATAGCTTGTCATAGTATTTAACCGAGGTTAGCGTTAACCATGCTTCGAGCAACTAGGCCCAGGTAAAAAGTCACACAAGCGTTACAGTCAATCTACGTCACGCATGGCCAGTAATCCCGAGAATGAAACGAGCATCTGAATTCCTCGTTGTAATACCGAGCATTTGAATGGAATCTTGAAGATTTCTCTGGAAACCTTTCCGAAAAACACTCATTAACTGAAAATTTTCAATACGTAGAGGGAACACTTCATGCCGTAATGTAAAAATCATAGCCTTATGTCAATAAATTAGAGAAATTTCAATGGGAATCCTGAGATTTGCTGGCGAAAAACATATACCCGATACGGTAGGTAAGTATTAAAACTCCGGTTAAATGTCAAAAACACCGGCCACGCATGACGAAGATTGACAGTACAACTTTGAAGCACTGTAAGTATGCGTCCACAGACCACCACAAAAGAAAGAAACGTACACGATCTATAAAGTTCTTAGAAACGAAATGATTTCCACTGAGTCTCGTCGAAAGTATTGCTAAGCTATGTATTTGGTCACCAAACTTCGCCGCACTTCTCAAAGCAAACCTAATCGCGAATTGTTTGCACGAATTTTCCCACGAATTCTGATTGTTGTATTGCATCGCTTGCGTCTGTTGATGTGAAAGGATGATAGCGTAATCACTTTGGTTTGGGTTTAATGGCAATCAACTGAATATCGCTCTAATATAACAGGAGGTTGACAAAACTGCTTAACGTTGGTGATAATTAACAATTATTGGACCAGGTTGAGCATGATAGCGATAATTATCAAGGCCAAAGTTTGTGTTATCTGCCGAAGCCGAAGGCTGAGGCGGATAACACAAACTGAGGCCTTGATAATTATCGCTATCATGCGAAAACCGAATCCAATAATTGTTTTATTATGCATATTCCTGAGCTGCACTGGCGACTCTGCCATAACAAAACTGATCAAACTGCTGGTTAGTGTATTAGTTGACGTCTCTTCTGCATGTATAAAACTATTGTCTGTAGGTATGACGTCAATTCTACATATATAAAAACTATTGTCTGTAGGTATGACGTAAGAGAAACAGAACTAGCAAGAATTAGCTGCGTGCTTATAGCCAATCAAAATCGAGCTGGTGACACCAATGTATAATAATCAAGATTAAAGGGCCAGAATGAGTCAGCACTGCTTGCGGGTGGCACAATTCGGACGATGTTGTTAACACCGCGCCAACTTAGGGAACCGAAAAACGCGAACATCGCGTGCGTCAAGCTAATAAAAACCTCCGACACATTGAGAACTGTACATTCAATACGTTACCACGTTGAAACAGATGATTACCTTTTGCAGTCCCGTAAGAGGTGGATCGACATTAGCCGGCCGCAACACGGTAGCGTTCACATCAGATGGGCGTGGCATGTTTCGCTGCACGGACTGCGATTGACGTCTCATCTCTCTTAAGGCTGAAACATAAGTAATGCTTACTAGATGTATGTACAGGACTCACTTAGAAATAAGAGCTGTTCTAAAGCAAGAGGACAAAGCAAAACAGTCCGCCTTTTTCGCGCATGTACTCGATAGCTAATTCAACAATTATTCCGAGTGTGAAACCTAAAATTTGACTATGAAAATAAACGTTAATGAGCACTGTCTTCTTATGGGATTGTTTGTGAGGACGTAAAAGGTGATTCGAACTTTTTAGTCCGATAGTGTGGCCATTTAAAAGAATTTTATTGACTAACACATGCACACCCTAAGGTATGTTCAAGTTCACACTGCAAGCAGGTGGACAAATCAGACATGGTTTAATGCTACTCTGGTTTGAAAATTGATGAATGAAACTTAAAAAGTTACAATTCACGACCCAACGTTTCGACACTCCTGTCTAGTGTCTTCATCAGGGGTGTTCTAGTGTTGCAAAAAGGAACCTTTTATACGCTTACTAATTAACGACCTTTTGTTTTGATGAGGTGTAAGTAGGTGTCAGGTAAAAGGCCGCCATCGTCACGGTTTAAAGGCCGGTACACACGAGGGAGCTTGCTCCCGCAGCACGCTCCTGCAACACGCTCCCGGGTAAATACCCCAACCAGTACACACCAGGGAGCACCAGTTTGATATGAGGGAGCAAAACTCGGGAGCAAAAGTTTTTTTGCGCAACAAATTTTTTCGCCAGAAATCGTTGGTGTAGACGAGGGAGCTTTGCTCCGGGAGCGTGTTGCAGGAGCGTGCTGCGGGAGCAAGCTCCCTCTTGTGTACCGGCCTTAAAGGAGCGTGGGCACACCCTTTAATACATCTTCGGCTACATTTTACCAGCTTAGACAAAACAACCTTCGAACCTTCTGCCTCTTTCATGGCCATCCTTCTCGCATCAATATCAGCAGCATCTTCAACAAAACTCTCCTCCGCCGTCTCCTCCGCTTCTCCTTCATCAGTCTGCCAAGATTTAAAACAAACAAAACCTTTTATCGGCCAAATGTCTGCTTTATAATTTCATAACGATAACTCTATCCCATTTGCTTAGTCGTTAACTGCTGCCTCGTTCAAATGGAAGGTGGGTGCCTGGGGTATCCAGGGGCTTCCACTGTGTCGGGCCAGCCCCCAAATAGAATACCACCCCCAAGGCTGGCAAATCCCCGCAACCCAGCCATGAGCCGCCATTCCAGGCACCTGTCAACACTGATTAGATCAGTGGAATGAATAACCAAGGGAGGTGGGGTGGGTGGGGGAATGCTTAAAAACAACTTCTCCACACCGCTCAGCACTACTGAAACTGGACTGGAACACAACGATCGAGCTGCAACGTTCCATGTGAGCCTGCACTTGTGAGATTCACCGCTGGCCAGACACGCACTAAGCTTAGCGAGACTGAATATGTACTAGATAGATAGATTGTTATTTAACGTTTCAAAGCAAGATTTGGGCAAAACTGACACTACTGCCCACACGATAGTGCAGGTCAGAGGACTGATATATGAACGATCCCCTGACGAACTTACCTCAGGCAGAACGATCTCAAAGTCATTAGAAGGTGCTGGCAGAGATGCCAATCCTGCTTTTAGTTGAGCCTTCATCTCTTCCTAAAAACATTAAACGAAATTTAAAATAAAGCAACTGAAGAAAACGATAACCACGGATTACAGTTTACATGACAACTTTAATTCAAAAATTCTTCTTTTCAGTCAAAGTCATGGTAAAACTGAAACACAGATTTTTTACTCTAGGAGTTAAATACATCCGATGCTAAGTGTGTAAAAACCGCTGGAACGTTAACTCACTCGTAGCGCGCGAGTAACGCGCGCGTTAATCCGCCAATTTACGAACGTGTGAGAGCCAGTACAGTGGCTATAATGCACACTCAACATTTTTTCATGATGGTATGGGCCCAAATGTAGTTTCAAAATATCTACATCTCCCTATGGTACAATAGAATGCGAGCAGTCTCTCTTTTCTTCTAAAATCTCTGGAACGAACGCGAACAAGATATTGGAGCGGCGAAACCACGAGCCGCTAGTTTCGTCGGCGCCAATACAAGCGCCTTCGAAACTAGCGGCTCGCGGGTTCCGCAACCGCCACTCGCATAATCATACAATGCATACATCGCGTTCGTTCCACAGATTTTAAAGCAAACGACAGATTGCTCACAGTCCAATGGTACAAATATCCTTACCTGTTGTTGTTTCGCTCCAAACCCAGCTTCATACTCCTCCATCAAAGCCTCTTCTGGGTTGATGTTCAGCTTGTCCCGTACTGACGCACGGCCTGGCGTGACTCCACCACCGCTACCTCTGTGAGGGGTTCCAGCCACACGTGGGGTGGTACCTAACACAACAGCGCAACAAAAGGATTTTTCAAGCGTCTACCACTTAGTGTGAAATAAATAGGCCATATTCGTATTCTCGGTATTAGACTGGATCTAGCATGAAGTGGAGGCTCTTGCGAGGGAATCTTTTCATATATAAATGTATTCCCCCGCAAGAGCCTCCACTTCATGCTAGATCCAGATCAATACCGAGAATACGAATATGGCCTATTGTACCATTTCCTCATTAACTTGGACATACAAAGAGTACCAAAACCGTGTAAAGGTGAACCTTAAGAAGCCATCAGAATAAGATATGGTTTTGCATGAACAAGTTCTTCAGTAAAAGAAAAACAGCCACCTTGTTAGCAAAACTGGTATACACCATCGGGAGATAAAGATTATTGGAAAACGTTGCACGAATCCTGGAATCATCTCATATACAGTCCTTCACTTCGCTATCACAGCTTTTCTAATTTTCTGATGCTTTTTGCCATGTTACATGTAGGGGTCTAGGACTCGTTGCAGGTCAACCATAAGTTTCTTTTATTTGCTTTTTACCATATGCCTCTTAATTCTCAAGACTAATTCAAACTAATGCCTCTCTTACCTCCGCTGTCTCCTTGCGGTGTCCTGTAAGGTGTAGTCAGCATCATGTTGGGGGTTTGCATGGCCTGGTGTTTCGGCGTAACTCCTTCAAAGTTACTCTCCTTAAGGGGCGTATTCATGCCACCTTTCAACGGAGTGTCTACATTGGACAATGCCAAGATGTTTTGAGCTTCCTAAAATCAAACCCAGATAAGAGGGTTATCTTACATTTAGAAAGCAATACATTTTACTTTTTTTTTTTAATCTGGTATAGAGCCAACCAACCCAAAACTAAATAGAGTGATTTTCAATATTGAGTGCGATAAAACCAAAACCAAAGAGCATGTAATTACGATCAATGCAAACAGTGCAAAGAACCAATCAGAATTCCAAACAATTATAATTACAAAGTGCAAGAGAATACTCACAAGCAAGTCATTACCCAGTGGTTAGAAAATAATGTCACAAGTTTGGCCAGCCAATCATAGAACGAAAGAAAGAAGAACCAAAACAAAGTACTTTGGACTCTCTGAAAACTGCTCAAAACAAACCAACAAAGCAAACCCATAACCGTATTTACCCGTGTATAATGCGCACTTTTTTTTCATGGCAGATCAACTTTACCTGTAACACTGTGTCTTGCTCTGCAGGGGTGCGAGGGGTCCTCAGTGCATGCGCAGCTGCAGGAGTTACTGAGTATTCACTCAGGAGGGCATTTGATGCCACATGGCTGTCTTCCACTGATAATCGAGCAGATTCACTGGCCTGACCCATCTTCACAATCTAAAATCAAAGGTCCCTATGAGTAACTTGCAAATGCCATGATGAATCATGATTAAAAAGGTCATTTCAACATTTTTGGATTCCTAATGTCCTCTTTCTTGGGTGTCAAGTATCCTGAAGGTTACACACAGTACTTTGTCTTTCTATTTCATACCCTTAAACTATGATACTAAAATTCACAGCAGAGACAAAAATAATTATTACCCTGAATTGATTATGTAAATAGCAATCAGTTTAAGTATAATACCATACCTCTTCCAATTCTGTATCAGAAATTTGTGGTTGTGGGAGAACAAGTTTGCTGCGTTTCTTCACTGAGTCAGGATTGTTCAGCCTAAGAAAACAAAATCAAGCCATAAAATATTGGGCAATGTATGTACAGGTATTGGGCATGTATGTACATGTATTGTAAACTTCACATTAATGGCCCAAAGCTTATTCATCCAAGAAAAATAATTATTTATAAGCCTAAAAAAACGTGAAGTATTCTGAAGAGTAGAAATCATACACTGTACTACAGTATTTTAATCACTAGTAAACTAAGAAAGACTCTTCATGTTCCTCTACCAGGCGTTCGAACTAAAATACAGTAACCATGAGCGATCATTAGCCAATGTGGTCATCTATGATATTAAATCTGAGTTCACAATATTTTCTACAAAATGAAATTTTGTTACCACCCCTCAACACAAAATGGCTGATCATCAATTGTGTTATTATTTTTTTGGTGAAAGTTGCTGCATCAGCTGCAAATCAAGGGCATAACATCTGAGTAGGGAATACTTGCAGCTGTAAAGACTGTAATATTTAATTTTTTAACCCAGGCAGGGTCCGACATTGTGACTGGCTGGTGGCCAATGCGACCAAAAATTGAGCGCTGGCGACCAGAAATTTAGAACTGGTCGCCAGCAGGCGACTAACCTTTTGTCCCCTCGGCATTTGGAATTCCAAGGTAAATGGGCTTTTTTAAAAAGAAAACATAAAGCTGGCGTGGAGAATTGTAGTAAAACAAAGCGACGATTTTACGATTGCCATAATTACCCGGCGCCATATTGTTTCAGCGGCTTCTCGCAATTCTGATATCGCGGGCGAAAACATGACGTGGGGAAAATCGTGACGAGTCGTGACGAATAAAGTGTGAGGGCCTGGCACTAGAACATTTCTTGTCATTGCGTTTTCATTGCGTTTCGGCGAAGAACAGATACTTGAGTTGCACACTTGATTAAATCTAAGTATTGAAAGAGGGCCCCCATATGTCTAGTACACAGAACTTTACAGGAAACCAGTGTAGTTCCTGCTAAATGGAAATAATAAGAAAAAGAAATCCGAAGCCTTTGCTTTTGTGAGTCTCTCCTTTAATAGCTGTATGTAATAATATTGTGTTAAATGGAAACATTTTCTTTAATTATACTGAAAGAAAGTTTAAATTTTGTGCTTTTAATATAAATTAACGTAAATTAAAACTATTGGAGTAAAGCGAAAAATTACAACCAAACCAAACACTTGTCTTTGGCGACCAAACCCTTCCATTTGGCGACCAAAATTTTTAGGTTAGTCGACAATTGGCTCCCTTACAAAAAAGTTAATTTCGGACCCTGCCAGGTGCTGTTTTACAATTAATGTATAAACTGTACTACCACTACAGTAGTTACATGTAGTTAGTTAGTTGAGAGAACTGGCTGAAAGATCAAGACATCAGCAGTTTTCATCATCCACAGATAATTGTGTATCTGCGTGTGTGTGGCTTTTTTTAAATATATTTTTTTTCATGCAGTCAGTAAAAAATAAAATAAAATTCCAGCCATTTGTTCTAAGAATAGATGCTGGTTGCAACACAATTAGAACATGTCTCACTTGTTAATCTGCATGACTGCTCCTGGCAAGTCATTTTCCTTTCTCTTCTTCATCTTGTCCTTATCTTTCTTTCTCTCTTGCTGTCAACGAAGCAAAATTAATAGACAGTAATGTCACTTGTTAGCACTCAAGTAAAAGAGGAAAAAAACTGGAGCATGCCAATTATTTAGCTTTGGAGATACTGTAAGGTGCATGGGAAGCAGCTGAGGAATGGTGAAATCAACAAAAAAAATTCTACTACTGTAGTTTGTACATGTAGTTGACAGTAAACACCTGCTCAATATCATCTCTCATTTTGCCATCCAAATGGTCCTGGCGAAGCTTTTTAAAATCAGGTTGATAGTCAGGTAATTCCTCTTCACCAGTGTCATAAAAACCTACAAGAAAAAAACACAGACAATGTCGAAAGAAATATCAATATCATGATTGTACATGTACATGTAACAGGGATGCAGATAACAGTTGGGAGCTGGGGAAAACACCAAGTTGTTAACTAGACTTTCCTGTCTGAAAAACCTTCTACAGTCCTACAGTTGATCCTTCTAAACCCACCTGTGAGCTGATAATTCGCATCTGTTAAAAGTTTTATCTACATCCCTGTATGTACCTTACAAGGCTGTACTCTAAGAAAAGTAGTTGGGTGCCCAAAATCTCTAAACCCTTGAAATCCAGGGTGTCCAGCATAAAAATTATAAGTTTGGTGCAAAAACTAATTATTCTTGGTCACCCAAAAGCAAAAGCAAGCCACCAGGGGTGTCCACTAGATCACAGCCCTGATCCTGATAGCAGCATTACATGCATGTATCATGCATGTACAGTGTACACTGTAAATCCACCATATTGCTCACAATTAACACATGCATACATGAGTAATGCAAACAGGTGCTTGCTGAACTTGATGATAATGCTCTGTATTTTCCTGATACAATGTAAGTGGTTTGTAATATAATTACTGATCAATCTCTGTGAAAAACTAAAATAATACAACTGTGCATGTACAATGTAAGCTTTTCTGATCACACTATCAATTTTGTATAGCAACATATTCCACACCTTGAGCAGGTTTCTTCTCAAATGGGATTTCTGCATTATAATCCACTCCTCTCCTTTTCTTGCGATGCTTTCGTATCCTGAAAAGATTGCCGAACACCAAACATTAAATCCTAAGAAGAGTTTCCACCAGGCCACAGTTGTTCAAAGGCTGGATAGCACTATCCACCGGATAAATATCTAACCAGTGGATAGTGCAATTAGCTTTCCTAATACTTATCCACTGGATAGTGATTTATCCGGTGGATAGCTCTATCCAGCGTTTGAACAACTGGGGCCAGGTCTTATACACCTACAGGTATCTGTATTAAGCATCACCATAAACATACAGCTGTA
>OX419338.1:12248246-12273246 GCA_948470475.1 Galaxea fascicularis | reverse complement strand
AGATTGATTCAACAAAATGAAGAAAATGCTGATGTTAAGTCCTTTTCGTCCATGTAGCTTAAAAACACACTTTCAAGCTCTACCAACCCCACCAACCCTACAGTAATCATGAATGGCAATACCCTGTTCATAATGTATTAAAGCAAATAACAGAGACACTGCAGAGAGACATCCTGTGACATTAAATGTTTTGTTGTTAGGGGAGTTGGGAGTGGTGGGGGTGAGGGGGGGGGGGGGGCATTTTTGGATTTGACTGATACATTAGTTTACCTACATGTACAATTCTGTGCTCTATCGGCACCAGGTTGCCCCTGGCAACTTGCTTTCACTAATGGACAGCCAGGAAATATTAGTTTTTGCACCAAACTTATAAGAGTATTTTGAGTGCATAACTACTTTACTTAGAGCACAACCTTGGCCTCTTTATTATTTCTGTTTACCGGTAGTTGTACATGTATTTTTGTTTCAGGACAACAAGCAGAAGTAACACAAGAACTTAAGGAAACTCAACAGGAAGGCCATGTACAAATATTACCACAAGAAAATAATGAGGTTACTGCTTCAAAAAAGAAAGCTAAGGTAGCTACTTACAAGTACTACTTTTACATACATACTGTAGTGTTAGGTACAAATGGATCAATATGCAGAGAGGGGGTTTCAAGGTTGTCCACCATTTGTCCCAAATTCTAGAAATATCACTTCAAAGTAGAGCAAAAACTTGCATAGGCTAATAATAGTGATTTGCTAAAAAAAGGCAAATTTCCAGGGTAAATGGAAGTCCACCGCAGGGTTTTCAGTAGTAGCCGGCAACCAGCGAATTCCGCCGCCTGTCAAGACGAAAGTAGCCGCCTGTGCTGGCTATGAAATTTGCCTTTGTGCCTCCGGGCTGAAGTTTAACCGCCTATAAGTATTTCTGGGCCGTCTGACAAAAAAATACTGAGAACCCTACCACCGTACCCAAAAGAAACTGTTGAATGAAGACTTTGCTTTTGATTAATTTGTTTGTTTTGTTTGTAGTATTTATATGCCGTTTGCCATTCTTGGCCCAAGTTCATAGCTACTTGCTGGCTCAGTTCCCAGATAATAATAAACGAATGCAACTAGCAATGAAATATAAGAAAACAATCCAATCCATGCCCCTTCATGTATTGTTTGGACACCATAACATTCTAATGTACAGCTGCAGAACCAGCAGTGTTGATGACATTCTGTGTGGTATCAAAGAAAGAATAATGAGGATAGTTTGGTGTTCACAAGCATGGGTTACATATTTCAACCCAAGAGTAATCATTGTGCTCACACCATTATTTTTAGATAAAGTTAAACATTTATGAGTGGTACCAAAAGAATCCTGCAGAGCTGAAGGTCAAACCAATCTACAAGACTCTACCCAATGCCAAAGTTGCACTGGATGGTTCAACCCCTGAACCTCGTTTTCTATGGAAGGAAAAGGTCTGGCCCAGTGGTTTTCCAGATTCTCCTGAAGAAGCCAAAACAGATGTCATGACGTACCTAGAACAAAAGGACTGTTACCGCAGGCTGCAGAAATTAGATGTGAAAGATTTTGCTGTTGGTAGCATCGTAGCAGTCACTAGAGCAGATCCTTACATCGCTAAAGGAAAAGTCAGGTATTTGTACATCCAAAAAATTGCATGTTAACTCAACTATTTGTTGTTTTAATTTGGTTTTTGGCTTCCCAACCACTGAGGTAGTTTTTATTTTTCATAGTTCCAAGGAAAGTACACTGTATTAAAGAATGGTTGGAAAATTCCAAACCAAAATTAAATATTATTGTAGACCATCAGTTTTGTTGTTGCTCTTTTCCAGTAATATTAAGTGATTTAAGACTTGAAGTAACCGCTATGAAGGTTCAATGGCACCGTTGTTCTTACCGCGAAAGAATGGGACGAGTATGTACGAGGGACTCGAAGCAGTGCGGCAACTTCCAGGGATCGCACAGGACTTGAAACTCCTTGAAATTCCTTGAATTTCAAAATAAAAGTTCAAGACCTTGAAAGTCCTTGAAAATTTGCAGTGCGTGCCGGAAAGTCCTTGAAATTTGTTGCCAATTTTATCCAACAAAGCTTCACAATTGACTGAGACGAAAATCGGCGCATCCTCTACTTTGAGCAACTGATGTGGCATTATATTGGCTTGAGTTTGCCCCTCTTGGAGTCCTTGAAAAATGGAAAAATATGTCCCTGAAAGGCCTTGAAAAATCCTGAACTTTGTCGAATTTTTGTGTCTTTGTTTTGTCTTTGTTTTATAGGGTTCCTTTGTCAAAATTTAACGTGAAAATCGTTGTGTTCGTTCAAAGAGATCAGTGGGTTGGGGGTTTGTGCAATAGATGATAAATGTCTTTCGAATGAGAATTTACTTTACTTTACGCATATTCGACTTGACTTTACCCTACGGTTGGCACAAGGGGAGGTTAAGAACTCGACTTTGCGGTAGACGAATGCGAAGCTGAGTTTCGTGTTGGGAAGAGAGACTTGGAGATCAACAACTTTGGCTAAACAAGCGAAACTACACTGCTATCCAGTACAACGCGTTTTGTGTTGATAAAATGCTTACGCCAATTCCTTCGGTTGTGCCGTCGCCACAGATGTACTTCAATTTGTCGATTTGAAAGAAACAAATGAGCAAAATTGAATCACAATAACTTTCTAGTATTGAGAGGACGTTGTTGTATAATATTCAAAACGTCTGCGTGACTTACAAAGCAAAATTCAAGCAAGAAACTCCAACCTAGTAGACACTACAGCCAATAGCTTCTTCCTGCGTGCTCAGCAATACGGCTGGAAATCTCATGACGGACATGCGCAGTGGCTCCTTCCAGGAAATTTTACCTCCGGCCACCGATGTAGAGCCCTCCGTAGCGATTTTCTTTAAGTCCAATTCAATACTGAAGATCAGTAGTCTTCTTGCGGTCTCTATAATTTATTGATGTTGCTTTCTGAACCCCAACATTTCTCTCAAAGAAATCATAAATTACCGCCCAGTGATTTGAACCTGTTAATGAAAGTCACACCTAGTCTGGGCTCAACAGATTAACTGAATTTGACGGGAATATTTCACTCTTGAATTTTACTTCTGTTTTCGTTCTCAGATTCGTAGGAATCTGTATTGCCAAGAACCACTGGCAGAATACCCTGGGTGCGACATTCACACTGCGTAACGTAGTTGAAGGAGAACCAGTAGAGGTCAACTTTCAACTTTACTCGCCCCTGATTCAAAAGATCGAGGTGCTGAAACACATTCGAAGGCACAGAAAGGCACTGTGGTATCTGAGAGACTATCCGCCGTCCATGAGCGCGGTGAATGAAAAAATGAAGGCTGTGCCTTATACAGAAGAGCCGGAGCTTTATGTCCCTACTAAAGAAGAAAAGAGAAAGGTCAAGGCGTGGTTCAGTGGACTTTGGAAAGCGAAAAGGAGATAGACCAAAGATCGCATTATTTGATAGTGGTGTCACCTCTGAATTTGAATTCACTTCTGTCAACAATTGCGCACTGTTTTTGTAGTAAAGTTGAGTTTAAAAATCCTTTACGCTTTCGGCCTGAACTGCCCCTGTGGCTACTCGCTTCATTCCGATAAGAAAACTGTGCGACATACAACGTATATGTGGCCACATTTTTTTGAAACAGTTGAGACAACTTCGAAAAAACTCGGAGAGTATTAGTATTAGCTGGGGCTAAGTTGTTCTTTCTGCTATTTTTTTCTCTGTTTCTTTCCGGTTTTCTTTTCGTGTGTTGAACGTGGACTTCTGTGCACTTTCTTCAGTAAAGTAACACGCATTTACATGTAATTACTCACGTTGTAGCCATTGAACGACACTGCGTGGCGAGCCCGTTACCAAACCACTGTGAAAGCACATCATATACGCTATTGTTTTGTCATTCATAATCGCAATACTGAGGCATGTGCAACAAACGAATGAACCTCTGTCAGAGTACACTACAGTCGATAACTCTTTGTCTGAGTTTTCATTGACTTATCGATCGTTGACTCCCGTCCTATAAGGTACGCAAACTCAGCTACATTTAGTTACTCCCTTGTTCTCTTACGGGATTTATTTTCGATTCATGATTTGTTGCTAAAGGATGGTAAGCGGTTCTAGATGAATTCTCAATTCATCGGACATAGCCGCGTCACATATCTGACTGCCAATTGCCGTATTCAAATGCGGGCCGTAACATTACATTTCTTCTTAAATTTACGTTTCTTGCCTTAAAAGTTTTTGCCTTAGTATCTTAAGTCACATGGCAAATGTTCAGAAGTTTCTGTGCATCTTTCGTGTATATGCCCCAAACAAAGTTATAATTTTAAGGTTAATGCCGTTTCCGACTCATTTTCCAAAATTGCGATGAATTTCCTTTCCGCCGGTGCTACCTCAACTTCATCTATTTTTTTGAGCTAAAAACCGAGCGGTTTCAAAAGCAAATGTTTATATAAATATTGTAGTTTACACGCGGAAGAAGAGAAGCCGGAGTTGAAACAGAAGAAGAGGAAGTATAAAAAAGAAGACGGAGGTGCAAAGCGCCACAAAATAATAAAACATTGAAATCTTCTGAAAACTCCTAAATCTCAACTTCGCGACAGCAGTATCATTCTTGGTAAATTCTACTGATCTTTACGTCGCTGCATATCTTTGTTCAGTGTTATCTCAACGACGGAATAGGCAGAGTCCCTTAGACAGATCAAGATCGTTTTCAAACTCTGGAAGGGAATATCACTTACAATAAAAAACCAAGGGCGACATAACCGGAGGACAAGTAACCGAAGTATAACATGTCAAGTCTCCTGATTGGACACTGACAGAAAATTTTCAATGTCTTTTATCGAAACATCCTTCCTTTCTTCGTCTGTTTGTTTTAAAGATGGTAATGTTTTTTCCTTAAAGTGTAATATGTCTTAATGTTTTAAATTATTTTTTAGCAGAGTGTGAGATTAGGCTCTATTTGTTTGAATCTTTTTTTTCAAAGCCGTGAGAAAGTTTCCAATGTATAATGTGTGATGGTAAATCATGAAGTTTGTACATGAAATATAGAGTGGGGACTTTCCCCTCTGATTCCTTTTGTTTGCCCGCCGATTTTCTTTTGTTTCCTTCTCTTTCTCTAGTCGAGTCATTTAATATGTTTTTGTTTTCATTTTTGGTGGGAGACGCAATGAAAAAAAGGAAGCCGGTTTTCAGCATACTTCCGTCATAATCAGACGTCCACGTCAAACTTTCTCAAACGATATGATCGCAACGTACCCACCTGAATACAATTTGGTAACATATCTGATCAAATTAGTCAACCTTTTTACAGATGACATCAAGCAAGATTATGACTGGGCCCTGCTGTGATTTTCAGCGGAACGTAGAATAGTCTAAATTCTCAGTGAAATATGCACGATGGTACTCCCCCGATCTCAGTATCTATATCCCCCAGTTGATTCTATTTCTTTATTCTCATCACCTGTCTGTTTGACAATGCAATGCCATTGCAAGGAGAGATTACTTATTGGTCACCCCTAGAAGCTATCCGATCTTACAAAAGGTCTCGTAATATTTTCCTGATGACACTTTTGGGCCTCCTCCACTATACATACCACTCCTACAACCAGTTTTAGTTGCTAATCAAGGCCAAACATCGATACTCCGATAAATCAGTCAAATTAAATTTTGAAGTTATCAAGAAAGGCTTTTGTTAACGTAGAATCTGTGCAACCTACTTATGAATAATTTTTTTTATTGACAATCGTACGCAAAACTAGCACCATTTAAATTTTTTGTCCTGGAAAGCTCCATGTGAATTTACTTCAGTATATCTACTAGAGTTCACAAAAGCTGATTTGATAGGCAATTTTTTTTTTTCAAATTCGGAGGAGTACTGAGACGGCCGTTCAGGGTATCAAGTCCACATTTGAAAGACAAACTATGGAAGACCCTTTTTTAATGATATCACTGTGCCACTCAGTAACTTTGCGAGAACACACGGCAATCACACCTGATATTTTGCCGCAATGCGACAGTGACTTTCCAGCAGAAAAGCTGAAGCACAGTACAGGTAAAATACAATGTAATATTTCTGTTAGCTCATTTTGGACGGATTCGTCCACATTTCAAGACTAACTTCATTATTTGGCCACGATACGTGGCTTTAACTCTGAACATTACAACAATCAATTTGTTTTCTGTATAAATCAAAGAAAAGTAGCAGTTACTTTGAGATCAGATCCATCAGATGAAAACTTCGCTTTCGTGTTGTGTTTAAGCTATTTACACGATTACGCCGGAAAGTGTATGCCACATTGTTGATATTCTGTTTTTGTTATGCAAACCGATACTTGAAGGGCTTTTTGCGTTGGCGAGGATTTCCATAGGATGATTAAACACAAAACTGCCACGAGAAATTGCAAATATACAAATATGCCATATTGCAAGTCACATACTCAGTCCGTCCAGGGCAGTGAACAAATCCAGAGCCCTGAAAAAGTGATCGGTATCTCCTAAGAAACCAAACAGCCCACTTTAAAAATCATCAGAAGCTTGAGAATATTGTAAGTAAACTGATTCAGTTGTTATCGTATTCATTTCAGTTTTCGCGCGTTTGTCGTACTTAGTTGGTAGTCAAAATGTCTTAACAACCACAAAATTAGAAACGTTGCTTATTGAAGTTTACGCTGAAAGTGAGCCACGGAAAGCGAGTACAGAAATCTATAGCAAAATGTTTGCTGGTTCAGGTTTGCTGTTGGCGGATCAAAACAGTATTTGCTTCAGTTCTACCCTTTTCCACCAAATAGTACCTGAAAACGAAAGCTAGAAACGTTAAGGAAATCTTTGTATCCCTTCAGTCTGTTCGTATTGCATGCCAGAAAAATTCATTTCTTTTAGAAGTTAGGGTAGAAGGGAACTGTTTTCCCTCATGATTATTGCATGATACCTTCTTTTTTTAAAAGAACTCTTTTTTATAAGAACTTTGAGCCTGAGATTAGCCAACATTTTAAGAACATGCTTAGAACATAACCCAGGCTGGGATTCAGTTAAGAACGTCTTTATTTTGTTTTTTTGAACAGCATATTAAGTGTGTGCTTTTTGTAAAGCCACATTTACCAAGAGTTGGTTGGCGCGGTCCATCTGTTTTTACTTGTTCGCGGCATCAGATGAGGCCGCATGCGACGACGAAGCATGCGACGAGCAATTTGCACACCAAATAATAGGGAGCTTTCGGTAAAGAGGACGGCAACGACAACGGGAACGCCACAAAACAATGGGCTTACGTAATGAGCAAAAACAATACTCTGCACGTGCGTTTTACAGTTTTGTACATTTCCTTGTCATCCTTTACAAAATTTAAACAACGTCAAATGACCAAATTTTAGGTTTTCTCGAGAACGTGAGCGTATGGCGGAAAATTTCTGTTTCTTCTTTCTTACTTTAACGCCGTTCATAGAACTTAGGCCATAGACAGTTCCTCAGCATTTTCCAGGTGAAACAAATTGAGATAATTGCGAAAGAGTTAGAAAATGGAGAAGTAATAGTTTGAAATGACGTTTTCGTTGCCGTCGCCGTCGTCGCTGCTAAAGCTAGTGATTGAAATACTATATCATGTAACTTTGAACATCTTAAGGTGGATTTCCACTGTCAAGAAATTTTTACGTGCGTACAGACATAAATTTTAACTGGCTTTACGTGCGTAAATAAAATAGAGAAGATATATGAAAGCTCGCGCGGAACCGCTCGCTTAAGGTGGATTTCCACTGTCGCGTAATTTTCACGTGCGTACGGACGTAAACTTTAAATGGATTTACGTACGTAAATAAAATAGAGACGACATATGAAAGCTAGCGCGTAAACGTAAAAGTTGAGCAAGGTTCAAGGGTCTCCCTTTTGGTAATCATTTGCGGTTTTCTAGCAAGTAGATGCGATCTGAAGCTATAAATATAAATAAATAGTAGTCTTTATTTCCTCACAAGATAAAAAATACATATCTCATATCACAATATTGAGTAACAAGTATAAATATCTAAGTTATTTACATGAAAATACGCTCACATAGCTAAATTGTATTTAAAAATTAAGCGATTAATGTAAGAGTTCTTGAATCTATCTGTATTAACTTTCGGATACTGACTTGTTTGATTCCTTAAATTGTAAGTCGATACTTTCTTCTTGGGTAATAATCCCTTTAGAGGGTGTCGGTCAATGCCAGATACCTTACTAAATACCTTTCTATCCTGACTCACGACAAGGTATATTTGCACTGTGCGTATGGGGATATGTCACGTGCAGGATTCTCCAAGGAGATTTATCACTCAAAGTTCTCATAGTTGTCAAAGTGGATCGAGTGTGCGTTGACAGATAAAAGCTAAGCCAAAAATTTCGAACGTAAAGTCGACCATTTTAAGGCAACAGTTTTTCCTGTGGGAATTACATTAATTTCATTTACTATTATAAATTATTAAACGTGAGAAATTCAGGTCAATACACAGCTACCTGTAGAGATTTATTTTCGCAAAAACAGCAAGCTGTTTAAATAGTACTATGAATGAGTCGCTAAAGCGTTTTTGTTTTTAATTTTCTTTAAGGAAAATAATTACTAAATTAAATGAGGGAACTCCATCGTCTACGTGATTTTAATATCCTCTACCAGGATTTGTTAGGAAGTTTGACGGAAACAAATAAAGCGAATGCTGTCGACATTATTTTACTTGAAATTTTAGAAGTAAACTTCAACTTTTGCCCAATCGCGAGACTTAAATACACTAATAAATATACTATGTGAAATAACAGTGACACGTTGAGATTCCGGATGTTTACATCCAAGCTGTACGAACTCGTTTCATTCTATTTAAGATCTGCCACTGCTTTAAAATCCATTCACCGACACCCGAACGTGTCAAAATGTTCGAACGGTATGAATGAAAACTGTCACAATCCAAATGCCTTAGTATAAAATGCAACTGAGGCATGCCCTACTTTCTTTTCAAAACTGCTATAAAAATGACATTCTTTTCATTTCCAGATCATAGAAGTGTCAGTTAAGCCAGATGTTTCGTCCAATCCTTTTAATTTTCCCTTCGCTAAGAAGACCGGGGTCGTAATAATACACTTTACTGATTTAAAGAGGGTTGCACGGAATAGTTGAGGTAACTAAGGTGACTGATATATACGTATATGTACGTGTCTTTATCATCATTAATTTAAAAAACCCGTCAATGAGCAAATCCAGGTGACTGTGAGGCGTCTGGCTCTTCCAATAGCTTTGGATCCTGCTGTACTATCGGTCTGTTTTGAATTAAACTAACCCCAGGTGCGAGGTGACCGGCGCCTTAGTGGTAAATTGAACGAATGTCGGTTGTGTCTTTGACGCCCGCATGCGTGTTATATAATCACCCCATTCATTCTCTGTGTTAACAAAAAGGAAAAAGTGGAGGACTTTGGCTTGATTGCCTTGGCACTATCTAAGACACACTTGACAGAAATACGTATTATACTTATTGATAATTAATACTTGATGATGAAATGGCACCAAAGACCGTAAGAAAGTGTAACCACCAATTTTGCAGATCAAAGATCGAGCCTCAGGTTGAGGTAAATGCAGTTTAATTTTACGTTTCCAGCTATATATTTTGGGATAATTTTTTATAACGTAGGTGACATTCCCTGACAACAGTTGTCAAAAACCACCTACAAGTTAGGGAAACTCGCCTGCTTTCTTCAAAGACAAGCTAGTTGGGCTGGCCGCTATAAACTGACTCAGTTTAATTACACATCTACGGTGATAGCACGGAAACTATTTCATTAGCTAATTAATACTAGCTTGATATTCGCTCGAGAATAATTATATTTCTGTTATCAGTGTTATGCGGTGCGGATTCAGTCTTTTCGAAGAGACCTTGTATGCGGTTTTTCAGGTAAACTGAGATCTGTTTAAATGACGGGTGAATATTAAGTTTTCAGAACAAAACAGGTACGTCTTGAAAAAAGACTTGTGAGCCTATTTTCAAAGAGGAAAGCCAAGATAATATAAATCCTGAATAGTTTCGATTCTCTAGTTTATACATCCTCGGAGACGCAGGGGCAGATAGTCGCGATGCGACGAAGATCGGGACTAGCGAACGTTTGTAAAGTGAACATGGAGAGCTCTAACTCTCACCCTCCCGCTCTAATGATATTCGTGAGAACTAAGCATAAATTATTGCAAGCATATCATAAAATATTATGATACTGTAACTACTTAGTTTTTTTTAAGTATTCTAAACATTTTTCTCCGAACGTAACTCTCTTGAATGTGCTGATCAACACTTGATCTACTGACTGAACTCAATATTTGACTGACAAGATCTTTGGGTTACCTGATCAGAGTGTATCGGTAAGCAAATGATTTCATGTTGCAAGCCCACTTCTCAAACTCATTAATAATTCATCAAGTTAAAACAAAGAAAATCATAAGCGTGAAGGAGGTTTGGATACCCGGTCTTAATTAGCATAGATTTTGACGATTTTACTTCTCTGTTTACTCCTTAGTTTTTGTTTCGATTGAGAAGATATATCAAACACTCGAGACAGTGTTTCATCGGATATCCAAACACCTCGAATTTCGTCAAAAATACTCCGCTGCGCGTCGTATTTTCAACTCTCTTCTCGGTGTTTGGATATCCCGATGAAACACTGTCTCTCGTGTTTGATATATTACTTGACAAGAATATACCAACATATCTGGTCTTACTGGGTTGTTTTTTCTTTCATGGACAAATGGCATATAATCCGTATTATTATCAATACGCGCTGCCAAAAAATGACAATAATAATATTTATTTATACCACGCAAATTTAACGTAAGTTTTCAAATGCTCCTTACAAAGAAGGCTTTACAGTTCTAAATTCAAATGAAGGATGATCCTCGCAGTTGTGATCGCAAAAAAAAATTCGGGACTTCAACGGAGTTTGAACCCGTGACTTCGCGATACCGGTGCAATGCTCTAACCAACTGAGCTATGAAGCCACTGATGTTGGGAGCAAGTCAATTGAGGGTTCATATTAATTCTTTACAATCAGTCAAATCAAACCAAATGTTGGTTTTTGAGGAGAGCGGAAAACCGGAGTTCCCGGAGAAAAACCTCTAGGAGCAAAGTAGAGAACCAACAAAGTCAGCCCACTCATGACAAACTGCCCTCTGTAAAACGCGCCCTTTTGCGGACCAAACGGGAAATGCCCGGGCTGAAATACGTTTGCCGCCCTGTGAACGGGAAGACTATTATTTCTTTTAATATATATAAACTGTCTTTTTGCTAATCATTGTTACTGACCAACCTTTAAACTAGATTATATTTGATTGTTACTGTAATATCAACAAAAAGGAGTTCTTGTTTAGCTGATCGTATTGTAGCCGGCAACAACTTCCCATACCGTACTTTCATGCCACATCTCTATTAAACATGTTTTTCTTATAAATGAATTTGTACGATTTGGCCTTGTGTATTGAAAATAGTGATAATCACATCACCTTTGTCGGGCATATGATGCTACTCGGGCCACAAATAAACTATATGCCCTCCAAAAGTCATGTGATTGTCCTATATTCACACTAAGACGTTCTCTTTTAAACATTGGTTCACGCAAAAGCCAACGCATGTGTTGTAGCGGCGTTAAAATCCTGCTAGAGTAAGTAAAGGCAGCCCAAATACAGTGTGGCTGCCGAGACGAACTAACTAACGGCTGTAGATCAAAGAGTCTATCTGCTCAGTAGTGTTTTGAATGGGACTGAATATTTCAGGATTGCATCGAAATGTAGTTAGTCCACATTGAACCCCTTGCTTAGATAAATTCAATATCTAACCTAGCGGTTCATAAGTTTTTACAATTAAACTTGGAAACCAACAAGGTATGAACTCTCCATCATCCCACTGTCTATTACGCAAAGGTGTATCCATTTGTTAGGATTTTATTTGCCTTCACTCGATGAGGTTTTCTTGTTGCTGCGACCAGCTTTAGGGAACTATACCTCTGAAAGCTAACCGGCTCGATTGAACTTGCAAGAATTCGAGTTTTAATTTTATTAAAACTATCTTGAAAATATGTATGACGCAAACTCTAACTTCTTCCTCTAGGGAGACGTCTTAGTGTTAGATGTCGGCCGAAATATTTTGGTGCAAGTGTTGTTTATGGAAGAACGACATGATACTGCAACAGTACAAAGCCGCATGTTCATAAAAATAGCGTATCCGAATCGCTTTCGCCCGTTCACATGAAAACACTATAGAGCATGCGCAACGCGTTCTAAGATTCTCCCTCCGACACTCTCTCTTCAAATCTCGTGCAATGATTTGGTCAACAAAATTATTCCATCATGCACTCGTTCGACCTCGCCTAACCCAGAGCTGTTGTTCTCGACTTTGCCGACCTTGGACAACTCAAACATGTCAATCACGTGCATCGTGGCCGACACACGTGACTAAAATCTTGTCCTGCTCATTACTGTTAGAGATCCCCCGACCAAAGGTTTGATTCCGACCGTATTAAATGAAGCAAGATCTTATACCGAGTGTATACTTTGTCTACTGCGCTCCAATATTGAGTCTAAGATTTCCGAAATTTTAAGAATAAAACCGAGGCTGAGATTAGGAAAGAATATAATTTTGTAAATACAATACAATACATGTTTTAAACTAAACGTAACGTATAAAATTCTTCCTTTTTCTGAACGGCAAAACTAGCCAAAAGACAAAAACAAAAGCACCACTAGTACCAACCGCGCCGTATGTTCGATGGAAGGTGGGTGTGTTGTCTGGCGTTATTGGCTGTGATCTCAGAATATACACAACAATATTTGCAGCCTAAAATCGGCTGAAATATAAGGCCTCATCCACACTAATGCGTTTTCAAAAGAATTCGTTTTCGGTGTCATCGAAAACGTATCAATAGATCCGTGTCCATACTACTGTTTTCGTGGCGTTTTCAACTATCCACATTAATGCGTTTTCGAAGATATCCGTTTCGTTTGGTGTCATCAAAAAACGCATCAATAGATCCGCGTCCATACTACTGTTTTCGTGGCGTTTTCAACTATCCACATTAATTAATTAATGCGTTTTCGAAGATATCCGTTTCGTTTGGTTTCATCGAAAACGCATCAATAGATCCGGGTCCACACTACCGTTTTCGCAGCGTTTTCAACTGTCGAAAACTCTCGAAAATGCTAAGTCAACATGGTGTGACGCAGGTTAAACTATGAAAACCATGATGAGATTGAATAGATCAAGGTTAAGCTCCAAACAAGCCATTAAATTTGATAGTAGTGTCGGCAAAAGCATGTTTTCATTTGCCATCTTTGATTTCGGTTGACGTAAGCGTTTTCATTTCGATGCGTTTTCACCTATACACACCAGAAACGAGGCGTTTTCAAAACGATACGTTTTCAAAAGACTCAACATTTGAAACCGCTTTCGAAAGTTTTCGTTTTCATCAGCGTTTTCGGACGTTTTAGTGTGGATGATAGGCGAAAACGTATTAAACCTTATGCGTTTTCAAACGACAACGCATTAGTGTGGATGGGGCCAAAGAATATTCAGCCTGGGCGAAAAAAAAAATTCTTATATTAAAAAAATGGGGTAAACCACAAAGATAAATGTAATACGTTCAAATTTAAGGGATTTAACTGGCCGGCCGGTTTGCAAGTTTTTAACCTCCTTAATTCAGTAATTACATCGTGCTTCGAAGCATACTGGACTGAGTGCAGGGAAACACGTTCTCAGACCCTCTCAGTCATTTGAATCTAAATTCTTGTTGTTGGCATCCAGATCTTCCTCTTCAGCTGCTTATCAGTGTTCAACTCGAAGCAACGTTGTCCTCCCAGACCGGCACAACTTTATAATATCCGACATTTTCCGCCAGTTCCTTACGACGTCTACTGACGACGTGCGAAGCACGTAAACCGATCGGTTACTCGCTGTAACAATTCTTGAAACTTTAATTGCTTCCCTTTTCCTGTTTTTTTTTTCCTCTGGACGGACATGTACAGTTGTTTTAGTTATATTTAGTACTGTACAACTAAAAGATATATTTTGGTTTTAACTAAGGCAAGAAAGGATAGGTAATTATGTTCATGTACACATGAGTCACGGTCAAATTCTTTAAAAGGCGATTTGAAATCTGTCGCCGTACCTGAAAAGTGAACCCCCTTGCAGAGATGAGACTGGGCACACGTGCCAAAGTTGTTACCCGAGAAAGGATCAAGCTATGTAAATCTGAGATATGAGTGTCCCAAACGCGATATTGAAAGTATATGTGCATAAAATTAATCAAGTTACAGTTATTTCCAGTTATTTTCAAAGGTATATAAATATATATATACAAAATAGAAACTTCGACTATTGCCTATATAGGCTCATGTGCCATTTTTATTTTTCTAAATGGCTCTTGGGTTGAATGCAAATTTGTTAGATCAGATAAATATGAAGATATCGTTTGAGCCTCGAGGGCCATCCAAGTTGTTTAGATATATTTTTGCTCTTTAGAATGAAGTTTTCCCCTTTTTTTTAACCATGGTTAGACCTCCATGTCTCGATTTTTTGTCGTAATAAGATCGCTCTTGCTAATGCATGAGAATCGGCCGTACAACATTCCGTGACTTTCTATGATACTGCTAGTAGAAAACATAAAACGATGCCGCGAGGTAAATTTTGAGGAAACAAATATCAAGGTGTTATTATTTTAATTTGCCGTGCCGAGGCGTCACCGGACGTCACCGTATACAACGTTAGTTTCAGTCAAACCGTAACACAGGTGAACGGTTTTTGTCTGCTCCGGCAGTTGATGAAATAAAAGTCTTGGTTCGTACTCTGATATTGCACAATTTTAGTTCATTGGCATTATCACAACGCTGCAGAAAATTTTTCCAGTTTGCAAGATTTATGGTAAGTTGCTTGAAGTGTAAGCCGATATTAACTTCTTCAGTCCTATCAATGGTAACTGAACGGTGGGAGCCTCTCGACCTTTGTCAGTTTATTTTAGTTCAAAAGTACACGACGTTGTGTTTAAGGTTTTTCGTTCGGACCTGTTTTATTTTCACTAACAGCTTGTATACGTAATTTGCAAATGTTCTCCGATATTTTCTTGCCCTTATGACAGCTAGTTTTACCGGCTTTTAGTATCGAATGAGCAAGGACTAACTGGTGCTCAAAAAAAATGCTCGTGGTCGTCACTTTTAACGCTTTTCGTTGCAACTGGATCAAGTGAGCTGTTTTCTGAGGGTGGAGGGTGGAGGGTGGAGTTAGAAGGAGAAATTACTCTCTTGGAAGGAATAAAGCAAAAATAGGTGATGTATATTGACCCCGGAAAAGAGAATTATCTGCACTTCATTTCACTTTTGGAGGTGAGGCTGAATGTTCTTATTTCTTTGCGCGATTTGAGCCTCAAAAAGTTCTAAAGATGTCCTTGAATTCCATGGTATAGAGGAAACCTCAAGTTGCTTGTCGCATGCTTAAATTACGGCTTGCATTGCTCAGAGGCCGCGAATGAAGATGTCGTGCCAACCAGCTCTTGGTAAATTTGGCTTTACAAAAAGCACTGAATACAGACGTTCACAACGCAACAAAAACAAGTGAGCAAAATAATATAAAGACGTTTTTGTGGACTCTCAACCTGGGTATGTGTTCTTATTATATTCTTAAATTTTGGCAAATTTCAGCCTCAATGTTCTCACAGCTTGTAAAAAAAGGTTCTTATAAAGGAAAAGAGTATAGGAGACAGCGGATAAACAAGAAAAAAGGCAACGATGTCTGGAGTTTGATAGTGCCAGGCACGCGCAAAGCCCAAGTGCCTATTACAATTGTTTTTAAGTTACAGATAAAACCTTCATGATAACCACTTATATACAGCTCGTAATTCCAGTTTCATATCAAGCAAGGAAATTGATCTTTCTAGATTCCGGCAGTAATTAATTGCTGCAACCCACTTGACAATGAATGACGCTCTTCTCAAAAACCTCCAAACCGAATTTTAATCGAATGAAGGCGAACTGTCCTAATTCACGTTGTAAAGTATTCAACATAAGACATAATTTTGTTAAATCCGCCCCAATTTCCAGAATTTGTTCGGGCACAAAATATCAAATTATGTTGGAAGCCAAATTTAGAAAACTGCTTTTCCTTCCATTCACAATTCTGTAAATTCTTTTAATCACTAAAAACAGAGTGTAAAGGATTTTGTATTTATTTATTTATTTATTTATTTATTTATCTATTTATTTATTTATTCATTCATTCGTTTATTCATGCATTTGAAAACGCGCCTGTCGCTTCTGAGTCAAACATCGTGATGATAGCGATAGCAAATAAAAGTGATCTATCAATATATATATAATTTATTATATAAAGCTACTAAAGCCGAACTTGTGTGCTTAGGAAAACCTCGCTCACATTATTGTAACTGGCAGTCTAGAAGGACTGGCTCAAGAAAGCTTAAGCTACCCAATCACGTTGAAGAAGTATAGCAGGGGGTGGTGATAAGAGCTCTAACTCCCCTCCCCCCAGAAGTAGTTTGTCCGTGCGACACTCTCACGTTTGCTTAAGCGGAATTACGAGGTTTGGCATAAACTTTGGAAAACGAAACTGTGTTTTGGGTTTATCTCATGAAAGCCTTTTTCACAGATTTATCTTGATGCCTGCTGTTGGTCAAATCTGTGGAACGGACTACAACACGGTTTCGAAACGGTAAAGGAAACAAACATGTTTAGACGATACGTTACGATAATTAGAGTCACCTCATCATTGAGAGGACGGCAGTTTTAGATGCATTTCTAGTCATTTCGGAATTAATACTTAAATTCCAAAGTTTGCCGGGGGAGCAGACTAATCCTGTAACTCTTCCAGACCTCTATTTTCATTGGTCCATATGACCTGTGGCCTCTTTTTGTTATCACGGCTGGGGGTATTGTTTGTGTTGTATCATCTATCGTTTCGTTCTCCAATCACAGACCTAATCTCGTACCCAGACCTCCCACATTTTCACACCTGCAGCGATATCTGAGTACGAGATTATCACAGACTGCGTCTTGAGAGCTACAGGCATGCTGCCGGACCCCACTAGTCTACTCATTACTCAATCTTACGCTGCTTCCCTTAGCCCCCGTCCCCCTGACTTCACATGAACAACACATCTGTTCGATTGTTCAGTAACTGGACACTGCAAAGTGAGACTGAGGTTGGACAGCACTTAAGGGGGCGTTCTCGTTCCCAGGGCTTTTCCCTTTGAAATCGGGAGGGGCTGAAGTTAACTCGCCTACACGTTCGAGGTTAATTCGCCTACACATGACAATAACTCGCCTATATACACATTCCAAGTTACTTTTGATGTTATAAGATAAGGCAAAGCCAAGAAGTTTACACGACAACCAAAAAAACAAGTAGAAAAACGAGCCATCGATCGCAATCCGATTTGAGTTTTAGTCTGCCAGCGGCTTTTCTCATTACTCTTTATTTTGACTGCGCAGTCGGATTGTTTTCGTCGATTCGCAAGGCTTATGTTCGTAGGGTATTATCGTCTAAACTAGAGAATTTCACACCAAATTTTACGAAAGGGTAGGGTATAATCCAAAGAATCACTAAAGCGAGTACAGAACTTAATCGAATTGGTTTAGTGAAGGCAAGTTAACTACGAACGTGTAGGCAAGTTAACTTCGGTGTAGGCGGGTTAACTTGTAGGCGAGTTAACTTGTGGGCGACGCGACCGGTTTCCCTATTCATGCTAATATAATAGAGTAATATATGGCTTATGTTCCCAAACACTTAAGCTTACAACGAGGACGTCCAGGATCTAAAGTACAGCATATAAAAGTAATAATTTTTATTTATAGCTACATTGTAGTATACCCAGTCACTAATTTCCATATCACTGAAAAGAAATGGATCCTTTTGTTAAGCTTTGAGAGAGATTTTAAAATTTCTCCTTAATTTTGCTAGAAGAGCATAGTAGTAACTTAAACAGGTGAGTACATGTTATTAAAAAAAAAGTCTAATTTCAGAGGTATCGGAATAATCGGGAGACTGATAAGTTATCAGACAAATTTCAACACAGTGAGCTTCATCGACTACACACGCACCCACATTTCTTTGGAAGACTTTGCTTTTCATCAGGTCTCGTCCTTCTTTGCTCAAAAGGGACTCTGGATGGGCAAATACTATCTGTACATTTCCACTGAGGGGACTCTTGGAGGGACTTTTTAGGTTTGCCACGTCCACGCTTTCGTCGGTGTCTTTTGGATTGAAAAGACTCTCGATACCAGTCCCGATCGTCACTGGCCAGCTGGAGAACATCGGCGGTGACTTCTAACACTATAAGTTGGTCCTCAATAATAGAGTTCAGAGGACAAACAACGATGACAACGTTCTTGCCTGCCTTTACGGGCAAGAAATTTGATAAAAGCTGAAACAAGAGGGATGTGCCGAAACCAGTAGGCAGAATGGCAATAACATCGTATCCTTTCATTAAATACAGTGTAAATACTCGAAGCACTTCACCTGAAGTGGCTTTAGGCGAAAGGAAGGAAAGTTGCATGGGTTTAGAGCTAACCTAAGGCGACTGATTACCGATAAGTTTTCTCGCGATTCCGCCATCTTGCTTGAAAATTATTATTTCACACGGACTTTCACCCGTTCGTAATCGTAATAGGCCATTTCCAAGTTCATGTCTGCCTCCTCTTCAAAGCGAGTCTAAGTGCGAAGTTTTTGTGATGGTAATTAGTTCTACTTTACATATGAATGAAAACTAATTTTCATAATAAAAACTTCGCACTTAGACTGGCTTTGAAGAGGAGGCAGACATGAATTCGGAAATGGCCTATTTATTACACCCGGAATTTTCGGGTTGTTGGGATCACGTGACTAGCCGATGCCAAGGTCTTCTCCTGCCCCTCCCGATTTCAAAGGGAAAAGCCCTGGGAACGAGGTTGGGCATTCTGGTTGAATTTGTGGTAAATAGGATGAATTGAGAATAAAAGAAAGAAAGGTTGAAAAGGATATACACATAATCCAGTTAGTACGCTAAGGGCCCGATTACATGGCGAATTTCAGCCCGGTCAACCGGGCTGAAATTTTGTTGCGATTACATGACTAACTTCAGCCCGGGCTGAAATGTTAGCGTTTCCTTCCTACTAGCAGCATCCATCTTGTTTCCTGGAAAACAAAATCACTGCGCATGTCCAACCTCACTATTCAGCCCGGGCTGAAATTCCGTTTCGATTACATGAGATTTTTTCAGCCCGGGGCGCAATTCAGCCCGGGCTGAAAATCCTAGCCTGGTTTGAGCAAACCGGGCTAGGATTTTCAGCCCGGGCTGAATTGCGCCCCGGGCTGAATCCCTCTCCATGTAATCGACAATTTGATTTTGAGAGGATTTGTTTCAGAAGCCGGGCTGAAGTTTCAGCCCGGGCTGAAATTCGCCATGTAATCAGGCCCTAAAACGAATGATACATGGTTCAACATTTGTTGAGCAACAAATGTTGCAGCAACTTGTTGAACGGAATAGAGCCAAGCTCTATTTTCGTTCAACAACTTTCAACATGTTGAACGGCATATTTCAACGTTCAACATTACATGATACACTGTTCCGTAAGGCTGTTTTTCGTTTTTATCAGGAAAATCTTTTTTTTCATAAAGAACTTGTTTCCTATGAATCTGCGTCGTATGCTGTTGTACTTAAATGTATCGACTATTTCGAGCAGAAGCTGGAAGCGATAGTTTCAAGAGTGCATGAGATCAGGCGTCGCTATCAAGCGACGAGGGCTAACCACTGACCTGCTCAAGTTTTATTCTCTCTAGCAAAGACGCTTCTCTCTCCATTCTAGGTTATCAATGAGTCAATGATCAATGATGAGTCGATCAGCAAGGATCGTTGAGCCGCGGAGCGGCTGGCTCGTTGGGAAGTGGGGAGGGAAGCCTGTCTTCTTTATTACATCGTATCCAACAGAAATTTTCTGAGGATGGTTTTCAAAACCATTTCCTGCTCACTGTGTCATGGAGATGTTCTTGTTATGAAATCGCTATACAGAAATCCCCAAGATTACGGTGAATCAACGACAGGCGTGATGTAAAGCTGACGTAACGGACGCAAAGCGCCTCTTTTGCTGTTCAAAGTAACAATTTGCGAATATTTCTTCTCCAGCCTACACTGCCAAAATGTTTAGATTATCTTCATCTCCCAAAGCATGTAACAGTAAATATCGAGGAGCAGCGCGATTTCAAATTTAAGAGTCAAACACCGCAAATTCAGCTCATTTTATTTGTAATAATATATATACAAAAATGTCTGCATTCTGATTGGCAGAGAGCATGTCAATAAATCCTAAACAGTGCAAAAAATTGAAACTTTTTGAGTGCAGAAAGACGGAATTAGTGCAAAATGTTGAGATTAAAAGTGGCTGGCGGGTACCTCGAGGACGCCGGTGATCGCTCAGAAAAGCTATTTTAAGAAAGTTGATTCTCCTTTAGAATCGAATAACAGGGCAAAAAAGTCGAGCTCTTGAAACAAGGAAGCCTGGACGTTTCACTGTTTGCTTTATTTCGGGCTTTTATAAAGGAAAGCATTTTGAAAGATAAGCCGATTTTAACACTTGTTCTTTTTACTCAGGGGATATTTTTTATCTTTATTCCACAAACATGTCAACAAGCCGGCGTTGTCATTTTTTGTCTTGAAGGCGGAGCGGGTTAACCCCGCAAGGCAAAATATAAAAAACTGTCCACTGTTTGTCTGAAATTTTTGTACATATATTATTAACAAGTAATCAAATGATTTTTCTCGTGCAATTTGGAATAAATAAGCACTTGTAAATTTTTCAAAGACCCCAAATTGCACTCGAAATCATGTGATTACCTATACAAATTCGGGTCATTGCTAGGGTGGAATACCTTGAAACGGAGAGGACACATGTGTCCCCAAATGTCACTGTTAATGCAGTAGCTGTTTGACACCGAAACAAGATTACTGCTAACAGCCGGGTAGAATGATTGTGAAACTTGCGTGGGGAGACAACATAGAAAGCTTGCAACAAAAAGACAAAGAAAGCCCATAAAGAGTTCTAATGTCAATAAGTCATGCTTCCTGATCGTGTAGGAAACAGGTTTTCCCCCGCAGTGAACCTGACTCTGTCGTTAAAATCGTTGGAGTGTTTTTGTTTTTTTCATTGTCTCCTTCCTGTTTTAAATTTATCACTCTAAACTGAAACTGATTAGGTGTAACTCTGAAGTCCAGTTTGTTTGTGAAGATAAGCGACGCTGCCCATCGTTAAAATACACGTATATGTTATATTTAGAAACTTTGCAGTTTGCACATTTTATTTTACTTTGTTCATTATTGCTAGCCTGCGAGAAACTGCCACAAGGTTACTATTGGTAGTCTTGATAGGGTATGAATGGTTGTGAATGTTGCGTGGGGGAGGACATATGAAAGCTTGCAATAAAGACGGCCCCTTAAGAGAGTATTGTCAACGAGTAATGGATTTTTACAAATAAACAGGAAAACTCGGGGTTTAACCCGCGGTTAGCTTGATGCATTTCCTTGCAATAACAAAGATCGTTCGTTTAATTTTTTTTCCGTCGTCTCCTTCCATTAATTCCTTGAATTTAGCACTTTAAACCTAAATGATCAGAGTGCATTGATATCAGAGGTCTGGGTATTTTTTGTTGACGAAAAATTAAACTGTTCATCTCCAAATTTTTGGTTATGCGCAAACTCGTGACACAAATAGAGCCTACGTGGTGTTTTACCTCCACTTATTGCAAGTCGTCTCTATCAGTATTTAAGAAGTAATATATCAAACACGAGAGACAGTGTTTCATCGAGATATCCAAACACCGAGAAGAAAGTTGAAAATACGACGCGCAGCGGAGTATTTTTGACGGAATTCGAGGTGTTTGGATGGCCGATGAAACACTGTCTCGAGTGTTTGATATATCTTCTCAATTGAAACAAAAACTAAGGAATTAACGGAGAAGTAAAATTGTCAAAATCTATGCTAATTAAGACCGGGTATCCAAACACCCTTCACGGTTGTGATTTCCTCTGTTTTAACTTGATGAATTATTAATGAGTTTGAGAAGATAGCAGAAAATCTTGTTTTTGTATTCAGTACTAAGTTCGCGGTAACAAAAGAGGAGATTGACGCTTTTAGCGGCCTTTATTATCAACTCCGACACTACTCATAAAATATGTCACTTATATGCTGATTACTTGACGTCAAACCAGTCGTGTGCCAATACCGAAAAATATCATTCAAGTAGCTGTCATGTCAGAGGGACATAACCACGCGATGAGTTAGCCTCACGATATTTTGGCTTGCGGTCATGGTGGGCTGATCTAAAACGCAAAGGGTTAGTAACCTGCTGTTTTTGTTACGTCTGGTAAGCAACTCATTTTTCTGTCGTGTGATCAGAGATATATATATTTTTATTATTATTTATTTTTGATAGGCGCGACAATTTATCTTCAACGCTTCTTTGCCAAGGACTGAAAATGTTCTGCCAAACGCCATTGCACTGACTTTTCATATAAATGTATACCAGGAGCCTATGCTACTGTGCATACTCTAATGCACTCTGGCTGTTACCAGGTAACCCACTGACTTTAGAAAAATACTATATATTGAGTGCAAAAAGCACAAAAAAATGGAATTGCAGTCGTTTCAATTTTCGTGAAAATGGACCTGTACCAAACTTTACCATAATCGTGGAATGATGGTCGAACATTTTCAGACATCGCGCCGGAAAAAGAAGAGGAAGAAAAAGCGCCCATTGTCTACAGATACAACTGATAATCTACGTCGGAAGACAAAAATAACCCTGGCAACATTCCTGCCAAAAAATTGTGCTGTTTATACCTCTTGACAGATTTTGAGTGAAAATGTCTCCAAGCCGTCCGCCACCATAAAAGCCTCCTTTTGTCAATTGCGCTAGAATGCAAGGGTCTTAACATGACTGTGCTGCCCACCACGTTAAACGCGTTTGTTTTGCGCTGAGTGTTGTCACAACTATATCAATCGGCAGATTAAAGTTAGTTAGCAAGGTTTGCTAATGCATATTCTCAAAGTACGGTGAAACTAGCCTTATCACAAAATGGATAACAACACTGACGCGCAAACGCATCGGGAAAGTTGAGCTCGGTACAAAAGTTAAAAATTACATCACTGGCTATTTCCGTAATCGTTACCAAAAGCACTGTGTTATACTAATAAAGAAAATTGTTCGAGCTCGCATAGCGAATAACGTACTGAACAAAAATAACGCCTCCGTTTATTTTACCTGGAAAGGCTACTGGCTTGCAGTCAGTTGAACTGAACCGCATGTGGTGTAGTACCAAACGAAATTTGAATATTCAAATTTTTTTTCCTGAACAAAAAAAAAAGTTCCATTTGCACAATCTTACGCATGGAGGGATGAAAAACATAAAATAAAGTGAAGTTCGATCCAAACATTTTAAGACAAAATCTCCTAGAAATTTCAAAAATACATCACAGACTGAAAAAACAATCATACACACCTGCGTTGTGGCTTATTATTTCAGCAAACCAAAAAGCCTTTTCTAATAAAGTTCTGCTGACAGGTCAAACTAATATTGAGGTAATGTCATCTCACTTATTTGCAAAGAAGTTATATCGAAATAATTCTAATGGTTTCTCTTTCAATGCTCCAGATTTGGTAAATAATATCACCAGTTTAGGCAAAACCGACCTGCAAATCCCACGTTTAATTTAATGTTTCCATTGTAAAAAAGACAAAATCGTTTGTCATCTTCGTATTGCGGTGCCAAAGTTTCATGATTAATTGAACTTTCGTTTTGTCGCGAAAAGCGCAAACTTCAAACTTTTCCTTGTTAATTACGAGGAACATTTTTAGCAAAATTATCTGGTGGTAAATTAGAGGTATGATGCAGCTGTATTCACATAAAAAGATGGTTCAATTTATACATACCAGGTCTAAACGATGAAATTTTAACCCCTGAAAACACAAAAAGCATTAGTAATTTTATAGTATAGAAAAGTTTGAATTTGTTTGCAGAATACGCGAAATATTACTCAACATTTGGTACTTTGTAGTAATTTTACAGAATTTGAAGCCTCCAGTAATTAGTCAAAATGCACCTCCGCGCGATGTACGTTAATGCATATCATACCTACATTTACTGACTGAAACCGACGATTTGACTTAAAATATTAACTTTTTCAAACCGTTTTTAGAGCTAATTCTTAAAGCATAAAATATGTATGTGGCTAGGTCCCTTTGGAAGTTATGTATTTAGTGATTTCCGTTTTCTTTTCATTTGTTTCTCCATTCCTCTTTATTTATTTATTTATTTATTTATTCATGTATTTATTTACTTATTATAATAATTGTTTAATGATTTGCGTGCGACCAATCTTTGCTGCGGCAAGACAAGAATTCACAGTGCGACGCGCCTTACCGCGGCCACCCAACAAACATTTTTATAAGTTAGCCAATCAGGGTACGCGAATTTGATTGACAGACACAACTCCATTCGGTTGTTGCGTGTTGAAACTTTCTACGGAGGCGTGTCTGTCGATAAAGTTCGCGTACCTTGATCAGTGGCTAATTAACTTGTAAAAATGTTTGTTGGGTGGCCACGGAAAGGCGCGTCGCACAGTAAGAACATGTAAGTGATTCCCGCAGTTATGAACACTACGTGAATGGTAGTGAAAATAAAGCCTAAAAAAAACTGGCTTGTGCGGGAGTCGAATCCATGATCTCTGCGATATGGGCGCAGTTGTCTACCAACTGAGCGGACAAACCAACTTGGAGCTGGCTCGCGTTTCTCGAAATTCTTGAAACTTTTCGCGCGCATTTCGGGCACAATAATTTCCTCCGTATCTTAAAAACGAAGACGTTTCTAGACATAAAACTTTGCAACAAATTTGCCCTTTCGTATCTTGAAATCATAGTATAAGACCAGCTTTTTAGAGTAAGCGGATCACAGTTTGATGAAATGGCTTTTCGGGACTTTCGAGA
>OX419338.1:12118246-12245746 GCA_948470475.1 Galaxea fascicularis | reverse complement strand
TGTAGACATTTTATTTGGTGCAAAGTAATTCTCGACAATGTCCGACATTTTTTGGGTTTAAATATTAGTGTGATAGCCTTTATAAATTAAGCTGTGTTCGATTTTCGCGCGTATTTACTTCCATTCAAACCAAATCTAGGGTTGCTAGGGGACTGTAACCCAGTTTACATCCCATGAAACACCAGTGTTGATCAACAAAGAAAATGGCGGCTCGTGCAGGGAAAGCTTCGAGTTTGTAGCTTTCTTTCATACATAAATATGGCGTCCGCTTGCTGTGCTACAGACGAAAAATGAGAAAGATAAGGACGTCCTTGGAAGTATTTTGCCGTGGGAAATTCATGCATTTTTCGGCAGAATTAGATCGTTGAAACATCGCAGAAGTTATATCGAGTCGTGATGATTCACATTGTGAAAGGGTTTGCTTGCCAGTGGACGAGTTTGTGGCATGACTTCGCTACGATTTTAAAGCAATGTATGGAGAATGGAGCATCAATGTGTGATGGATTGGTCGAGGCGTCGGGAAGTAAGTAATCATCCATCTAAGTAGCCGTTGATAAGTCAAATGCGAAGCTTATACACTACTGAACATGTATCGAATCGTGATATGACGAACCGCAACCTAATTATCTGTATATATGAAAATAATTTCATATCTCCATACATTTCTTTACATGAGTTTGCCGCCATTCTGGCCTTGGTGCGCAGGCGCCGCCGCCATCTTGTCCTAAATTTCTGGTAATGATGTAAACAGGCCTTAAAATAGGTGGTTTGCAGCCATCTCTAGAGACACAGATAACAAAGGTGAAATGTACAAATGCTGGTGGACGAACAAAACGAACTAATGAGAGCAGGCGCGGATCCATACCGGTTTCCACCGTTTTACGGAAATCGGTCAGAATTTTCATAAGAAAATATATATAGAGTTACACGGTGGCGAGAAGATATGAATTTTCTGTTCGAGTGGCAAGAACAATAGGGAGCTTAAGCACGCGCGTTTTTGAGACGCGGACGGCAACCGGAAGTGAATATTTCGCACCCCAGGATAGCGGTCTCAACCAGACTTTTAAACTTAGGGTCTCTAATAGTGAAAAGATACTTAGCGATATAAATATAGTTGTGTGAAGACAAGTTAAAAGGGAAAACATCTCACTTCCGGTTGCCGTTCGCGTCTCAAGAACGCGCGTGCTTAAGCTCCCTAATATCTCACGAGTGAGCGAAGCGAACGAGTGAGATATTGTTCTTGCCACGAGAACATAAAATTCATATCCTCGAGCCAACGTGTAATGTTCTTTTTATCATATGGAGACTAAATATATGTTATTCACCGGCCTTGGTCGGTCCGTATTGGGAAAAACTGTACTCGAGACAGCGGGCACAGTTTTTCCCAATGCGGACCGACCAAGGCCGGTGAATAACATTTTTATTTATTTCTAAATTCTATTTTTAGAAGGTAGGAGAAACTATTAAGAAAAACTGGAAAAGTCTTGTTTTTATTTTACACATTGTCTCATCAACGTGTCAACAAATGTACAATAAAATGAATTGGTCAGGAATATTTTTACACTGTGTGAAGTTTCGCTTTCAAAAGTCAACAAAAAGCAATTAAGACACATTGAAACTTCGCTCTTTCAATTCGTAACTTCACTCTGCGCTTAGCGTAGTTGGTTACCATGCCTTCGGCCCTCGTTTTGCAGTAAATCGGTCAACATTTTTCCTAGATCCGCGCCTGGAGAGATCAATTTTTCATCGTCCACCAGCATGGCGGCGATGACGTAACGTGAAAACCACCCATACAGCATAATGTCTTTCAGTGGGAATCTTTATCTGAATTAGCTCAAACGACAGGGCCCAGGAAATAAAAAATTTATGTTGATAGTCGGGCCATGTACTCCTATTTTCCCATGGTGTTTTCAATGATCGCCCTATCAAGTTGTTTTATCCGTTTCCAAAATGCAGCATAAATACGCTTCCGTTTCCTCCAGTTTTTGTTGATATTTCCTTTAAAAGAAGGAAGACAAAAGAAAATGTAGAATCCAGCGAGCCAATCATGTACAACTGAGTCTATTGATGATACAGTTTGCAAAGTCATAGGGTACTGCGTATTCATTAGAAGATTTGACAGATAACAGATTAGTCGTGCTTGACGTAATATTTATTTTTATGTATTCGTGAATTGCTTAGGCGTACTAACATGTTTTGACAACCAGTTTTTAATTGAAGTATCGAATTAAAGACGTTTTACACGCCTGAACTGTAAGGACGCTAAGGCTCGCAGAACGTCTAAGTATGGTAAATATCCTAAAGTATTAAATATTTTCGAATAGCTTAGCGAGGCAATCATGGCAAATCGATCGCGACCGCATGCTTTTTAGGCTGTTCCCGAAATCAAAAAGGTAAGAACTGTCATCCTTTTTTCTCATTCGCATTAATTGTTTTGAGCTGTTTTCCTAACAAAGCAGAAACTTTTCTTGGAGAATAATGTTCAGCTTTGTCTGCCGATACAAAGCAGCTTTCGAAAACAATGTGGCATACAGTTCAATCGAACGGCTTACAAATTTATTCACTGTCTAAGGGAAGCAGGCCTAGAACACTAAAGAGTTTACTTTGGGGATTCGCACAATAATAAACAATCTGCTTTAAAGAAGAATGAGGTGCGTTCTCGTAAACTGATCATGTATAAAGCACAATCAATTATCTTTTACTGGCATCTCTAGGTAAGTCAACTGGGTCCATGGGCATCCCTAACTGCGGTGCATTATCTTTCAATTTAATATTTCTCACTCTTAAATCTTATGTATTTTGCTCTACGTCGGAAGATGTTTAATGCCAGAGACGAAAAGCTAGAAGCCCGACGTGTGAGAAAATTGGCGTCCGCAGTGGACGCAGGCGAAACTGAATATTACAAAGTAGCACCTGCTTGAAGGAAACGTAAACAAACATAGTTTCCTTTTTACGTTGCTATGAGGCTTTTATAACTGATTCCGTAATGAGAAGCTTTTCGCCGAGTATTGTCAGTTTTCATAGCGACGGTACATAAAACTTACAACAATTTTTGGAAAAAAAATCGTGTTAGACCAAGTTCTTCGCGGTGTAGATCAGAAAGACCGACGAATTTGTGCCTTCCGCTTGATTTTATCTTGGTTTTGCCTAATTATCCGCCATCTGTGTCTTTAATTATGTGAATTTTCAATATTTTGAATTTACAATTTTGTCGGCGTTTACTTCGAAGGTAAACCAATCACTACGAACAAGTACGAAAAATTTAGTTTTAATGAACTGGTTCAGTATACGGAAAGTGCTGGTCGGTAGTTTGGAATAATTGAATACAAGACCAGAAAAACAACTGAATCACTATAGCATGACGGGTCTTTTTTTTTGTGTGTTATTTTTCAGGGAAAGAAAAATGTGTTTACATTTCCATTGAAGTGACTTATTTAAACTATTTTAAATCCCCCCTTTCTCCTTCAAATTAGGAAACAGACTTATGTAATTAAACTTTCTTTAAACGTCCCTTCCGAGCTTTTCTTGCTTTTCTTAATATAATCGCCACCAGTTTAGCCAAATTTTTGAAGGACGAATGATTTACCTCCTTTTGTTCAATTTTCCTTTTATAACGCTAACAAATGCATTATAACAGTCGCGTTCAGGTTTATTACACATTCTACTCACTGAGCACGATCCCATGCAGGAATGTAGGGAAGATCATTTATTCTATACACATTGTCCGTCTTGTTTTATTTGGGACAAACTTCACATTTGACGCTCTCGCTGCTCTGACACGCATGGTTACAATAACAATGCACTGTGTTTGAAAGATGCAGTTTTATTAGTTCTAAAGAAGACGTGTGCCTGAACGAACAGAGATGATGGTTATACAAGCACGGCCAATGTAGCTTCTTCTTTATTCGCTTAATGCTTGTTTTAAAATGTTGATTTTGTTATTATTATATGTTACCACCTAACATATAATATTGGATGTTGTGATACAAAATATTTCTCACAATTTGTCTCAAATCACTTTTTATGCGAGGGCGTTTGCGTCAAATGTCTGGGTTATCAAAGGTTTTGAGTTTTGTTGCTCAGTAGAACTTCTCATGGCTCCTCGTTTATTTCTTCTTGTTTGCCGCGCGTATATATCGGAGATAAGGCGGCGAAACGGAGGGATACGAAAGTTCACAGATCCGCCACAGATAGTGAACTCAAACAATAGAGTTTAAAAGCACGAGTGAAAATTATTGATAGGAAGAGCTAAAGGGAATCAAGGTACGGAGGCAATTCGTCGCATGTCGAAGCTCTTTGGATTTAATTAGGATCAAACGGCCTGTATCAAATCATCAGTAAGATTACAAATTGGTCATGCTCTCTCTTTACAGGGTTTATTTTAGTCTCTAGCTCGTCTCTAGCACTTCGAGTGACACTAGAGTTAATCTGGTCGATACCGTAAAAGGTACAAATTAATATTCCAAGCTGCCAATATTCCAATTTACTGAAAGATCAGTGAACCAAATGCAGCCTTGCTGGCGGCTTATGTTTGCTCTAAAGGTTGGTGCTAAAAGCAACCTGGTTAGAACTTGTGCTGTCTCGGAAAAAATAACCTATTTTTGGCTACTGCTCTGGGGAGGCACCTTTCCAAATACAATAATCCGTGGTTCAATCTTAAATGCCAAGCTGCTGTTTTTCAACGGCGAACCATCCAGGTGGAAATTATAGGTGTAAATATTCAATCGTGCAGCTTGTCCAAACGCACAATGGATAAATCACAAAATATACTAGTATCCGTTGCAGAGCCAAAAAATAACAGAAAGACTGCATTGATTAAGCCGATGGCCCAAAATTTCTTAAATCCTCCAAATGGAGTGGTATGTACCTTTTGATTTCCAACCTTCCTGGTTTTCCGTGCAAATGGTAGGACTCCGTTACCATACAGAGTTTCTCGCTTCTTGGGCGCAAGTTAGTTTAAACAAAAATGTGTTTTTAGTTGGCTTAAAAAACCACGGGTTCTGAAGAAAGTCGCCGTGAAGTATCATTCATACTAATCGCAGTGGTCTTGTTAGGGCTCGGCTCTGGAGAAAAATTTGAGAAACTTCTACTTTCTACTGACCTCAAAATGTCTTTCTTTCCTGTTTTCATCAGGGTTCAAAGCTTTGCCGAATAAAAACGTTCGTCTAGAGCTTCTTCAGAGACTTGCAAATGAAGGGTTGTATTAGATGACAAAACGGAAACCAATATCACCATGGTTGCAGGTCTTGTCGTCGTCTTCGTCTTCATGATCGTTTTCACAGTCATTGGAAATTCAACCATCTGTTACATCATATATCGTGTGAGGCGACTTCACTGCCCCTCCTGCCTGTTCCTGGTAAACTTAGCTATAAACGACATAATTGTCGGAGTGTTTCTGCTACCGTTTGGCCTCGCTTCAGCCGTTCAAAAATTTAACGTTGGAGGGAGGACGGGGTGTAATATCATTGGCTATTTCCAACACGCCTCGAGCACAGTATCCGTGCTAACGCTACTGTCAGTCAGTGTCGACAGATATCTGGCTATAATTGTTCCTCTAAAATACAAAGGCTGGGTCACTGGCAATAAAACTGTTCTATGCATCTTTGGCATTTGGCTTTATGCCTTGATTACAGCGTGTTTTCCGTTGTTTGGCTGGAGCCGATATCAATACATTCAAGGAGTGTGGCTATGCGAGAATGACTATCACAAATCCGTCAGTTTTACATACTTCAAACTAACCACATTGTACTTCATGCCACTGATTTCTATCATTTTTATTTACGTTAGTATACTAAGAGTAGCTTTGCGACATTCCAGACAGATATCGCGTGAAGTCGAGGCTCTGCGTCAAAGAGAGCTACCTCCCGTCCTGGAGCCCAACACAACAGGAGAAGGGCCAGCGGCTTCGGTTTCAGGAGAGTACTGCGTACGCAAACCTCATTCTGCTCTCCGCGCAGAATTAAAGACTGCTTTAACGCTTGCGTTCATAGTTGGAGTTTTATTTATTTCCTGGACGCCTTATATGGTTGTAAATATCTGGTCGTTTCATTCAGGGCTTAACCCGCCAGTGTTACTACAGCATGTGGTATCTGGTCTTTACTACATCAACGGAGTTATCAATCCATACCTATACGGATATTTAAATAGAATTATCAAACGAGAATTCAATAATCTGTGGACAAGTACGAGAAGCCTTTGTACGCGGATTAGAGCTAAGCAAGTTCGTCCTATTGAGACAACGTCAGTAGCCTCGCGAGCTGTGGTGACTGGAGCAAAGTAAATTATTAGTACAATAATTTACCTGTTCTCAGGCTCTGGTCTTAACCATTCTCGTCGACAGAACCCTCGCGAGCTGATCCCAGCCAGGAGCCCATCACTAGGAACGTTCTTCTCCTCTATTACCTTCAGGATAGGGGGGTTTTGAAAGACCTAGTTGTTTCTAGAAACGTTTACCCGGAAAGCAGCGTGCGACAACACAATACATGCAAAATACAATACCAGAGCCCAAGGAGCACTTTTTAACGTGTTGGGCCGCTCCCGCCTTTTCAACTGAGGAGAGGGGGCTTACCGCTAAAAAGGATTCAAACGAATCAAAATCAGTTTAATACAATACAATACAATACAATAAACCAACATTTCATTACATTTCAACATGTGAGAAACCCGGCACAAACACCGTCATTTCGTGGGAAAGCCGTTTCTAAAAATATTCTAGGTTGATCAAGAATTTAATGCAGAGGATTGCCTCTAGTCATGCGCTCCTGTCCCAGTCTTTTTCAAAGTGAGGTATGCTCCTGCCATAACCAATCCTTCTTTTCCCAAAGAAGATGGCGACTTCCAAAAAGCATACCACATACATGCGGTGTAACCTGGCTGCGTCTCTTCTCGGTCTCAGTCTTCAAGGCGTTTTCACCCTCGTTCCAGACCTTTTGTTTGACCAGTGCTCCCATTCTTGACCAACGCAGAATATACGGTTGTTTTGCATTCTAGACTAGCTCAGTCTTGAGTTCGCAATGATTACCGTAATCAGTACACTTAATTAAATATTTTTCGAAAATGTTCATGCAGTTCCCTTCATTTTTCCAGTAAGCATTGGAACAATTATTTATTCGATATTATATTTATTTCTAATAAAACACTGAACACATTACAATATCTGTCTATTCTTTTGCCTCAAACAGGTGTCAGGTCAAGTGTATATCGTCTAAAACTTACGGGGTCACGGATACATGCCAGTAGCTAACATGCAGTCAAATAAGGAAGGCCATTAATACCTCCGAAATTCTTTCTTCCTCTTTCACATATTCTCCATTCAAGTCTTTCCACTGTCTTTTGTTTTCCTTATAGAGCCACGAATCAGTTACATAGCCACCCATGACTTTCGTCTTCGCATCCGAGGTTATATGTTCACACGGGACCGGTCCCGAATGAATCCGCTCTAAAAATCGTGACTGATAGGCGTTTTGTTCACACGCCGGACCTGCTGACTGTAACGTCAATCCGTTCCCAACAGGCCCGGTTTCTGGACCTCCAAAAAAGCGGGTCCAGTTTTGGAACTGTTTCGGTCCCAAATGGATCTGCCACCGTGTAAACACCTGGACCGGTTCCTTTCGGTACTGACGCGCAATTTAGCTTGGGTACTAGTTAAATTTACCTGTCACCGTCAACGCATGCTTAATTGCTGAAAAATAGCTGCTCTGCTCTCTTCGATCCAGCACCGGACCATAACAGACCGTCGGTCGCGTATCGGTTCGGATCCATTTGGGACCGCGACTGGTCCCGTGTGTACATAGCCTGAGACGGCACTCAATTAAGATTGGTTTTCACTAGCGCATAAGCACAAGCATAAGCATGAGCAAAAGTGGAAATGAAAACAGCAGCGACATAAGCATGAGCAGAAGCAGAAACATATAAGAACGAACCCACTTATTTGCCGTGAGCGCATAACCCCTGGCATAACCACAAGCATAAGCATATGCAAAAGTGCATGTGAAAACAGCAGCGACATAAGCAGAAGCATAAGCATAGGCAGAAAGATAAGAAGAACGAGCCCTCTTATTTGTCTTATGTTAAATGCTGTTTTCACCAGCAACGCGCTCGACATAAGCATGAGCACAGGAAAAACGAACAGTTCCGTTTTTCTTGTCTTTTCAGTGCTGGTGAAAACAGCATAAGACAAATAAGTGGGTTCATTCTTCTTATGTTTTTGTGCGAGCGCTTGTGCTTATGTTTATGATTGTGCTTATGCGCTAGTGAAGGCTGGTTTTCGCTTTGAAAAACACGCTGAATCGATGTTTTCATGTAGGCGATATGCTTGTGAGCAGACATCTTTATGTCACGCACTGTGAAAAAAATTAAAATTCAAACTGCTCTATTTTCAAAACAAAGCACGCTACCAAGCTGAAAACGTGCAAGCAGAAACATTTCTAAAATGTCCAGTTTACGTGATGAAGCTAAAAATGTCTCTTTACTTTTGAATTTTAGTTTTTTTATAACGTCACGTGAAAACCAAGAATACGAAGAAAATACTAGTGACTCGTAAGATATTCCATGATACACTCTGTTTTTGATATAAGAACCTTTTTGACGTTGGGGCTGAGATTAAGCCAAATTTTAAGAACATGCTTGGAGCATACCCAACCTGAGCCGGTCAATCAAGAACGTCTTAAATTTTTTCTTCATTTGTTTTTTTTTTTTTAATGAATAGTAAGACTTTGTGCACACGAACTTTAATTTTCTTCGTTTTCACTGCAAAATATGTTGCGTTGTGAAACTCTATATGTTCAATGCTTTTTGTAAAGCTAAATTTACCAGCAAATGGTTGCGCGACATCGAGTGTATGCCATGTAACTTAAGAACACTTTTAGAACGTTTTCAGGCTCAAATCGCGAAAAAAAAATAAGAACGTCGAGCCTCGGCTCCAAAATTAGACCTTCTTATAAAAAAGAGTGTATACCATTCGAAAGGATTGCATGAGAGGTATACTTTAAAATATGCATATAATGAGATGAATTCAAGTCGAAAGCCCAGCTAGCTGATTTAAGAAAACAGATCCAGGATGGTATGCACCAAAGTGGCAAATCTGGATTTCTCTGTGTTGTTTCATTGCTCTCGGCCAAATTCAAAGGTTCTTTACCCTTTTCCTCCCCAAGAGTAACTTCTAGATTTTACTCTGTCTAACGCCAGATGATTTTACTCATCAAAGGGAGACCCCTTTGCAGTCAATCCTTCTGTGAAAGACTCCGTGGGATCGTTGCTACTTGTCCGGAAAATCCGACAAAGTAACCGTGCTGCCTCTGAGCTGGTTCCTTAAGTATGTTGTTATTTTTCCTAATATTTGGATTCGATTAATTTCTTTGGACATTGAAAAAGTACGCGTGATTTAATGTTTCCATGGAAACGACTGTCCGAGCCATGTATACTGTTGGAAGTTAAAAAAAAATTACAAAAAAAGGTAATTCATGTGCAGCATTCTGTCTTGAATTCTAACGCTCGATGCGACTCAAAATTCCTTTTTTCTCCACCTATAATAATCCCAGTTTAATTATCAGCCAGTTTCCCCAGCGAGTATTATTATTTTTTTATTTTTATTTTTTTACAATACCCTATGGGAAAACAATCAAAATGGGATGAAATTTCACTTCGTAGTAGTGCAGAGATGGCAAAGAAATCAGCAAAGAAATGTTGCAAAAACGTGCCGAGTTGAGCTTTTGCTTAGTAAACCTATTGTTTCTACGTTCTCGTTACCGTGGCCGTCGTGCCCTCTTGAACTCCCAAGTGTCTACTAGTTTGACAGGGGTAACTTCACTTGGCCAATTTGTTCGCCGTTCCCTTCACCCTCCCCTCCCCCTCAGTTATTTTAGCCTTGCTAAGAGTCCGATTATTTCATTTTTAAAGGAACTAGTTAAAAATATTATTGCTTTGACAATAGCCTCAAATTGATGTATTTCAGTCACAAACCGAACCGCAACTAATGTGAAGCCGCACTAGCATGATCAGCGGATAGCCGGTAAAGCGTTGCAGCAGACGGTGGCTTGTGGTTTGACAAGAAAGAGACATTTGTTGGGAAAGTGATTGCTAATGTAGATGTTTGGAACGCTTCTTTGGCCGTTCATCCTTACTCTGGTCGCCAGCTCTTCCACTGTGGATTATATTTTCTTCTGGCTTTATCGTTTGATGCCGGGAGGGAGAAAATTTGCGACCCTCAAGGCTAGTTCCCCGTCGAGTATTCGAAGCCTACAGAACGCTGTTCGAGGTTACAGGTTTGTCAAATAATGCTATCCTCACTCCCTGGGTTTGTGCTTTTTTAAAATCAAATTATAAGTTATCGCTAAGCAGTGTTTTGGGGATCTTGTCAGTGAGAATTTATGTGAGGCTCGTGTTCACAGAGCAGGAAATAGCAAGGCTTTTAAAAATGCTCAGATTATAGCTTTCTGGGAAATGAAAGCAGATAAAAGTCATCGTAGCTGAATTCACGTTTTTATAGGAGTCTCGGTTTCGCTTTTTATTATTTTCTCTAGGAACGGAACACCCCAATCCAACAGTCACAGTGGAATACACTCAATTTCCTCATTACTGACAATACGTCCCTTATACCACCATCCTCATCCCAGTTTGCCAGTGTTTACCTCTATGGGATTCGAAGCTTTGTTTCTGTCCTACCTTCTCTGCGCTCTCGTCCTTCAACATGTCAACATCTACAAAACGGTAAGCGCAATCATCTTTTGTTTTACCAAACACCTCTGTTTTGAGCGATAAATTTAGCCGGAATCGCGCGCCTTTTGAGCGTTTTTTCCCGCATGCAAACCTAATGATTAATGGTACACAATAAATTGCTAGCTGGCATCAGCGTCGCGGATAATTATTCACTGTACAAATTGATTATGTTCGCTTTACCAGGTGTCCTCATTCATTGATTATTAAGTTTAGCTTAATCGTTAACTTGAAAGTCGCATCTGTTGAATTCTTAAACTTAGCATTTTACAACTCGATCGCGGAAGGTTAGATTCTCCAGAGCAGTGATAGTTGATCATTTAATACTTGTTAGTAAGCAGGTCGAATCATGAATGAATTCTCACGTTGCCTGTCACGGAAATTGATTGTCATGATAATTTGTCACTTCCCCTCAAAACAATGTATTATTGTGTTAAATAATACACGTATTATGTGTACGTTTTATTGTCGTCTTACATGCGTCAAAGTCCATCTTTTAAAGATCATTTAAGATGTACATTTTGCTTCACACCTACGTTTGGTTCTGATGCTCAGCTGCCCCCTTCTCAGCTGCCAGAATTCCTAATGGCATCCATGGGTTGATAGGGATTTAGATGTTATTTGTAACTTTCAAATGCCAAAACAAAACTTTTTACAAAATTGTTCACATTACAATGGTTCACTTTATCAAAGATGATTTTAAGGACAGAATTTTTTCTTGGCACTAATCCCTTGATAAAATTACTTTACTCAAGGTGCTTTGCTGGCATTGTTCTTCAGTTACAACTCGCACTGTGATTGGTTAATTTTGTGGGCCGTATTCTTCTGTACGGTCTACTAAATTTGAAAGTTTCCTTTCCCATGCACCCGATTAACATCAGAGATATAACAAAATCTTACTAACCTCCTTTTCTCGGTTGGTACTGTAAGTTACAGATCCTTGTTTTTTCCTGTTGATTGACTGCCCTTTCGCTTCGTGCTTGGGCCATAAGCAAACAGGAAAAAACTCACAGTACAGACCTTGATCTCTGTTAGTAAGAGGTATTTATGCCATTATGGGGGCTGATAAATGAGCTCCTTTTTTTGTTTTATTGATGAGCTAACAAGGAAAATGGTGGATGCTAGTGTTCTCACCAATATGCCCCCCCCCCTCTTCCCCTCCTGATTGATAATGTGTATTGCTCTTTAGACAAAAGATTTACTAACACTGATCCTCATTTTGTGAGTTGATCAACATTATGGGAAAAGTGATAAGCTAGTTTTATATACCCCATGACCTGTATGGCCCTATACAGACAAAGCATACTCATTGATATGACTTGGGCTAGTGAAAGTGCCATAGCCATGGTGTATACAATTAAGACTTGAAAGGATTTAACAATATAGAGAGCACCTAAAAGCAACCTTAAAGTGAGAATTGGAAATGAAAATTGTTGGTTTTTTATTATTACATTTAGGGGATAGTACAGCTGTAATTTTGTTGAACAAGCACTTATTTAAGGAGTCCGTTCTTGCCAGATAAAGATCTATACTTGGCTCCCAATCGGGCGAATAATACTGTATGGTGTTAAAGTAGCCAATCAGAGTACTATATTTGTTTTATACTAACAAAACAATACAACATTATTATCCTGCAGAATGTTCACATGGTTGATGTGCATCTTATTTGGTTTATTTCCATTTTCCTGAGCCGCAGAGTGGTATGGATCATGTTAGGACAGGTTAGGACAGGCTGTTTAACTTCTGCTTAAGCTGAAATCAAAGTCCATTTTAGTAGTCCATGCTGTTGGCATTAAGATTTCTGACATGAAGGTATTCGTGCAAGAGGAGAGTAAGTGAGTGGCTGTGCTCTCTTTTTCTTTGTACAATTATTTCTGTTAAACAATTTAACTCTTTTATCTTAAGGGCACAATAAAGATTGTTGTTGTTGTTGTTGTAGTTGTTTTGCCAAATAATAGTTTGCCCTCAAGTTTTAATTTTCCAGAAATTCATGTACATAATATTGGTCTGCAGTTAGTTTGTGATTTCAAAGCCTTAATTTGAAATTAAAATTAATGTATTCATGACATATGCTGAAACCTAAACAAAGGAAATGAACCATGCATCAGATCGTTTTGATTCAGTATACTTGAATTTTTGGTGAAAGTCATACCGGTACACTTCATTGAATTCTGACATTCTAACCCTTCTGTAGGCCAGTGGAGGGCAAAATTAATTTCAGAGAATCTGAGATTTGAGGCCAAATTGGCACATACTCAGGGTTGTCAAAAGATTTCAAGTAGTAGAGGAATCAATGAAAGTAGACAGCACCAATGGAGAACAACGCCATTTTTCCCCTGCATATTCTCTTTTTACCAGCAAATCATAGCGGGTGATATGATTGCCAGTGGTTTTTGAGAACACCGCGTACTCCCCTCTTGCAACAACACCTTCTACTGAGTGTTGTAATGCCAGAACCACAGTAATTATTCTGGCAAATTACAGCAGACACAAGCAACTCAGTGAACCAATCTGAATACATACAAGCTGTATCAAGTGTTGCAAAGTGCCTCAAAGTAAGTTGCAATAAAAATTGATGTAGGTGCAATTTACTATGGTTTTGCTGAACTCGTTTGTTCAAAAAATGGCACAGGTTTTGCCATCCAAGCATGGTGTTCTGGTATTATTGCAAAACCAAATTACTTTTGACACTCAATTGAAAATCAATCTGTGGCTTGATGTATGACAAATTTAAACTGAAATTATGCTTATAAATTGTAATTTTTGCTGATTCAACTCCTTTGCTCCTAACTCGATTGTTTGATTCTTGTTAAACATTTTGTACTTTCACTGACCAGGGCATAACTACCGGTATTGTCCCAGCCATGAAACCCTACACCCAAAATTATGATTGTGAAAGTGGCCAAATGAAAATAAGAGATTAGCAACTGAAGTTACCACTAACAAAAGATTGATGGTGGTACAGAATCTTGAGGAGCAACTTGTTTTTGATAATTTTGTGTTTAATGTCTGGGATAAACAGAATAGATAAATTTGAAGAGGACTGTTAAACATATTTGACCCCACAAAGACTTTATGTGACACAAGTGTCACACTGTTCAGTAACATTTCTTAACTATGGAATCAAAACCATATATCCACAGGTGGTTTATAGTTCATTTTCTGAGTTCAACTTATAGTTGCATTCGATAAAAGAAAACACATACTAATAATGTTCTTTGTTGAAATCAGTCACATGGGTGTCGGTCAATGCCATTCAAGATCACAGATCATCTATCTATGTATCCAGAGCACTTCACCTCAATCTCATGCAAATTCAAATGAAGACGAGTAGCTCTCGGCATGAATGCACAGTATGCGAGTGAAGTGCACTTAATTGACCACTTTGGTCTTTTTCCATATTTACAGGCACTGGCATCAGAGGTACTGTACACAGTGAAATATTTTGTTGTCATCATGCTTAAGGGTGCTGTTCTACTCACACTTGTGTCTGGCTTTGTGTGGTTGTCATGGAGACTGATCCAGCAGAACAGCATTCAAAATTGTCTCTTCCTTTGTTATCCGTAAGTTGTGCTTTTTGTTGTCATGAGCTGTGTGATCGTCACGAGTTATGCTGTCAGCAAGCCAGCTAGTCAGATTATTAGACAACCAGTTGGCCAGCAGTCAGCTAAATCTGTTAGTCAGCCAGTTAGTATCCTTGCCAGGGAAAGGCAGGCAAAATCCTATAATGTTGTTAGTCAGATGGCAACCAGTGGCCCAACTAAGTGCAATAAAACAAAATCAATGGTGTTTTGAAGGGCAGCCATTCAGTCAGTGTGTCTGTCTGTCTGTCTGTCTGTCTGTCTGTCTGTCAGTCTGTCAGTCAGTAAATTAGCCAGTAAAATACAGTGGAACCTCCACTAACGGCCAGCTCTGTATTTTGTCCCGGTGGACGGTCCATACACTCACTCTTACTTTAACCTATCTTTAACGGCAACTGCCAAAGGAACATCGAGACAACAACAACAAAATCGTGGTGACGTAGGCCCTTTAAGTGTCGCCTTATAAAAAATGAGTTGTCTATCTTTAACAGTTTTACACGATTCAAATTTAAGAGATGTTTGTGTGTAATACCGGCACTTGAACAGATTCTCCTGAAAGAGGCTGTCGCAGAGGCTCTTGTAATTACGAAACCCTCCCATCGGCAGGGTTGAAAATCCTTTTTTTGAATGACCAGGTCCCCAGAACTCATTCGTTGTGACCTTTTTCTTTGTTAGGTTAGTAATGTATCTTCTTGCATTTGGTTTTACGTTGGACCCGCAAGGTAGTAAAGTCATGCTTAAGTTAAGCCCTCATCAAGAGCTTGGTCCCTTGTCACAGCTGCAGTTGTTACAAACCAGCTTACTAGACAAAGGTGTCATGGTTAATGGGAATTCTAAACAGGAGCTACCAGCACCTCAGCCTTGTTCACTGCCACCTGATGCAGTTCGGTACGAGACAGAGTGCCTCCGTACAGATTTTAACCTTCGAATCAAACAAGTGCTCTTTCAATCGCTCTTGTGCGCTTATTACGTTGGATTTATACCAATGAAGTTTTCAGAGGTAAGCTTGACTTAACCTAAAGGTAAAGAAAACAACACGTCAAGGAGAGAGAGGACAAACTTGGTTTTGTGAATGAATTTTTTTAGATTAGAAGTTAAATTTGTCGATATTTGAGCAACTGAGGAATCATCATTGTAAAATAAAGCAAAACATGATTTCTCTTTTTTGCCTTTTTTGCTTATTTCAATACAAGGAATTTGTAGTATGCGGCAAAGACAAACTCGCCAGGTGATTGAAAGCTGTGTCCTGTTGTTATGCGCAGCTGGTCATTCCAAGTAACGTGGTATTTCGAACAACAGGGATCCCACCGAGTTTTTCGGACGTACATCATATTATCCGAGAGTACTATTACAGGAAAATCTCCAGCTGAGTCCATGATGTATTGACCGAGCGAGAGCGAGGTCTGATATTTCCCTTTATTATATGGCTAGTGTTTGTATACGATATAACGCGCGCTCTGATTGGCTAAGCGAAGCGAAGCGCCAGGGCATTATTCTCCCGTAATGCCCACGGGCCGATTACGGATGATGCAAATTAGGAACAAAAACAACAAAAAGTCATCCAAAGGCCACATTTGTTTTATTTACATTGAAAATCGGCGCCTCTAGAGCAAACAACTGAAAACACGACCAGGAAAACTGTTAGTGAAACGTTTGACCTGAGTTTGGATAAAAATTAATGAATAGATTACCGTGAAGCGTGCTTGAACTAATTTTTTTTGCCCTTAGAACCGTTATGTTAGCCATATAATAAACAACTTAATAACCTCGAACGTTCGGTCGTTACGGGAAAATCTCAAACCTCGGCCTAGCTGTATTGACCTCGCTATCGCTCGGTCAATACGGCAAGGCCTCAGTTTGAGATTTTCCCGTAACGACCTCACTCTCGGTTATTAAGTAGTTAGTAATGACCGAACGGACGAAGTTATTTATTATATGGCTTTTTATGGAAATTAAAAAAAAGGACTGTATTGCACCGGAGAAGTTGTACACTTTGGCTTGTTCTTCCTTTCCAGGATAATAGAACTCGCTCTCTGAATGTTCATCGTCATTCGTAACTTTAAAGGACTAGATATTTTTGCCTCACTTAAATGTAGCTATTATTGAGGGAAAAAGTTTCGCTATGAGTTTTGTCGCTGTGCTTACGAGAATCGCCGGGGCGAAGAAACATTTTGTAATGCTCGCGGTCGTTACAAGGAAATCGGGCCCGCTCAGCAGCCAATCAAGTCGCTTGTACTATCATTGCCACATAATAACTTGTGTTATTGACCGATGGACCATTGCGTTACCGCGAAAGACAGAAACGTTTGGTTCTTAGTTTGGTTATCAACACCCTGTAGTCACTACTTCTCTGCGTGTTTTTTAAGCTTCGTGTGGGGAGTAATCAAAGGAGTTCTTTCATGCTATTTTGGTCCATTGTAAAATGCTAAATTGTGTCTTTAAATCAGGGAAAACCCAAAAATAATGAAACAGTTTTTTTACTCAAGACTTTGTTACTGCACTGCCACTAAATACTGTCTTCTTCTGTTACGGATGGCAAGGATATAAATGGATTGCATTTTGAAAAATTTAGGCAAAGTTTTTTACATTCTCGCACGTCATCTTGAAACCATGGGCAAAAATGTATTATGGATCACTTTACCTGCAAAATATCGATTGATATATTTCTCCTAGTAATGTTTCGGTATTACTAAAGGTTAAGTAGCATTTCTGTGTACTTTCCGCCGGGAAACGACAAACCTCCCATTACAGAGCCCCGTTAAACGTGATTAAACATTTGAAGGAGCAAACCCATGTGGAACAACACTGAAGAAACGCGTGTTTTGTCACCTTCGAACACTTATCAAGCAATAGACCACAAATTTCTATGGTTTATAGGCTGATAAACCACGCGAGATGTTGGAAGAACACGAGAAGAATTCGTAGATCACGATCGCAGGCGAGTGATTTATGAATTCTTTGAGTGTTCTTCCAACATCTCAAATGGTTTATGCCTTTAAACCATAGAAAATTGTGGTCTATTGCTTTTATATAATAATTCAGAAAACGCGCGAAATTTCCATGAGTTTACTGGCACAATAAACCGTTGCTGATTGACCAATCAGAGCGCGCGTATTGATTTGGTAATTATATAAAAGATTCATTAATTTTGGTTTCTGATCATTTTACAGCAACATTACGTGTATTATGACATGTGGTGGGCGTGTCAACACACGCTGTTTGTCTGGCTAAGCTCGCTTCTTATGCTTATGATGTTTATGTTACCGCTGAGTTACTGCGACGCCCTTCACAAGTGCGCGCTGCATCTTGGGGGCTGGGAAAGATATCCGTGTGGCCACCGAGATACTCCACACGTGTAAGTGTTAAGTTGTCGTGGTGTTACATAAATGCAGCATTTGTTTTCTCTTTCTAAGTCAGTTTCGCTAAGGTACAAGTCTGAAAGATACCGAAGGATGAAATTGATTATGGACATGCACAGCTTTCAAATTACTTGTGCACACTCGTGCAACCTTTTTCTATGAAACTTAGCCAGGGTTGTATCTTAATGTCCCACGAAGGTGAGAATTTAACAATAAGCCGACCTGTTTCTCAGGAAAAATAGGGCAGATTTGAATTGTTAAAGTGCGCAAGGTTGCTCACAATGAGACTTTTGAACTTCCATCGATTCTTGTGACGGCCTTTTAAAGGTACAGCCACGCCTCACTTTCTGGTATGTTGTGTTTTATTGCACCTCCAGATGGTCCGCATTAACAGTATGGCCTCACGGGGTTCTAGTGCGGCATGGTAAACTTCTCTACAGAGCGCTTGGTATCCACAATGTAGCAATACCAGGGGACTCCCACCATGGCAGGTTTTTTGTAAGTTGAATAATATATATTCTCCAGACTGTCCTCCATACATTTTCTATGGTGATAATGAGGAGAATTTGTTAAACAACCAATACCTTTTTCATGATGTTGATCTCTTCCTTCTTCTCACAACTTTTATATTTGATTGAGCAATGTTTCTATAAGGGGAAATCACTCGAAGGAGTTAAAGGGTTAAGCTCATGACATGGCAGAATATTTTTGCTGTTGTGTCAGTTCTGGTTCGCTTTTTATTGCGAGACGTTCAGTCCCATTTTTCGCATGGCCTCTTTTCGGCTTTTGGTTGACTGCCCATCTTTACCGTCTTTTGTTAAATTGCGTATTGTTTCTGACTTAATAGGGGTCCAGAGAATGATTGTTATTTACTAGAAGTGTAATTTCAGAGCTGAGCAACGAGTTTCCAGCAATTTGATTGGTTGAGCGGTTCCTTGTATGACGTTATATTGACAGCACTAGGCAGTGAATGCAAAGCAAAGCAAAATGCCTTGACTCCGCAGATGCATTTGATCTTTACACCGGAAATGAAATGTGTTGATTGCGATTTCTGTTGTTCAGCAATGACATTACACCGAAACAATCATTCGCCGAAGGCGAAGTGAACATTGTCCAATTACTCAACAATTTTCACATTGCCAAATAATAGACCTTTTTACCGATGCGGCGGCCATCTTGAATTCCGAGGAAATTATGGGATACCTAGGGGGCAGATGAGAAAAAATTATAAAGAATGCTGTGACGTGATAACTTTTAACAATAATTTTTTGCTAACCATAGGAACAACTGCCAAATACCGTTTCAGTAAGATGTAACGTTTGTAATATTTGTTATGGAATATGAAAGACAAGCAGTAAAAATTTATCCCGAAAGCTGTGCATACGATAAATTTTCCAGCGATTTCCCCCTCGGCAGCCAATAATTTCTTAGTCAAAACAATAGAATTCAAGATGGCGGGAAAAAGGTCTATTCTTAATTATAATGATCATTTTTATCATTGACAGTATGATATGTCTTTGTATTATTACTCATATTTTTAATACGATTACTAAGAACCGATTCAGACGCCGTACTTTTCATGAGCCGAACCCAATGCATTGAATTAAGTTCGGCGTCTGAATCAATTTAAGAACGGCTATTTTAATTTGGAACGACTTAGCCGTTCTTCCAGCTTAGCTTAAGCGGCAGTTTTGACTTTGGTACGGCTTTGATTCAGGCGCCGAACTTAATCCATAAATTATTATGTATATACATTTTGCTGATTTTGAAAACCACTGACAATATTGATTGGTTATCCTGGAACTGTATTAGGAACGGCTGTGCAACGGCTAATAGACCATTTTACAGTTGTGGCAGAGGTACCTAGCCTATGAATGAAAGCGAGGCTGAGGGTGACCTTGTTTTGATAGAAACCTTTCTGCTTTTCTTATGTAAATGCAGACTAGTTAGCATTACAACAACATGATTTACATGATAAAAACAGTGAGGTCTCTATCAGAACAAGGTCACCGGCAACCTCGCTGCCATTCATAGGCCAGGTCACTGAGCGAACAACTGTAAAGTAGCCTATTAAGGTTTCACTTCTGAATTAACAGGCGTACCTTTGTTAATCTGGGTCGGTCCAAATTCGCATTTAGTTTACGGCGTCTGAATCGGGCGACGTCAATGAAAATGAATGCAGCTAGCTTTGTATTACATTTTGTTTCCAGTTTATGTTTGAATCTCCCCTGCGTCTCATCAACTGGATGGCTTCTGTTCTTCTTCTTCTCGTTTTGTATCAGCTGGTTATGATCACACGATCACACTCTTGGCACCAGCTCCTCTCCGTCACGGGACTTCTAACGTTTAACTACTTGGCTCTGTACAGGCTCTTCCGGGATCGATGGGCTCTTCAAGCAGTAGTGCGAGAGAGAACAGGGACGTGAGGCCCTAATTATAGAACATGCTAGTTACAACAGATTTAGTATTAAGATACACTGTATTAAAACAGTTCTCCCGGAAGAAAAGTGGTTTCCGTTTTTGAAGTTCAAGTGAGTATCATTAAAAGCACAGATTCGCTGAATGGAGAAGTTGTATCTGAATCTTTGCTAGCGTTCTGGGATAGTGGATATTGCCAACACAAGGTGTTACGTTTAGTCGTAGAACCTCTCTCGTTGACTACATGGCTTCAGCGACTCTCCATCAAAGAATCCTTACCCCCGCCCCTTCTAAAAAAAAATGCTTCTCGTACTGGTAAAGTGAAGTCAGAGCGCCGACAAACCAATTACTCATGACTTAAACTATGGGATACCTTTCAATCAATTTTTAGTATCCGCTGGACATTTCCTTCACACTGGCTGCAGGGGTCCTACACACCTAAGTCCTGCACTCTGATTGCATTGGATGGTGGGCTTTTGGGGGAGTGTCATTTAAAATTGTATGCCCCCCCCCCCCCAGCTTACCAGTTTCAGTCACATGACGCCCCTAAAAAAGAATTTTGGGGTGATGAACCCCCCCACCCACCCCCTCCAAGTTACATCAGCTATCTTTCCACTTATTTTTTATCTCCGAATTTCGCCGCTCGATCCCCCCTTTTTCTTTGCTTTTTTGGGCGCTCCCCCCCCCTCCTCCATTCCATAAATAAATGAACGGTCCCCAAACGTGTGAACGTCTGTTCGCACTGAAATCACGTACTAATTTATGAGTAAACACTCGCCTCTAGCCAAGACCCAACCCATTCCTTGTCACACTGACCTGTCACACTTTGCGTAGTGAGGTGTTGCATAAGATAAAGAGTTTGGAAAATGTCATTTGTTGGTAAAATTTGTGGTTCGAATTCTGAACATTTCCTTGATGGTACCTCGCAGTTGGTCAAAACTGAAAAACGTTCGTTACTTTCTCAGCCAAAAAACAAAACTAAGGCCCGTTTCAAACGCCGTGCTAAAGTCGTGCCGAACTAAATTCGTTATTTAAGTTCGACTTTGGCACGGCTGTAGCACGGCGTTTGAAACCATTTAAGAATTAAGTTCGACTCTGCCGTGTAGCACGGCAAGCTCTGTCGTGCTACCCGACTTTGGCACGGCATGGTTTCAAACGGCGTGCTATTGCCGTGCCGAACTGAATTCATAAATTATAAATACATTTTAAAAGTCAGCAAAACCAGTTTGTTATGGTTTGATGCGTGTTTACAGCAACAGCTTTTAACTCGACTTAATTAAGCTCGACGTTTGAAACCAAGTCGTGCCAATGTCGTGCTACAGTCGAGTCAAATTGAATTTAGTTCGGCACGACTTTAGCACGGCGTTTGAAACGGGCCTAAGACTGTCTTGCTTGCTATTTTTCTCGCGTTTGACACTGTTGAGTTACGGATTTATTCGTTGTGTTATTTGCTTGTTTTTGTTGTAGTCCGCTTTTCATTACACATCTTTCATTGGTTTCAGTGATGAAGACATGGCTTGCATGCTGATGCTGATGCTAGGTTGTTTAACTACTTGCATTCCTTTTAAAAGCAACTGTAGAGCAAGCGTTTTGTGAGAATTCTTCAACTAAAAATTTATAGAGTAATAAAATATGGATGTATTAGAAGATTGTAGCTGTGTGATTCACTCTCTATCTTGAGTATAGCGTGTTTGATGTAAATGAGTTGGTAAAGACGAATTAGTAAAGGCGCTCGGCAAGATTTCCGAACAGCCCCATTGGTTCATTAATTTCAAAGATAGAAATGTACTGTCAAACGGGAAATACCATCAATACTGTCCTTAACTGAAGACCCAACTGGATAAGCGCTGATTTTCTGGATTGCTGTGATCAAATTTTCCTTGCATCTCTGATTTAAAATGTACCTTCAGATTTTATCCTCAAGGAGTTCATATGGCCAAGATTTGTTCAAGGAACGAGAATCTTCGTGGTTCGTAACCTGTTGATCACAGTTGTGGTTGTTCTCGTTGTTCTTAGTGTGGAAGTCAAGTTCAAACAGTCCTTGGTTGAAGTCCGTTGTTTTTTTCACAGCAACTGAAAACACTTCGCGTTTGTAATTTGAGTCAGAGACACAGAAATCAGACTTTCTCTCGTCTGGAGTCAATCCATTGTCGTTGTCATTTGATCCACTTAAATCGCAGAACTCCATATTTCTTTGAATCCCTCCCCTTTTGCTTTGCTTTTACTACCTTCTCTTCTGCATCTGGGGCGTCAACAGAACTGGAAACGAAGACAGGATCTATTCCATCTTGAATCACATCCTTCCAAACTTCGTCTTCTTCAGTTGCATCCCTAATTCCATCATGGATATTGAACTGTGTGTTGTTGTCTTTATCCAATTCTTTGGAATCCTTTCCCTCTTCCGCCAATCGAATCACATCTACCGTTTCCTCAAACACTTCTGGCATCTGTCCCACGAATTTCGTATCTGTTGTTGCGGTTTGATTGGCCATTAACGAAGACGCGCTGTCAACATTGCCCGTGGTCACAATGTTATTATACTGCTCATTGTCGTCCTTTCTGTGCTTAATAACTGCTGCTTTCGGCTCGGGCGATGCAACCGAACCTGCGACCTTTGCTTCTCTTGGGCTTCCATTCGGAATTGTGAATACGTCGCCAAATTTACAAATTGCCGCCAGAAGGTTTTCGTCTTGGTACAAAAATTGAAATTTCAAATCTTCGTCGTATTCCTGGAAATCGAACACCTGGCCTCTGAGGTCGCCCAAGTGCCTTGACAACGCATCCTGCCATTCTTGCTGTTCTCGCGAATCTTCAACAGCTCCAGTATTCTGCACACAACGCAAAACATTTGCAACCGCTTTGAAATGATCCTGAACGTTCTCCTTCTCGGCATGCAAGGCTCGTAGCCTGGCTTCTGTAATTGCACAGACTTCAGATACCAACTTGTGGCTGTGTTCTATTACAGTTTGCACGAGTCGCTGAGCCGCGGTCTCGATTTGCAGAGTGGTCCGTTTGCGTCGTTCGTTCACATTTGCCACCACTGTGTCAATTTCCGCCAGTGTTTGTTGAAGATAACAAATAAAATTGGCTACTTCTTCCATGTGCATCTTTGCAGAGTTTGGGACTTCGGCTTTTGAGAACAGTGTTTGAAATCAAGTGCTCAGAAATGTCTTTGAATTTTAAATGACTGCAACATTGTATTTTTTCCCCATGGGATTTGTATATGTAATCGCATGGGCCCGAGGGCAATTAAGGATTAATTTCACGCGTATTTTTAAAGTTTTCCCAAAATTGCCCAAGTCGCGAAGCGACGAGGGTAATTTGGGCAAAACTTTGAAAATACAAGTGAAATTAATCCTTAATTGCCCGAGGGCACTTGCGATTACTTGTTTATCACGTAAAGGGCAAAATTTTTGAGGGAATTGCATTCGCGCACGATGTCCGCGCGATGAAGCCCTTTCAATGCCGCCACAAATGTCAAAACAAGCGTAACTGACTAATAGATTCAATGAAGATTTTATTCTCAAAATACAGTGAATTACATTTCAGTGAATTACGGCTTCATTCAATTGCGTCGGCTTCCACGAAATGGGAAGCCATTGTTGCAAAAAAATTTATCGGCAATAACGCTTCGTTGCCAAGCAACTTACAACCAATCAGCATCAAGTAATCATGCCCTCTTGATTACCAAAAGTGCCCTCGTGATAAAGAAAAAAATGCCGTCTGTCTCAGCCAATCAGCATTCAGTAATTTTGCCCCGCATGTGATAAAGCTGTTAAACACCGTTGTTGAAGAAGAACAAATCAACGTTACGAATACTGATCGGTCCGCTCCCAAAACTGCCAATGGTGACAGAAAAAAACTAACGATACGAGGCAGTTGTTCTTTTTTAGGGTTCTTCTTTCTTTTATCGTATTTTTTTGTCTTAAAATTCGATTAAAAAAGTGAGAAGAGCTGTAAGCTCAACTCTTGACTCTCCGGCATGTCTATCCAGCACTCGCCTCTGCACGCTTTCCGTTGTAGGGTATACCGCAGACCAACGGTTTTTAAACGCCCCGACGGTGCCCCGATGGCATGTCGCCTTGAGCGTTTGTTTTAAAGACACCCTGAAATTTTAGAAGTTGTTCGTGTTTCCGTGCATTTGTATTCCCTGGATATGCTGCTGCAATGCAGGGGCATTTCTAGCGGTGTTATTTGGTTTAATTTAATTTACAAATTTATATAGCGCATATTTACATATTCTGATCAATAGCGCTTTACAATCATATAGTCAAAGAATAAAAATACATATATATATATATAATAAGGTTATAAATTGTAAAAATACTTCTTAAAAAGATAAGTTGTAAGTCGAGGTTGAAAACTGTCAAGTGATGTTGCTTGGCGAAGCTCCATAAGAAGGCCATTCCAGAGTTCCGGAGCTGCTGCTGAAAATGATCTTGCGCCCAATGTTGTAAGCATCTTTCCCCTGGGATGGTCCAATAACAGCTTACCAGATTATAACATTATATAATGAATTTGATTTTATACTAATACGATCGCTGAGATAAGTTGGCGCAGACCATAAATACATTTAACAGTCAAAAGTAAAATCTTATAATCAATACGCAAAGAAACCGGCAACCAGTGCAGCTCATAAAGCGCCGGTGTAATGTGAGGAAACTTTCCGATGCCGAGAATAAGTCTTGCTACTGCATTTTGTACACGCTGCAATTTAGCGATCTGCGCCTTTGGTAAACCAAACAATAAACCATTACAATAGTCAAGACGGCTGGTTATAAAAGCGTGAACCAGAGTAATTAAAGAATTCCTCGATAGGTATTTCTTATTACGTCTCAAGTTATACAAATGATAAAATGCCACGTTACGAGCCTTGTTTATATAATCAGTCATGCTTCTAACACTTCTAAATTCCAATTCGATCTGGAATGCTCGGACGTTTAATACATGAGCCTCTGGCTCGGGAGATTGGGCAACCACTCCTTACGCTACCGAGCTTAAATAAATTGATTTGATTTTTTTTTAATTACTGTCAAACCACGATCCAAGGCTTTTAACACATGGGCTTGGACTGATACGATACTTGCCCACAGTAATGGAACACGAATTTAATTTATCAAGCTGTTGTCGTATGCCGACCAACAACAACTGTTCAAGTGCACTTTCAAGGAAGGTTTCGACCTTACTTGCGAGTGCACTTCGGTACTTTGATGTTTTGATGTTTCTGTGGCGACTAAGTACGATCAGTCAAGTGGAATGACAACCGTTCAAGGACGGCAACGAGAACGCCAATGGGATTAATGAGCAAAAACAAAACTTTGCACGTGCGTTTTACATTTTGGTACATTTCTTTGCCGTCCTCTGCAAAACAGCGTGAAATGACCAAATTAGGTTTTCTCTAGAACGTGAGCGCATGACGGCAAGTTTTTCTTTCGTTGTCTTTGCTTTAACGCCGTTCACGGTAATTATATAAGGCCCTGGACAGCTCGCCAGCATTTTTCTCGTTAAACAAATTGGAATAATCGCGGAAGAGTTACAAAAACGAGAAGTTATATTATTTTTGAAATGACGTTCTCGTTGCCGTCGTCGTCGTTGTCGTTGCTCAAGGTCCCTAATTTCATCTCAAGTGCACTTGAAATGTCTAGTGTGAACCCACCTATTGCTTTCTTATACCCGCATCCGTTTCTCTTCACTCTGAAGAAAACGATGTAAAAATATATACGGAATCGACTAGAGAAGGCCTACCGGGAGGCTACCGCGGTTGCCACGGTCAGGACAAAAACTATGGCAGAAGACTTTTCTCAAGGTCAATGAAAAGTTAGGGAATTGCACTTCTGGCCACTGTAGCAGGAGATTCCTTGTTAGTAATGGTAACGTTGTCCAAAGGAATTTACTTCCATGGCTCCATAGCTGGCTTCGTCGGCAAAGATGTTGTTTTGCATGTTCAATGAAATGTCGGGGAATTTTTTTCTATCCCAGTGAGTTGCAACGCTGTAAAGAGATTCTGAATTTTAATAGCTGATAGAAAATGCTTCAAAGCGACCCACACTTGCCAGCATAAATAAAGGGGGTAGCTTTTAAAGAAACTGTGGTGCAGCATCGGTGGGGGAGTTGTACTCAAAAATTTGGTTTTATCAACGGAGTTTATAAATGTAAATTGACCACCGAACAGGGCGTGATTCTAAAAGCTGACGTTTCGAGCGTTAACCCTTCGTCAGAGTGAATCTGAAGGGCTAACGCTCGAAACGTCAGTTTTAGAATCCGATTCCCTGTCTGGTGGTCAATTTACATTTATAAACTCCGTTGATAAAACCAAATTTCTGACATTCTATTCTTTAACTGTGTCCCAATAATGAAGCGCCTTGTGAAAGACGCAACTTCTCTCCTTCATCCATCCTCTCAATATTAGAAAGGCAATATAATTATATTTTAATCATTCGTTTTCTATTTACATTTCTACAAGTCATCACGCCGAACACAATCCATTGCAAACGTAAGTTAGTGATTCTCCCGTTGCAGAGCAATAAATACAAGATTTTTCTTCGCGTTTCTAACACTCTACAATATGTACAATTAAGCGACACGTCACGAGGACATTTTATCACACAAAAGCATTGGACCAGACAGCATCTTTGTGTTTCCCAAGAAGTACCAAGCTTCAGGAAATGGCTTGGCTAATAGCAAGAGGCACAGTAACCATAAGAACTGTCAGCGAAATTCGTTGCGTCATTTCCTGGACCAAAGGCCTGCCCAACGGTGAACTGGCAATCTGTATCTACTCCGTATCCCTTCATCTCGTGTGTAACATGTTTCTGTTGGAAGGATGCGGGTTGTTTTGAGCTTGTCGGGTCCCTGAACCGGTCTGACCGTTCTAAAATACAAATTAGCCCAACAAGGTTAGTTAATTTCCAAACTTTATTCGTTTACTAGTATTTTGACTAAATTAACTCTATGACAATTATACACAAATGGTTATCAAAGAAAGAAACAAATAAGCGTGAAAGCGAAAACTGAGGTGGGCAGCCTTATACCATTTGCAAGACCTCACAAGATTGGTTGAAAAAACAATAGACAAACCATCAAAACAATAGAACCTAGCCCTGAAACAATAGAGCTGCAGCCTATGAAGATCCAATGAAATTACAGGTTCCAAATAGGCGCAGCCCTATCCACCGAGGTGAGCGCAGTGACCAGAGTAGCCATTCACTTTCGGACTGGTCACCACCAGAATGGAAATAAATGCGGCTGCAAACGGCAAACAGAAGGAAAAAACATATTTTCCGTACTATTGACAGAGAAGAAACAGCAGCATTTGTGTGCATTGCTCAACAGCTCTTATTTGATCCCATTTCGTTTATTTATGCAAACACTCAAAAAGTTTGAACCATCTTGTGCACCGCAAACAGCACCACAGAAAACTCAGTTTCATTTGAATGACAAAATCAAAAGTTAGACCTATTTTGTACAGCAAAGCAGTGAACGAACAACAGAAGTACGCTTCAAGTTTAAAATTTGGCTTTCATTTCACTTGGAGTTAAGACTTACAAACAGCATAGAAAAGCAGTCGGTTTCTCTCTCGAATCTCCCTCTTCAAAAAGTCTCTCTTGCTCAAAAAGCTTGCCGAAAACCAAAAATGGGAAGAGCTTTCTCGTGAACGCGTTGTCTCGTAAAACGTGCGCGTTAGGATGAGAATAAACCCCTTCAAACCACTTCGGGTAGCATAGTAAACAGAATAACAGAAAAAAAATCGCGACGCGTCTTGTGATGGGCCTAAAACGTTCAGATCATTTAACGCCTATACTAAAAAACTTGCACTAGCTTCCAGTTGAAAAGAGGATTGAATTTAAGATTCTCCTAATAACGCATAAGACTATACATGGCCAATGGGGTTTAAACAAACTTATCTGCAAACCTGTTGCGCCTTTCGAGCTCCAGAGTTACTCATTCTTGGTTTCTGCGAAATCGCTTTGGTAATTTCTTCCTGGGCTGTAGGTGAAAACAAAAAAATCAACATTAACCTAGAGCAGTTTCTGTCTTGAAAATTGGTAACCATATTATCTGTTTTCCAACGCTAAAATACAAAACCGTTTCAAGAAAACACTTTCAAATACAAGCCCTAAAATGGTTGAAGCTTAACTCCTTTTTGCAAGAAGCCCTCCAGGACTTAAGCCAATGGACAGTTACAGTTTTCTTGTCAGACTCACTCTGAAACACATTTAACCCACACGAAAGCAAGTCTTCCCTACAAGTCACCAAGGGCAAGTAAATGAACCTATCAAAGAGTAGAGAGGACAAAGGAAAATTTCCAAGCAATTTTTTTGCGAATTTCCTTGCCTTACGGCATGCAAGTTGATCTTGGTGACAAGGAAGAGAAAAATTCTCATTTTCCCGTAAAGATGGTTGGGGTGGGACGGGATGGGACGGGACGGGACAAAGGTTCAAGGAAGAAAGCCAGTTTTCACAACGACAATTATTACCTTTCAACCTTTCGTTCAACCGATCCAAAGACTGAAGCAATCTCTGTTCCTCCAATGAGAGAGCGCTGGGACCTAAACAACATTGTCAAAGTAGCAAATGACTGAACGAAAGACCAAAACCAAAACAAACAGATGTCTGTAATTTTTGTGGCCCTCAGAGGAGAGATCCTAAATACATGACAATCAAATGAGTCCCCAAACAACAGCATCTACAGGTTGGTTGAATGCAGTGGCCTTTCGACACAGCCCCGTTAAATATTAGACTAGCCTGACACCAAGTCGTCCAACGGTCGCACCTGCAGGCGTGCATTTCTCGAAATCCCCAAAACATTTCAGACCTATTTCGGGTTCCCTAATTTCCTACGTATGTTGAAAACGACGACGTTTCCAGGCAAGCAATTTTACAACAAATTTGCCCTTTCGAATATTGAAAATGATGGTACTACGATTATTATTATTGAAGTTTGGCCGTTGAAACCACGTTGTTATCAAGGGGACCGCAAATAGTATCCATTAGCAACTTTTCGGGCTGTGATATCAACAGTCTTAACATGATAGCCCGAAAAAGTTGCCAGTGGCTACTATTTGCAGTCCCCTTGACAACAACGTGGTTTCAACGGCAGAACTTGGACGCCAAACTTCCCTCGGTACAAACTCAACTGATAATCGTGGTAAAAGACCAGCTTTTTTTTTTCCGGGACTTCAGAGAAACGCGCCCCTCCGTTCGTTCCCGGAAAGTACCTTTTAAATAAGTTTCCCATCGTTTAGTGATAAGTTTTCAAGCAAAGTAGCCCAATGTATTATGCTCGTTAAATAACTTATCGGGACCGAACTGTTTTCAGAAGTTTTGAAAAAAGGCGAGGCATGTCAGCAAAGCACTGAGTGGCTCAGCCCACCTGATCTGCCGCCGGTCATCATGGTTTGGTACTGTTGATGGGAAGACATCTCTGTAAATTTGTCCTGGTGTCTGTGAAGCATTTCCTTTTCAGAGGCCATCATGACAGCTTGCATCTCCGCTGGGGACAGTGGCTGCGAGATTCCTATTAAAACAAAACGGCAAGGATTTGACATAACCATACTACAAGAACGCTTGGCCGAATATTAGGTTGCTTAATACTGATCTCATCAATGATTTATTATCAGAGACAACCTTGCAGGAACTACAATTCCTAAACACCATTCTTTAGTGAAGAAAAAATGAGGAAAAAGTCGAAGTGATCACCACGATTTTATATCTTCATCGTTCCTTATGTTTGCCAAACAAGTTGTTTCCAAGGGTTTAGTTACCGGAAAACCAATTGAGAAGTTTCCAACCTGCATGAACTCGACCAATTCTTGGCAGTTTTGAGTTTGTTGATCACTGATTAATCTTTTAAGTTACAAAGTATTCGTACTGTTCTGATAAGATCTATTAGTAAAATCCAACTAGTGGTCTATTATCAATGCTGCGTTCTGATTGGTTGAACTACTAGTAGGCTACTTGTTATAGCCCACTAGTAGCGAAAAGCGCCGGCTTTGAAAACCAAAACAATGGCGACTGAATCGCGTTTTGCTGAAGTTTCGGACGAGTATTTGAGCTCATTATTACGTAAATCTATACCAAAATCTACAAAGAAGTCAACTAAATATGGAATGAAGATATTTAACAGTAGGAATGCACAAAATAAATTTGAACTGTTGACAAATGTTACCGTAAATTTGACTCCTTTTGCAACTAATATTTCTATCGTCTTTTTGACAAACTAAAATAACTATTTGTCTCGATATTTTTTAGACCAACTAGTTGGATTTTACTAAAACAATTATTCCTCTCGCCCTCATGGGCTATTGACTCAGAGCCTATTCGGGCTCGAGGAATAATTGTTAAATAGTCAACGCTGGCCGAATTTGACTAAACAGGAGACTAACGTAATTATGATCACGCCTATTTTTCTTAGAAAACGCTGCATGACATCGCTTCACTAGATTTCACTTCGACCGACTGATGCGCAGGGAAAGCATGCTAAGAAGAAAAAGTGATGCATAATGCTGTTTGGTTGTTTTGCCTCGATTCCAAACAGTAGGAAAATTGTTGTCACTGGGACATTCATGGTATTATTTCCTTTGTCAGGGGCTATTCCCTTGGAAATAGATAAGTGGTTTGGAAGACAAAGAACCATAAATGAGAGCGTTAAATGAAATTGCATTACCTCTGGTTGACACTGAAGAACTGGGTCCGGCCTGACTCGGTGAGGGGTCATACTCCTGCTGTTTTGGCAGCGGTGGCCTCCCATTTGGACCATACCCATGCTTCTGAGGTCTTCTATTTCTAGATGCACGGTGCTGCAGCAAGGGCGATCTCTTCAGTGACAGACTCTCTGAAGAGCTGTCCCGCCTGAGCACTTCATGAGAACCGTACCGACGCAGCCCTCCAAGCGTGCTTCCAACGACTTGAGGAGGTAAACCAAGGAGGGGTTGTCCATTCATCAGCTGCTCGTCTCGCGCATTCTGCTGCTGCTCGGTGCGCTGGCCGATGGCTTCTTGCATCGAGCTAGAACGCGTTCTAGAACGCCGTACATCGACTCTGTTGACGCACGAGTCCGAACCGACGGATTTTGTACTGCCACTGTGAAGGTATGATCGGACATGTGCCCAGAGATGGTTGATTTCATCATCGGTTGGCGTCTTGTCTAAAGATATGGACCTGTTCAGGTCACTGTTCTGTCTTTCATTCGTATTAAGACCAGCGGCTTGGAGTGGTTCTTCTCGCTCTTGCTGTGTCGAGGCGGCACTTGTGGGATGGCCTACAGTTGATGTCGAATATTCGTGCCTCCTTTCCTCGTGAAAGAGCTGATGGTTTACGCCTGGAGCATAAGGAGGTTTTCCTAGGACTCCATCTCCGGCTCTACCTTGGCTGCGATACCCATCAAAACGTCCCTGATCTGGAGTAGGCCTGTTTCCTCGTGATGTAGACAGTTGGTAACTATGATCGTTTGCCCGATCTACCCACACGCTGCGACCTGTAAGTCTTCCTCCATGTGAGCCAGCCAGGTGGTAGCCACCTTCAGTAGCAGTGTCCAGTCTGTAACTCTCTCCAGGATATTGGGTCGTTCTTGGTCCAACTGTTTGGTAGAACTTATCACCGTTCACAAAATCCACCCTCACGCTGTTACCTGTCGGAGGTCTTCCAAAGTAAGACTCAGCCTGTTGGGAACCATCCTCAATAGCAGCTCCTGTCTTAACACTCCCTCCCGTCGGTCTGCCTGCCCGTGATCCAGCCGATCCCACCCTGGGATGATGGACTCTGCGACTGGCACCATCTTGCCTTAGACCATGACTCTCACACGTACTATCATCCCCTCTGCGTGGCTCTCCCAAGGCATGAGACTCCTGCGGGGAAGGCACCTCTCGCTTACCATCACCAAACTCTAACCGTAAGGAATTCAAGATCCTCTGATGCTGCTCCTCGGCTGCTGTGTTTCTGGCTCTCATGTTCATCATCTCCATGTTGCGTTTAATGCCTTCAATAATACCATCATGATCCGCACTGTCGTGCGTACCACTGTTCGGTCGATTTGCATGATTTCTTACACTCCTGCTATTCCCTGATTGAGGTGAAGGAGAGTTTCGTCTCCCACCCGCAGAATCGGTTTGGTTGTCCTTGCTGCCACTGGTGCGCCCTTTGTTTTTCACTGATTGTCCGCGGGGTGATGTTACACCATGGTTATGACCTGACTTGCGAGGGCGAGCAGTAATTTGCTTCCTGTAAAACGGCCCTGGGTGCACACGACCTCTTCCAGTTTTCTTCGTAAGTGGAGGTCTTGGAATCAACGATCTCGTCGGTCGAGCGCTTGATGAATTGCTGGATACCGTTGATGGAGGCGACGTTGAATGCTTTTGTCGGGATAACACTGTCTTATTCTTCTCGCTCTTGGCTTCTGCATGCGCTCTTTCATCTTCTTGTGACCCACTGCCGTCCATAGCTTCTCTTTTTACTATATGACCTGCAGGTTGCGATGACACCGTTTGTTTCACAGATCTCTGAGGCTCAATCGACTGGACAGAGTCTTCAGGGCGATAATTTGTTACGGCAAACGGTGAGGCAAACGGGACAGGCGCGCTTTCCAACACATGTTGTTCTGTCTTTGCTGCATTCGCTCCCATGAACTTAGTTCCAGCACTAGTGTAAAACGGATACGGGAAATTCTGATGAAATGTTCCCTGGACAGGAGCTTGCAAACCATTGTATACATGCGCATTGTGATGATAAAAAAGTGGAGAAGTGGCCACAGCAGAGGCCACACTGGTGTAAGGTGCCTGCTGATACTGGTACCCCGATGTGACAACAAAAGGATTTGTGATGTATCCTGGCTTAGTATAAACACCCTCCTTCTCTGTAAGGGGTTTCGTAACAGGTCCCTGATCACCTTTGTCTGAAGAATCACAAACAAGACCCCTATCCCTCTCTTCATCATCACCTCCATCTGTTGGAGTCCCATCAATTAACTCCTCTGCGGTACTCTCTGCAGTGCTGCGAACGTACCTTTCTAAAGAATCTTTCAGTTCAAATGACCCTAAAGTCCAAGCTACAGTGCTGCTTCCTTCACACTCTTCACTGCTTAAGCTTGGCTGTTTCATGACGGAACTATCTTCATGAATATCTTTTTCATCCAAGCTGTCTCTCATAATCTCTAAACTGTCATTAAGCTCCTGCTCAATGACAACATCAGTCTCGTCCTTCGGTTCCCCAGCGACCTTATCATGGGTCTCCAGCCTTGAAGAGTCATCACCAAGAGTCCCTTGCTTTGAAGAAGACGGCAAATTCTCGGGTACTGTTGGATGGTTACTAACAGCAACAGGCTTGGGTTTCGGCTTATCCCAATGAACAACGGTCGCAACAGATGGCTCCTTTCCAAGGTCTTTAGTACTGTACACCATGCAAGTACCTGCAGGCCCAGTCCCTGCAGATCTGTTCCCTTTTTGGTTCAACCCCGAGTGCGCAGACGCCGTTACAGAGCTTGCATTTCGTGCATACAGCATAGTGTACACCTTCGTACTTTGCTTCTCCTCCGTGACAAGTTGTCCGGTCACGCCATCATCAAATTCAATACTGTCAGAAAAAGTTACTTTTCTTTTACCAGCAGATTTGGCGGCTTCTCGGCCGCCTTTGGTCAGTATTCCAGAACCGGAAAACGCACCCACCTCTTTTCCTTTGCCTGGGACTTCATCCAGGCTGTCTAAGCTTGTGACACTTCCCCCCGGTGACTCCCTTCCCATGATGCACGGCAGAGCCCCTTCAGGTGTGTCCTGGTGAGACGCATCGTTCATAAAAGCGAGCTTTGGACCACTTCTTGCGATGGCATCAGCTCGCAACTTTTCTTGCTCGGCCGCTGCTAGAGTCTTAGTAACAGCGCTATTTTGTGTTATTTCGTCTGTCTTTCTATTTAAACCATAGCTCTCGTGCCTTTCGGGTACTACTACCGTTCCATAAGGGTCGTAAGTAGGCTGTGTTGAGTACAGCTTTCCTTCGTTTCTAGAGTCATTCATTGCATACAAAAGTCCACCGTTTGTTGAACCGTTATATCTGCCTTCAAAGTCATACTTTGCTGGCATCTCATTTCTAGGATTGTCTAGTCTAGACGGCTGTGCAAAGTTTGATGGCATTTGCTTCCCATCCCTAACTTCCACCACATGACCCCTCACTACATAACGCCCATCCCGAACTGGAATTGGCTCTGAAACAAAACAGCAGAGACAGGAATGAACACGTTACACACCGGCAATCGTTTGAATGGCTGCACCATGCACAGCACATCCTATAATACTGAACACTACTTTAGTACTACGGGAAAGCACTTCTCCATTGAAAGGAGGCAGGATGGCCGCGTGGTTTAGGGCGCTGGATTTTCCCGCTCTGACCACTACCTGGTGTTGTTCTGGGTAAGAGCCTGTTTCAACTCCTCGGTTATCCTTGTAAACTGATAACCAACTGGTCTGCCTCCCGCCAGTTGGGATTCTTATCATGTTACGTTTATTTGAATTACTTGTTTCATGGATTTGCTCGGCTCCATTAGCCTTTGTGCCGAGGGTAAATAAAGATCATTTACTTACAGAAATTACAGATGTTTGACTGGAATAAATTCCCGCTATTACGGACGCTCGGTGTTAAGGACACTAACTCGCGGCCCTTGAGGTGTCCACAACAACAGGAGTTGACAGTAGTTTCAAATGGTAACTCTCAGTACCTTTATCAGTGTGATTTTCATCGTCTTGCTGGGTTAGCTTTTTCTTCTGTACAGTGTCCTTCTGGAAGCGTTGCGTTGCCTCCTGTTGCTCCTGTTTCCTCTTTGCTAACACCTCTTTTCTTGTTTTCTCCTCATTGTCTTGCTGTTCTCTTTTTCTTTCTTCTAGCGCTCTAATATGATGTTACATATATAGCATTAGAAATTGAAACAAACATTTATAGCATAAAAGTACGATTCCAGTTCTCTACTGTTACTACTTAAATAGCAGCTCGCAGCTTTGCTGATCGCCGCTCGCATATCACGTTCGCTCAACAGATTTTAGAGCAAAAAGGAACCTGCTCGCAGTCTCTACTTGAATGTGAAAACCAGAATTTTTAAAATCTGCTGTATTATTTGGCCTAGGGACTAGTAAATTGGGATCGATTTCCATCGCTCACTCTGGTCCTGGACATTTCCCAAAACCGCGGCTTGTAATCAAGCCTGCAGGTACTTTTACTTAACTATTACTGCTCTCTGCCTCTACTGGAAAGGGTTTATTTCTGCCAATAGCTAACTTCAGCTCAAGGGCACAATGTACTTCTGGATATATTTCAAGCGCAGTTCATATAACGTTAATTTACAGATCCATATCCTCAGACTTCATTAATTAATTACACATAATAAAAAACTCAGGGTTGTCAAAAGTAGCCAACAGCCGCCGAAAGTCACCGCCTAAACTTTGTGTTCCTGACTGGATACTCTGCTGGGATATTCCTCTGATTCCGGCTTTACTCCCGGTTTAACATAAGATGTCAAAATAGCCACCTACCAGCACTTCAATAATGAAGATGCCTAGGTCAAACCTTCTGACAACCCTGTAAACAACCACTGATCTAGTGCTATATATAATTAATTTAAAACATGCTAAAACACTTCATTACTTTCTTCTGCGATTTGTCTCTTGTGATAGTTCCTTTGCTCTGTCACTTCTTTCCTGTATGGATTCCTTTCTTTCTTCTTTAAGCTGGGCGAGTCGCTCTTGTTGGATGGACTTGAACTTTTCACTGTGCAATTGTCAAGGAATGTGACAGGAATGTAATGTTGACCAGTTCTTACATGTTACGTATTGAAAAGAAGTGAGGTTATTTTTGTTTTCTTTTTTTGATAAGAAAATGAAGATGCCATTTATTACAAAGGAGACCAGGTCTGAATCGTCAACCTATAGACCAGGAATTGAAATAATGGCGGGTAAACGGACAATGTCCAGTCAGAATTGGGTATTGACGGGACAATACCTTGGATTGCCGGACATGACTGTTGCCCGGTCATTTACGCTTTAATTTTGAGCTGTTTGGTCATCACAAGGGAAAGAATTTAAATGACTAGTCAGACACAGATAATGTGGAACATTTTCAATTTCCACCAAACTCAGGAATGTGTTAAATTCACTTAATATAACTACACTAAATAAATCAGCCTTTTAGTTAATGCATACAGTACAAGAAACATGTAAAAGAAATGTGTAAAAATTAATTTAACTCTGTAGTTTTGCATTAAAAACACCTGTTTCTGCAAAACAAATACATGTATAAACATTTAGGCTGTAAAATGGTTGTACTCAAAGTGATAACATACATGTAAAATTAATGAAGCTATTAAATCACACACACTAGCTATTTGTCGATAAGTAAAACCAAATACATTTAGAGAGTATTTAAATCAAAGGATAGAGATTTACCAGTATGTATGTCAGTCAGTTAAAATAACAAAAACTCTAAAACAGTGACCTTCATTCAAAACAATCCTGTATCAGTTCTTTACAAATAAATAACATTTCTACAAGCTAACCAGTATGACTACATGTTGGTTATAAGAATGTGTACTTCTAATGGAGGAGAACCTCAGAATGATTCCCTGATCTCCACTTTTCAAAGTCCTTTACAAAGGCTAGACAAGTTTGTTTGATTTAGGATGCTGAATTGTTAAAACTAAAAGATGACCTGCGTTTATAAATATTTGATAAAGATAAAAATCATTTTGTAGTTTCAGTTTAAAACAGTCAAACATCCCTTTTGATTGAAAAAATATTGGGAATGGCATTGCAATTTCCAAATGTCCTTATGAAGAAGCTTTACAAAGTTCCTAACTCAAACCCAAAATGGCTTCCCTGAGTTTGTAAAACATTGTACACTCACAATTTTATAGATGTTTCAAATGACTGTTGATACAAAGCAAGGGACTGACATTTACAAGTCCTTTTCTGAGGAGGCAGGATGGCCAAGTGGTTTAATAGGGCATTGGATGTCAATGCGGTGATCCGGGTTCAAATCCCACTCAGGCCACTAGCTGGTGTTGTTCTGGGTAAGTGCATGGTTCAACTCCTAGGTCATCCTTGTAAATAGCCAACTGGTTTGTCTCCCGCTGGTTGGGATTCTTATCATGTTAAGTATATTTGAATAATTATTTGTTTCTTTGGATTTAAGTGGAGTGCCTGTAAACTGGCTTGGATAGCTAAGTGCACTTTCACTGTAAACAGCCAACTGGTTTGCCTCCTGCTGGTTGGGATTCTTATCATGTTAAGTATATTTGAATAATTATTTGTTTCGTTGGATTTAAGTGGAGTGCCTGTAAACTGGCTTGGATAGCTAAGTGCACTTTCACTGTAAATAGCCAACTGGTTTGCCTCCTGCCGGTTGGGATTCTTATCATGTTAAGTTTATTTGAATTATTTGTTTCTTTGGATTTAAGTGGAGTGCCTGTAAACTAGCGTGGATAGCTAAGTGCACTTTCACTGTAAATAGCCAACTGGTTTACCTCCCGCCAGTTGGGATTCTTATCATGTTAAGTTTATTTGAATCATTTGTTTCTTTGGATTTAAGTGGAGGGCCTGTAAACTAGCTTGGATACATGTAGCTTAGTGCACTTCCGGACATTGTATTTGCATAGTATCCGAATAAGATTGGTGAGAGATGGTATTGCTGCTTCAAAAATAAAAACACTGTTCACAAAGGTATTATCTAACTATTGAAAAGCAAATAGAGTCAGATCTTTTATCTTCACAAGAACTGCCTGATGCAGTACTTACATGTCAATGGCATCAACTTTGGGCTGAGATGAAAATTTCCTCAACATGCCTTAATTAATCCACAACACTGATAAATTGAGATTAATGAATAAATTTAGTCCCTGTTAAACAATCTTATATTGAGCTTTTCCTTCCTGGTTGTCTAATGGCAACAACAGGAAGTTCCTGTAATTAATGTAAAAGATAGACAAAATAAGACCTTTGCTGTCTACACTGTAGACAGGGTTGTCAAAAATATCACGCGGCTACAATTCACCAGTAACATGAAAAAATGTAGGGGACAAAATGGTGTTGCTACCCCCTCTGACTGCCATCCACTTTCCTAGATAATCCTTCTACTTGAAATTGTTTTGACAACCCTGAGTAAAGCAATAATACATACACACAAACTACGTTAATATTCAATATCACCCTCTACTTTACTTCCTGACTGCCTGATAGCCTGTGTACAGCCACCCTTTTGGAGGGGAAAGGGCAGCTGTACACAGGCTAACTGATAGCAACAACAGGAAGAACGTAACTGTAAGTTATGAAAAACTGAAATTACATAAAATTTAGTCTCCAAGAAGAGGATGGGGAGTCCGTCTGTTTTTCCTTTAGTGCAATCTAGTTTGTAACTTTTGGGTTTTAAAGAAGCTGAGAGATTCACCTAAAAAAACCATAACTGCCAATTTGGCAGTTGAATCCTGGTTTTCCAAATTAGAATAATATAATATCCATGATGTGATTACCACAACATCAAAATATTTAATATTCTGCACTGATATTACAGTTGATCAATTTTTTTCAATTTGATGAATTACATGTACAGTTGTAGCTGATAAGTGATGTTGAGAGATAAGCTGTCCATTTTTGCCCATTTTTTTTTAAATAAATTATTGGGGGATGGCTTACCCATGAAAATGTCAGCTAGAATTCAAGAATGGACGAACACATTAACTTTCACGAACCAAGCGTAAATACTAACTACCCTGAAATACATTATACAAGGTGAAACCAGAGGCTACATGAAACTCTAACAGGAAAATACCTTATCAATGCCAAATGCCAAATTTAAAATGGCTTGAGGACCCATTTTAGCATTTTTTACATTTCAGTGAAATATTGGGATTGCCTGGGCTTATTTCTGCCACACAGCTACTGTGTCACATGACAGTTCAATCAAGACAGCTTCCCCATGTCTTTCCCCATTTCTTGTCACTAGTTTATGTTCAGTCAGTCTTTGACTGTAGCATTTTGATCTTGTAGACTACTCCTTATCTGTCCTTTTGTTCTTCTGTAGTTGTTGTAAAGTAGTCTTAGGTCTGTGAGCAACATGGATGTCATAAGACTGTAGGATCAGTGCAATGGTTTCAGGAGACCCTTTGATGTACATAGCATACAGTCACTGTAGTGATACATTTGTGTCAGGTTAGTGTTCGTAATGTTTGGTTCTGTATAATAAGTGTTGCATGTAACAAGGTCGCATTAGTCAGTCAATGTCACCTTAAGCAGTCCTTCTCACGACTACACTCACTCCACTTACTAAACTGTTTCTTTAGTTCAGTCTTGTTAGCTTTCATTTATTGTCTTTCTTTCTTCCTTTTTTGAAAACCCAACTCAGTTATTAATAAGTTTGTCTCTGGTTCATACTTGCAAGAGGGTCCCCTATACCACTTTGGAAAATGCATTCACGTAAAAATATTGAGACTGTTCACGCGTCACGGATAACTCCCAAACTTCGTTCACGTTCACGATAACATCAAATATCAGCAATCACGAATCACAAATGAACAAATAAACCTAAATCACGTTTCAAGAGAAAAAAATAGTCCCAATCACGTTTCACGAAAAAAGTATAGGGGACCCTCTTGCAAGCTATGCTGCAAAATTCAGATCACTCATGAAGGGGCTACACTCTTTTTTTTCGTATAAGAACCTTTTTTATAAGAACGTTGAGGCTGAGATTAACCAAGCTTTTAAGAACACACTAAGAACATACCCACTAAGAACATTCAGCCTCAGCTCCAAAATTATACATTCTTATGTAAAAAAAAAGGTGTAAACCCAAGTGGCCTTCTCCCCACAAAAGTTCACAACAAAAATGCACAGTTACACAACATAACCTTCAGCATACCCAGAGTTCTCACGAAGCTTTTAAATTAATAGCTAATTCTATGTAACTGGTAATTGATTTATAAGTGCAAAAAAGTACAGACGCCCTTTTTATAAGAGGCTCAAGTATTATGGCTCATGAAGTGATACAATTAATGTTCTCTCGATTGAGCATCAAGACTCAAGCAGTCTCAGTGTGTATTGTTATCTGTTTCGTTCTTTAAACGATGCCGGTACAAGAAGACAATAGTGGCGGGGTATTCTGAAATTGCTCCCTCATGATATGGTCTCAGTAAATTACCGGTAACAGTCACGTTCCCCGTGTGTTTACGGCGCAAATTGCCCAAAATCGATGTAAATATTTAGATTTTATCATGGTACTGAACCAACGACACAAAAATGGAACATCTCTGCGTTTGTTCCCATCCAAATAAGCTTACAGGAACACATCAACTGTCATGACACACGCAAATTACGAACATAGTAAGTACGTAACATAAGAGTAAAAGTGCATCAACTGACAGGGTTTTCATTTCTCAAATTCAAGATAAAAGATAAAAATAAGAAATTTCATATTTTTATCTAGCGATCGGTAGAATTCAAATACAGAATAACGATAAACAAACCTGCAGCTGAAAACATAGAAATATTAGTGGTAATTTTAGAGCGAGGAAACTGTCGACTCATTTAAAGGATACGAATAAGCGCCCTTTAACATGCTACATCCTCACACAATCCAACAGAAGCCTGCCAGGGAGATTCCCTCTATGATTTGACTCGATTCAAACACGTTGATTTCATTTCAAAAGGAGAGTAATGTGCACTGCTTTCTACGAGATGGCATATTCAGCCATGTTTCTTGATCATGGCAACACAGCAACAATTATCTTCGCAAAGAGAGATGGGTATCACTCGCCCCAGTCCCCTTCAGTTCGGGTGGTTGTGGTTGTGTTGCCTGCAATAGAGCACTAAAGTGTGACGTCACAAAAATGAAATTTCTGAAATTATGGGATTTGTCAGGATATTCTGAAAGAACAATATCCAAGAGGCCTACCTGCCAAAAATGAGCATTTGGGGGCAAATTGTCTCTGAGATCGTAGCCCAGTTATGCTCACAAAAGTCCATACAAACCCTTCTAATTTTTTTTTGGGTCGACCCAAATCATTTCATTTTTATGACATCACACTTTAGTACTCTGTTGCCTGTGGCATTTTAAGTGAGTGGTAGTCTCCTTCGCAGCCGTTATTAGGGTCATCACGCAACACTCCTTCCCACTAACGGCTGCTCACTCGAACTCTGCAGTTCCTTTCGCTTTGTTACTGAGAACCAATAACCTGCATGTATCTGTTAGCAGCTGCACCAATCATATTTCTCGTCACATTTGCCGCCAAAACCACAACAAGGTCCAGGTTTCTAGGAAATGGAGGCCTGCTCCTTATTGGTCAGTTTGAGGAAAGGAATGCAGAGCTCGAGTGGGCAGCCGTTAGTGGGGAGGAGCGTTACGTGACGAGCCTAATAATGGCTGCAAAGGAGACTAGTGAGTGGTGGAGACCAAGTGTAATGCCTCGTCCATCCTGGGGGGACAGAGGGGAAGAGGGAGGACTTCCCTATAAAAATGATGGAGGTCTCATCAGAACATTTTGAAAGTAATAGAATCTCGTTCAGTGGGCATGGCCCAAAGTAATTTTAACCCCTTAAAAGTACCACAAAAAGTTAGTTATATACATAAAAAATATGGTTACAGTTCCTGTCATTTTTCAGACTGATAACTTAAAAGGTACCGTGACAACTCTGCCAGGGGTCATTTTAAGTTTTAGTACCCTAAGCAGTACTAATCCACAATTCCCCCACTCCTTCCCTAAAAGGTACGACAAGCTCCCCCATTATTTTCATAGGGGACTTTTGCGCTTGCCCTCAAAATTTTATTCACACAACAATATGACGTTCCTCAGCAGACCTTTTCTTTGTTTCCTAATGAAAGAACACCTTACCCCCGGCAATACACCAACTTTTGCGTTTGCCCCATAAAAAGTAATGTCTGATCACAGATTATTCTGACTTGTGTCAGAATGAAATACTGTTTAAAATACTGTCTCCCTGTGGACACTATATTAGACTCCCTATCCCTCTGGCAACACCATGTGGAGATTAGACCCCCTCCACCAATGATAACATCCTTTAGGTTAATTGCTCAGTGAAGAACTTTTGGGTAAGGAAAATTCTTTCAAAGATAACGAGAAACTGCAACCCAATAAGATCGCTGCCAAACAACACTTAAACCTGAGTCAAATTGCATAACTCAGAACTGAGTGATAATTGACCCAAGATGTCATAAATCATGATATATACCGGTACCCAGGAAGCTCCTCTCACTGAAGTGGTTTTCAGGGGGGTCCTGCATCCGGATCAAATTGGAATTTGGAAATGTTGGAATTTGAAGAGAGGGGAAAACCACAGTACTCGGAGAATAACCTCTCGGAGCAGAGTAGAGAACCAACAACAAATCCAACCCACATATGACACTGCCACTGCACAAACCCTGTTCCCCAAGCACTCACCACAAACACCAGCAGGTTTATAGGATTGTTCCTTTGCAAAGAACACAATAGCCAACATAACAAATTGGAAACCTGAACAATATAACATGGGTCTGCCCTCTTGACCTCCTAGGCTAAGCTGAATACATGCAATCCATAGCTTTTTAAAGATGTGAAAGGTTGTTGCACATCCCTGAAAGAGTCGTCTCAAAGGCAGCACTTTGTCCACAGTTATTTAAGGCCCTGAGTGTTGGTCTGGCTGGGTTTGAACCTGCAACCCCCCTCCCACCCCCCATCCCCCCCCCCCCCCCACCACACACACACACAGTATTCCTGTGGTGTGACAACTGGGCTAACTGGTTGTTCAACCAAACAGGGGAGAGGGTATGGGTACAATCATGTTATGGAGAATGTGGAATTCACAAATTATGTAGTACAGTAAACAGTCAATAACAACAATGGCAAAACAAGGTTGTAAATAGCAGCACAAAACTTATTTTAATGTTGGTAATTACAATCCACTGTTAATGGTGTTGACTTCACTGTTGAAATTTATGAAATTTACAGAGGCTAGAATTTTTCTCAAGCTTTATTTACACCAAATAATTACTAGAAACACTCATGAAAGAAAAAGAAAGAAAGACAACAAAGTATGTTAGTCTCAAAACAGTGGCCGTGGAGGCTTGCCCTCTCTTATATCCTTCCTTTGCTGTTGGAAAAAAAGACGAAAAAATGCCATATTTCAAGAATAGACACCACACATCACTTCCATAAAACTCAGAAACAGGACTTACAACATTTCGAGGCTGTAACAAAATATCGCAACCCCAAAATGTAACTTCCAAAATTCCAGTTTACCCTTAGACTTGCCCAGGGTGTTTCTATTGGTGTATTCAAAAAATCCAAACTCTTATGAGGACTGCCTTTTTTAACAGATACTTTACAAATACAAGAATTTCTCACCTCTATCCAAACTGCTTTAATACCCGGCAAAGTTCCCTTCATATTTTCTTTAGACAGTCCAAAGATATTTTTAGGGCAAGGCAGTCTACTTAATTAACAGACCCAATCATCAGGTAAGAGCAAGTTTCACTGAGCTGTTCCAGGAAATATCTTTGACAACTTGGCACAGAATGTCACTGGAATGTCTGAGACAAGAGCTCTCAAGAACCACGCTTGTAAAAAAAAAAAAACCCTAAGAGGTCTCCCTTTAATTAGTAAAATCGTCTGACAGTAGCCAGGATAAAATCTATAAAGTCACGGAGAGTGAGGAAAGGGTTAATGTATAGGGGCTGTGTGGAAATCTTGCCACATTCTGTATTACAAGAGAAATGCTTACCTCCATTGTCTTTGCAAATAGAAACAGAGCCCCTGGTATCACTAAACAGAATACCACAGCATTACGCACACTGCGAGGTTTCCATTTGAAGTACTTGTCTGGATTCTCTCTAATCCATCCAAATCTTTCAATAGCTGGATCCCTCTGCCAAACAACAACCACAAGCTCATGTTTGATAGTGTAATCAGCAAAAAGTGACACTCCACCAGACAACAAGGTGCAGGATTGCAGAACATTAAAATATCACGTGGGTCAGTTTTGAAATGATCGTGATATTTTGATTCGGTGTCAGGTGATGTCGCCCCATCGCCTTGTCGCCCCGAGTTACGTCGCCCCAACTTAAGTTACCTCGCCCCAACATCGATATTGTGTCGCCCCATTGAAGTAAAGTAACAAACTGTGAAGTTTATTAATTTGCTATGTTCGAAAGATCACAAACAATTCGTCTTACTTCACAGTTGTGTCAATTAACTCGAACGACTATACACTATATAATCATAACTGTGCTTAGGAAGTCAAAGTTTGTAAGTTTTATCGATCGATAAATGTAGAAGATCGATTGACCTTGAACGATTTCCTACGCGAAAATTCGCTTAAAAGTTTGTAAGATTTATCAATCGATTAACTTGAACGACTTATAACATGTAACTTCGCTTATTAAATAAAAGTTTGTAATCGATTCATCGATCGATTAACTCGAATGACTTACGAAGTACAACGCGCTTTAGAAAAACATGTAGCTTGAGAAGTTAAAACGTGAAAATTGTATAAGTTTTCTCCCATTTTGTGAAGTTCTTTGATTATCCTTTCCTCTACTAAAGCTCCTTTCAATGTAAAAACACAAGAGAAAGTTTTGTTAAATGTAAGGCTTCATCTTTAGCATGCTTTATTTCAAACTATTGCAAAAAATTCTGAAGGAAGACGAATTGTTCGTGATCTTTCGAACATCTTCACAGTTTGTTACTTTACTTCGATGGGGCGACACAACTCGGATGTTGGGGCTACACAACTCGGATGTTGGGACGAGGTAACTTAAGTTGGGGCGACGTAACTCGGGGCGACAAGGCGATGGGGCGACATCACCTACAACCTTTGATACGATATAAAGTCTTACATGTATTTACGACCAGCCATAAAATCTATGTGCACACGAAAAATGTTTCACCTTCTTCTTCCGAAAAACATTAGTAATTTACTGCATTATATACAGCACTGAAAAACTTTCAGGGACGTTTTTTGGCGATTTACTCACGATAATATCACTACACTGCTCAGGTGGTTTCCACTTTCCAGTGGCCTTGTATTCAGCAGCATACTTCTCCTACGAAAACAAAGAACAAAACAGATCTATCAAGACATAAATACGGCGCAAAAAGGATTACGAGAGAATCATTTGTTCGATAAGAAAACCCTTAACTAACACTGACTAACTAATACCTTCAATTTAAGGCTCTCTTCCGTTGGACTTGGCCCGTACGGATAAGAGTACCTGCCGCCCGCCATCTTGGATTCGGTAGTGCCAGGTCTCCTTCGGATAACTACCGTAAAGGTTCTCGGAGGTCCTCGGTAAAACTCGAGAATCATTATAGCAAAAGGATAAGACAAGACAAGTGGGGAAAATTTTGTCCAAAATCAGACCTTCCAACTCTCACGGTTTGGCCGTGAGACTCACGGTTTAAGGTGTCATCTCACGGTCTCACGGTTTAGCCCCTAAATCTCAAGGTTTTTCACAATATTGAATAATCAATAAAATGGCAATCTCAATCAAAAACAACCTAAAATGAAATCAAATTTGTGTTCAGTCTGTCTTTATCACCATTTTCATGTCTTTTCATCTCAGTTCAATCAACTTAATTTATAATTTTTACGTATTATAGTCTATAAATAATAGTAAAACGTTTGTTGCTCCAGTACGCGTTCATTGATAATCGACTATCGAGTGTCCACGCGTGTATTCGCGCGTGATAGGATGCCACGTGTTCAAGATGGCGGAAAATTTGAAAATCTCAAGGTTTGGGACCCAAATCTCAAGGTTTCTTCAAGTAAATTTTTGGGATCTCAAGGTCTGCAAAATGTCCACTTTCTTGTCCGCCTGTTCTTGTCCAGGCTATCATACCCGTCCCATGGTTGAGGCAGAGTGAAGCCGAAGCACAGGGCATCCACACAAACTCTGCGTGGTATGGAAATATGGAAAAGGTGTTTGATGTACTGCAATGAATTTGCTTGTACATTAGATCAAAATAAACCTATTTTTTACCTGAAATGTTGTGTAGTCAGTATTGTAGTTGGAAACAGAGAGTGGTTTAGATGGATTCAGTTGCATGATATCTGCATGATTCAGTTGTGCAAACATTTGCTTGAGCATGCTGAGTGAACATATGCTCAAGTAACTTAGAACTGGTCCAACCTTTTCAATTCTTGGTTTTCAGTCACGTGACCAGCAGCCATATTGGTTCAATGAAACAAAAGAAAGTATTTGCATGAAAATAGAGTTCAATTCCCAGAGCATTTAAGCCTTGTGCATCAACATGGCCACCATTCCTTTGTTTTGGTGCACCAACATGGCCGCCGTGATGTCACATGCAAACCAGCAATAATCCCAAGAAACTACAAAGGGTCACGGAGTTTGTTTGTGCAGTTGAGTGTCAAGAGAAAGGAATATATAATATGAGGTCTTGAAATGTAAGCTTTCAAATCCCTTCAAGGTGGCCAAGTCACTTCCTGCAGTCACTACAGTTGATAATCATCCTGAAACTGGTAAAATGTGTTTGCTCCTAAACGAAAAATTTCCCTATGTGGAGGAATTATTGATTTTTACACTGGAGAGTGGTAGTTAACACTTGAAGTTAGTTCTAAGTAGTTATATCAAGATGCCTTTGGGGTCATAAGCAAGGTTCCATTATAGACTGATGTGGTGAGCCCATGCTCATTTTGCACATGTTAAACCACTCCGACTATCGTTACCACTGCAAATTACTAATGCATCTTCTGCTGCAGCTACTCCTACTACTCCTACATACAGTTTTACTTTAATGGATGGATGGACAGTAATCATTTTAATTCCTACAGAGGGAAAATCTAAACAGATTTTCAGTTTTTCACTAGAATAGCTGGCACATAGTTTTTCCTACATTTCTAACTACACTATGAATGCATAGAGAACCTTGTTAAAGTCATTCAAATGTTATCTGATTAATTAACAGTCAAATACTGCTATTACTGATGGCTTCAGCTTTAATTGCAAGGTTGATCAGTGTATTTTCTTTAAATGTAATTATTGTTTAATTAAACACAGCTCTCATGTAAAGCGGTTTACTTAATTTATTGTAGTTTTAGATAGTTTATATTGTGAAGTTTTGTATAGTATTTCATAAGTAAGGATGTAACTAATGAAAAAATATATAAAGTTATTTGATTTGATGATCTATTAAAATGTGAATTTCCTGAGGGGTGGGGGTAGGGGGGGTGCAATGCAAAAAAAAAAACTTCCTTTTAGGAGGTTATAGGTCTTTTCTGGAACCACACAATACATTATCTACAATTTTGGCAAATCATCAGCCTCAATTCCAAATAACTTAAGTGCTCAAAATGAAGGGAGAAACTTCCAAAGTGTTTGGACTTTGGCTTCAAAGTGATATAGAAGCCAATGAAATCCTGCCAATCTCTCTTTCCTCTTCTGAAAGTGTTTCTCTACCGATATTAGCCAAAAAGGAAAGAATTCCGGCACAGCCCATATATTAATAATTAATATACATGCATAACTACCATACTAACCCTTTTCCGAATACAAACAGAATTTGAGTCACAACATGTATAATAATTTATTGATGTATGGGGCTGTGTGGAAATCTTGCCGCCAAAAACCGTTTTAACAATTCAGTAACTGAACACACTAACAACAGTTTAAAAGATGGCTTTGTTATGTTAATAGTGTGGAAACGGTTGTATGATTCAATGAATTTGATTCACTTTCATCCGCTATCCCTTATACAACGTATTTCTCACGAACTGGAGAAGACATGTAAGAACTTAAATTCCGCTTCGTTTGGCAACGAGGGGATGGCGGATTATCACGTCGTCCCTCCACACTGACAACCTATTTCCTTGTAGTCACATATAAAACCAAAAGCTTGCTCATCCATCACGTTCAAAGTGTAATCGCACAGCCTGTAACTGCCGCAGTAGCAAGTCATTTTCTTTACAACTGCACAAGCACCGCATCGCCTTACGCATGGATCAACGCACGGTAAAACCTCGGTGTCCCCCTCGCACGTGAAACAACAACACGGCCCGAAACATGACCAGCAAACTCGTGACACAATGTTGTCGTCTCTCTCTTCGTAACTGTCCATCAGGGTGGTGTTTCGCGTGCTACATTCGCCGTAGGTACCAGGGCAAACTTTCTTGCATCCCCAACACAAATAAACACCGGGAGCACAAATCAGAAGATAGGACAAAAATCCCAAGCAGTTAAAGCAAAATAAGTCACAATCGCAAGTGCACGGTGTACAATGAATCGCTGAGCAGAAAACGTTGCACTTGAAACGCTTTTTGCGTTGCTGTGAAACACCATGGCCCACGCTTTCTGTTCGTCTAGCAATTCTGTCCAGTTGCTGGCCTGGTTGATTCACTATTACGCTTTCCGGGCTTGCTATAATCGGCAATACCCTTGTGTTTCGTCCGGAGGGTGCCCTAGTTTGCGGAGCAAGCGTTGATTCTTGGTTCGGATTTTCAGTATACGGCGGTGGAGGTCGGTCATTTATAGCCTGTTCGTACGAGGGAGGTGGGCTTCTTCTCCGGCTCTCCTCGTCAGCCATGTAGATTCGTTTGCAGAAACTTACAAAACCGAATTTTCTTCCTGCGTATCAAAGTTTCAAGTTGTGCTTCAGTGATCAAACGGACAATTTTATGCAAATCAACTTGTTACTGTTTGGTTTGCCAATATATAAAACAATACATTGGACACTTCAGCATTGGCAACCAGGGTAAACAATACAATCGTGATAAATCTCAACTCAAGCAACCTGTGCTTTTTCTCGTTGACAACACTGCCGAGAGAACTTCCGATATTGCGTTTGCAACCGAACAAGATGCTCCATTCGTGTTCATTCAGAGTCTTTTTGGGCCGTCACGCAACGCTCAACGGCTGCGTGGGAGACGTGTAAACATTAGCTTGACGTAATCTTTTAGAGGAAAGACTGGGGCCGAAACTTATTTTTGGTAACTGACAATGGCAGACAAAACTTAACGCGAAAAAGCAAGCTACATGTAAATCGTCAAGGATAAGCAGGGTTTTGTAGTTCATAACGAGCCATTTTAGACTGCATTACAAGTCTGAGACATTTGTTTACCTTCTCAACATGTTTTCAAGGAAGAAAGATCCCAAGGGTAAGAATTTACCAGGAGATCGACATTAGAGTTAAGCTTATAAGTTATATTTTGCTGACCTCCCAAATTTTGTTGGTAAACAGCTGTTTTGTTAGAAGTCATAGTGGGGCTATGGGGATCTGAAAGGTCCAGCCTGTGTATCCAGTAAATGCCTGCAACCACCCCAGTTTACTTTTTTAGGGGTTTCATTTTCCAGGGTCAGGCACCAGGCAATTTGCATACCTGTCAACTCTCCCGGTTTTACCGGGAGTCTCCAAGTTTTTCATCAAATCTCCCGGTCTCCAGGTTAGAGCACCAAATCTCCCGGGAAAGTCCGCGGCTTCTTTCGAATTCTTTTTTTTCATTAATTTCGTTGTTTTCAAGATGTCACATTGGGAACATTCGGAAAGCCTTCGGGTGATTCTCGGAGAGTATTCGGACATTGTCGTAAAACGCATTCTTACAACGCGAGGATTTCGAGACGTCTCCAGATTTTGGAACTCCGGGGGTTGACAGGTATGAATTTGGCTGTTGCTTCTTACTTTTACATGGTGGTTAGTGCATTGACCAATTAAACTCATCGGCAATGGATGAGCTTGGGGAAGGTGCCATGGAATAGGAGGAGCCATACCTGATGCAAGCCAAGCATGCAGGTGTCCATGGCAACCCTGAGAATGGCAACCATCTGGCACCGTCACACTGATAAGTCAGTGAAGATACATACCAACCCAAATACTTATCCATCAAGAAACCACCAAGGGGGAGGGGAGGAGGAGTGGGAACACATACACAAGAGCAAAGCAAACCACCCTAAAACATAGCAAGAATGCAAAACACGAAAGCCCCTGCAAATCCCTCCACATAATTATACGACCCTCGCATGTTTGGCTACCGCAAACAACTGCTGACTGCGTCAATTCAAGTTTAACTTAAGGCCTAAATTACAAGTCATTTAGCCATATTTAAATGGTTAACCATTGTGGTCATAAGCATACTGTCGTTGCAGAACAGTGTGTTTTCACTCTAAAAGCTGCAATGTTTTGGATTTCCCCTCATCCTTTTTTCCCAAAACATGGAGATTGGCCATTTGTGAAACCATGAGCCAATGTACCTTACCTATAATAATCTTGACACAAAACACCCAACAGAGATATTAAAAACTAATTTGAAAATTTGAAACCCAAATATTGTTTGCTCTTTCCCAGCATGTAGGGTTTAGAAAGAAACATTTAACTTTAATTTATGGCCATTCTCGAGCTAACTAACCAAATATTTGATGCATTTGAAAGAAATGAACTTACTATTGGAATATTTATTAACACTATGAATCATACCATCCTTTTAGACAAATTGAATTTCTCTGGCATACGGGGTACCCCCTTGCACTGGGTGCAAATAGACAGCTGGAAATCTCTCCTACAGACTAACAAATGTGGTGTCCCCCAGGGCTCAGTGTTGGGGCCACTTCTATTTCTCATTTATATCAACGACATCTTCTCATCCTCTAACCTTCTTTCCTTCATCCTCTTTGCCGATGATACTAATATTTTTTTTTCAACACAAACTAAGATATATCTCAAGTAGCTAATATTGGAAACTGTCAACTTTCTCTCGCCGCTACCTTGTTCAAAGCCAATAAGCTAACGTCCTTACATCCTAGCAAAACTAAGTTCATAGTATTTTATCCACCCAGAAAGAAGATCCATCTTGAGAAAGCCTTTCTATCTGTATTGATAAGAACAATATTCAAAGGTTGAATACACTAAATTTGTAGGCATCATGATCCATCAAAACCTCTCATGGAGACCTCATATTAAAGTGATCTCATCCAAAATTGCCAAATCTCTATATAGGTATCATCATCAAATCAAGACAGTACTTCTTGTCCGATAAACTCTGCACACTGTATAACTCTCTAATACTCCCATATCTTCAATATTGCTCAATAGTTTAGGCCTCCACATATCCATCACACCTCCAACCCCTCTTCCGTCTCCAGAAGAAAGTTCTAAGAATTATTACACATTCTCTACCTCGTGCACACTCCTATCCTCTTTTTAATAAGTTCAAATTACTTACTATCTTCAATATTTATAAATATCAAGTCTCCTGTTTTATATTCCTTCATATGCAAAAGGTCCAGCCTATCCCTCTCTCTTCTCTCTTTAACATTAACTCTGATTACCATCAGTATTTCACCAGACAAAGAGGTAACCTCCACTTTCATCTTCTAAAATACTCCTTTTCTCTTCGGTCGCAAGGTCCGCTTATCTGGAACAGTACCCCACTCTTACTGTGTGATACTCTCACTTTTTCTAATTCTAAGCAAAAACTCTTGAAAAGATTATTTCTTAACACTGTAGGTAATCTTTCTTTTCTTCATTTTCGCTACTAATACAACACCACCTTTCCATCTCTCGATCCTACACTTCTATTTACCAATTTTATCAATAGTACAATGTATATCTCCATTCTGTTTTTTTTTCTACCTATTGTGTATGTCTGCCATAACCTACTGTATATACTCTGATGGCTTGTGTAAATTTATTCCACTTATTTGTTTAGTGGTCATTTCTGCACAATTCACTTCTTGTATTTATTTATTTATTTACGATTTTTTGTTAGTTTTGCACATCTTGGTTTGTAACTCTCGCACCACTGACCTTTGCCATATAAGCCCCTGGCTTTGGTATTTCATTATATCTCTTGTTTTGTGCTGTTTTAATATATAATTATATATTTTTTAAATAAATGTTAAACTGTTAATTGCCCCTAAAATTACTGATTCTCCCTTGAGATTTTTAATTAAGTGGTACATGTATTAATTTTATATTTCGGATGTTTGCTGCACAGAGCAAATGCGGCAACAGAAACGGGAGTTAAGTAAGACACAAAGACAGTTAACACGGGACCAAAATGCACTTGAAAGACAAGAAAAACAGCTGGTGAGTGTTTTGGGGTAGTTTTAGAATTCCAGTTCTTCAATTTAGCACATTATCTAAAACGTCTGTAGCAGGATGTAAAACACACCACAGCCTTCTCAGTTCTGGTAGGAACATAAATATTATTGTATTATTATTATAGCAAAATGTTTTATAGTTAAGTTATTGACTAAACAAACTTCACCAAGGAAGGAGAAAGAGTCTTTTTGTGCACTTTTTAAATTAGCAGGTTTTTTTATAACAGGAAGAATCATAGAATAAGAAGAGGCTTATACTACAGTATTAATAGGAAGCAAGAATAGGGGGAAAGCCTATCCAACCATAGCAATGGTATTACTCACTGTAATCATTCAATTCCCACATTACACATACTTGAAGTTTCGTTTAATGACTGCATATCATATCATTAATTTTTGTGATCATCTTCTACTTGTCTAATAGTTTCATGTCATTCCTTCCCAAAGGAGGCAGAGATAAAGAAGATGGCAAAACTAGGCAATAAACAGGTATGTGAAGTCTTCCTTGTATTGTGTATACATGCTCGTCTCTGCTTGCCTTCTGGTTGTATGTCAAAATGAGGTTCAGGTCCTTTACAAACTGCTTCTAAACTCAAATCTCCATTTCTGTCTATCTGTTTTGGAGATCAGTTGAAGGGCTCTGGGCATATACACCGTTTGGTGGTTCAGCTGTCGTTTTTTTCTTTTTCTTTTCATCCAAATTTCACTCACATTAATTATTGTCAGCTTTAATTTTCATGTCGCTATTAAATTGGCACCTAAATTGCCATTATTTTCACTGCAAATTCTTGATAAACTCCAGACATTCATGACAGTGATGTGGACCCTTAAAACATGACCAACCAACCACAACCACAATTAACGCACATCCCTTTGTAGAGACTGGCACCCTTCATTTTGAGTTAACCAAACTGCTGGCTTCAATCACAGTCCTGAAAGAAATGATTGACTTAATTTGATCTCTTTTAGGCTGCAACAATGCTGGCCAAACAGCTCATAAATCTGCGAAAGCAAAAATCCAAGAATATGGCAGTAAGCTCACGAGTGATGGCAGTTGGACACCAGACACAAACTATGCACTCTACAGCAAAGATGGCTGGTGCTATGTCAACTGCTAGCAAGGTAAATGTACCTCAGAGTAATGTAAGGGCCAAAAAGATCATGTAACGTAAACTTATGTCTCTGTTCTTCAACCAAGATACACTTACCTGATGACTTGACTAAAATGACTTTTGCGACATATACAGCTGTACTTGGTTATCACTAAAGGTGATTTTAGAAAATATATCCCTGTATCATAGGCTGACTCTCTCTCAGCCTTGACAGACTGTGATACAAATCCATTTTATGAATGCATTTCTTCTAGCAAAAGTTAACTGTAATTTATTAATTCATTTATTACATGTAATTTATTTATTAATAACTTAACTATAAAACATTGTGATAGGACAAAAGTTAAAACCATCACGGTTAAAAACTCTAAAAAAACTGTTAAAAACTTTTGAAAACTTTAAAGCGACGACGTTTCGACGTTTACTCAACGTCATTTTCAAGTCAAAATGAACATTGTCCTAGCACAATGTTTTATAGTTAAGTTATTGACTAAACAAACTTCACCAAGGAAGGAGAAAGAGTCTTTTTGTGCACTTTTTAAATTAGCAGTTTTTTTTCTTTGTTGTTTTCTTTGTAGACCATGGGAAGTGTAAATGCTCAGATGAATCCTACGCAACTGCAAAACACTCTGAGAAACTTTGAAATGGAGTCGAGCAAAATGGACATGAAAGAAGAGATGAGTGAGTTGGAGTGCTCAAGATTACTTGAAATAATAGTCAGATTGGAAATCAATAGGGATGTAATGGATTTTTAGGTGGCTTACTACGTTTTTTTCTGCTATGCGAGATTTTCTCAGCTTGCACACGCTTGATGTCACGCAAGCGTCAGAAGCAAGCCGATGAATGAAAACCCTGAGAGCAAAAATGAAAAACTTGTATGTCATGCAAAAAATCCTGTTGCTTCGTTCTTAAGAGCAAAATTCAAAAGAATATTTTACCTTGAACATTAGGCATCAAGGACAAAATTTATGCCAAAGAAAATTAAAATGGCAGTTGTTTTGGAATAAGGTGTAAGCTTATGTTTACTGTTTTTTGAGCCAATTAATTTTTCTTTCCCTTTAAAATTCAGAATACTGTGTGCTAAAAACATGTTTCTCTTATAGTTAATGAAACACTGGACTCAGTACTGGATGAATCAGGTGACGAAGAGGAACAGGAGGCCGTTGTCAACCAAGTGTTAGACGAGATTGGCATTGAAATATCTGGAAGGGTATGTACTAATTACTACTTACATTTTTCATGATATTGTGAAGTTGTAGGCGGGGCCATAGCATATAATTTTATTGTTTTGAGGTTATTGATTAGGTATTTAATAACTGTCAGCATACTAGAGGAGCAACTTCAGAATACCCGGCCACTTCTGACCACTAATGTCTTCTTGTAGCGGCATCGTTTTACAGAAGAACGAGACAGATAACAATACTGTACACACTATTCACATGCAAATAAGTGGCCGGGTATTCTGAAGTTTATGGGAAAATAACATTGAGTGTTACCTTTCAAAACAACTATTGTTCAGTCTGTAAAATACCAGCATTTATTGAACATCGTAATGAAACCAAAACTGAGCAAAATGTTATGCCATCAAATCATTAAGGCTGGTTTTCACTAGCGTCGGAATCGGAGTCGTAGTCGGAGTCGTAAGGGCCCTTATGACCTAGTGAAAATAAAAGATCGGAGTCGTAAGCAGAGTCATAAGCTCGACGAAATCGGAGTCAGAAGAATCAGAACGTTTCCATTTTCTTCCGACTCCGCTTGACTCCGTCGCTTACGATCCAGTGAAAACTTTGTTGTCGGAGACGGAGGCAGAAGCGGAAGAACCAACCAATCACAAGGCTTGTTTCACGCTCTCCGGTTACAGTTTTATACCAAAATAGTGCTTGCGACTCCGACAATCTAGTTTTCACTAGATCATAAAGCGGAATAGCGTTCTGCTTCCAACTTCGTTAGTTTGATTTTCACTAGACCATAGCGCTGCACGCTTCTGATTACAACTCCGACTCCGTCGCCAGTGAAAACCAGCCTTTACTCTCATTTCTTGATTGATTGATTGATTGATTGACTGATTTATTTATTTATTTATTTATTGTTTTCTGTAGATGGCAGAGGCACCTTCTGCACATGCAGGCAAATTGCCGACCGGTCAGCGGGCAGCAGCTAAAGGATCAGCTGATGCCGACATTGAAGAGATGCTTGCTAAACTTAAAGCTTGAAAACTAACGGTTCTTCTTGGCCTCCCTCGATTCTTTTGCGCTTAATTTAAATTCCCACTCAATTTCATACCGTTCCGTTGAGAACTTTCGATTGTTTAAAGGCCTCCCCCTCCTCATCCCCTCCCCTCGCAATTTCTTTTGACAAGCCCTGGGGAGGGTTGGCAAAAACTTTCAAGTCCCACATTGTGTGGCGTCTCATGAAAGCTGCAAAATCAAACCAGGTACACTGACCAGCAGTGACCGGAGCTCACAACTGTGGAGAAGGGATTTTACAGTAGCTACTAAGTTCAATACAAACTACTGTAGCTATGCAGTGATTTCAAGTGGCATACCATGGAATATCCCACGCAACACTTGTATTTTCTTCGTATACACACGAGCCTTTAGGTGAGTTTGTATGGCAAAGAAAAGTGACAAATAGGATTTTCCATGGTATATCAGAAGACAGCTTTGCATAACTATTTTATACTACGTCATAGAAAATACATGGCCCTACAAGACCAATATGTCGAGCAATGGGAAGAATGGGAATGTGTTGAGCGGTGGGACGGATATGCAACAGCTTTCCTGCATTTTGATTGGCTTTATTTTCGATAGGAGGTATGAAGTTAAATTCGTGACAGCTTTTGGGGCTTATTTCTCACATGCAAATGTTAGAAAAATGGCAACTCTTGGCAGAATGTCCAGTTCCTACACCCTATCATAAAATGATGTGTAAGAAAATGTAAGTTGTACTTAGTAAGCATGAATCCGCGGTCAAGGCTCTCTTCCGTTTCATCTCCTTATTTGAACTATTCTGTTGTATGCCTCAACATGATGTGAACAGTAAAATACTGAAATAGTAAACGCTAAAGTAAAAAGCGTGAGAACTTGCGCAACCTACTCCTGACTTCATTATTGCTTTGCAACACGTTGTTGCCACAGTGATGTCAGTTGACGCGTAGTCGCGCGGTTTCAAGCGATATTGTATGTGTAACACACGGTTTCAGACCCTTTAGACGGGGTTTTTAATCTTGTCAGTGATTCACTGTCTGAGGACCTGAAAAGGCTTCACTTGAGTTTAACCCTTTAAAGACTAATATCAGCATGTATATTTTCCACACTGTTCTCCGTATATTTTGTGTGCTAATGATGAGGAGAATTTGTTAAATAATCAAGACCTTTGTAACTTCTTCATCACTTCTTCATTTCTCACAACCTTTATGTTTGATTTAGTATAATTAAACATTGGTCACTCTTTATAAAGGGTTAACGCCGGGATTAATGTGTCCGCTTTTTTACTTCGGTTGTAAAATTACTAGTTTTACTCTATATCTTAAGCGTGGTTTCCATTTAATCGCCCCGATCGCTCGAAAAAGTGTGCACTGAGGCCATCCGGGCGATTCACTGTTTCCATTTGATCACCCCGATGGCAAGAACGTCATGGTAAGCCAAATATGTAAATCCGTATTCCTCTATTGTCCTGATCTATTGTCCTGTAAATGTACTTTATTGTCTTCTTTTATATGTGCTCTAAATGTGGGCTAGCATGAAGTTTTTGCCACCCCGATCGCCTGTGAGGTCGAGTGTACTGGTCAAGTCCTGGATCCGAGTTTAATATTTTCTCGCCAGATGGAATCAAAGATGGCGGCGAGAAATTGAAGAGCAAGGCTCGTGGCTTTTTAGCTATTGCTATTGACGATATTGCGGCGCAGAAGAACAAGGAAAGCCCCAGATGCACGGAAGCACAGATTCTGGGTGCGAGAAATGTATCAGAAAAGAGAACAGTTACGTGCTTTTCATACGCTGGTTTGAGAGCCAATCTAGGTTCTCAAACTCTGGCGGTACTTTTGGAACTGCATCACGTCCAGATCCAGCAGTTCAACCGTAATAACTTATTTTTGTAATCCTTACAAGTTTATTGTATAAACATTCATATTTTTGGATTTCTTCCATAAATAAGGCTGAGTTGAAATAATCGCTGCGTGACGCCATTTTGAAAGTGTCAAAGAAAGCAAGGAATCCTGGTCACGAAACAGTGCATACTGGGATACATTCCGATCTTCCCAGTCGCTCGAATCGCCTGGAGCGGTTTCCATATGATCGCACATAAATTTTACTCGATCGTCCCGATCGCCCGGATACAGCCGAGTTCTATCTGGGCGATCACGATCGCCTCGATCGCCCCTCAACTTTACGTTACTGTTTCCATATAATCGCCCGTACGCTATTTCGAGCGATCGGGGCGATGGGGCGCTTATATCGAAGTAGAGAAACGACGCCAGCACATCAATTTTAATACGGGAGCAGCGGAACCTCTCCTCTGCGACACCACCATTGAAGAAGCACTGGAAACTTTGCTCCTGCAACGATTATTCATATAATCTTGCCATGGGTTGTCTCTGTTGAAGGGATATCGCTACTCAAGAAACAATTCCAAATCCCTATTTTAACCTCGATTAAGGGAACACCATAAACAACTACTTGGAACATGACCGACCACAAAACAGAGTTGGTAAGATTAATGCGTACTTGTCTCTGACTAGTGACACCAGCCGCCTGGAATACAGCCGTGCTGAATGCGTTCCAGCCGATAAAGTGGTTTTGTGAGCGGTTTAATTCAGTGCAACCTGTATTAATGTCCGCAAGTCCTACCGTTTTGTCTGTCTAAATTCGAAGAAAACGTACCCTATATTCTGAATACCCTCAAAACAGTTGATTACATTACATTTTATTACATAATCAACTTCTAAATATTTCACATGTGAAGTTCAAGCATACATGAGTAACCGGAAATCACTCAACGATCACGAATTCTCTCTATCATTAAATCCATCGTATAAAACAGCGGTCATTTGCTACTGACTTAGTCTGTCAAAAGATTCGTCCGATTAAAGCTGAACTTAAATACACGTTTGTTACATTGCTCAGATATAATGCACCTTACATCTGTAGTGGTAGAAAAAATTTACAGAAAAATTATTCAATGGGATAAATTGACAGTTTCTCAAGCGGAAATGCACCCAGATCAAATGAGGTAAATACTGTAACACTACATGGTTCAAAGGCATATCTGTGATAACATTAACAGTTCCGAAGTGGTACCGTGAAAGCCCTTCTCTTCTTTGACAGCTGCTGTCTTGTTTTAGTCTAAACCAAAGACAAAAAAGGCAATAAACTGTGTAAAAAAGGGAAACTATTTGAGCGGACACAATTGAAACATACTGCTTGGAGCTGGCTTATCGGGGTAACGATCAGGGGAAGCGATAGAAACAAAAACGAGTACCGTTTTTTGACTAAGGAGCTTTGTTAGTTTAAGTATGACTATTGACGTCCTAGCCGGCAAACATGTCTTGGTTGAGCGATTTGTTTAATTTTCAGCTACGAAAGAGTACCTGATCCGTACAGAACCCAGGCGCTTTGATTATTTGATGTACCTGATCCGTACAGAGCCCCTGCCTTTTGATTATTTGGATTATTTGGAAGACGTGCAAGGAAATCCATCTTACTCTCTTTATTCTGAAAACTTGAAACCTCTCGTCGTGCTCCTGTGGACGCTTCTTCTGTCTCTTTAATTTGCTGCTTCTTTCTCCCCCCACAACTTTACACACAGCAATGTTATAATCGCTCCCCTGATCAGGGCACCAACCATTGCACTCTGTAAAATGGTTTCCATGGAAAACGTTTTCTTAAGACTTCTACTGTGATAAACCCAACTGTCTGCTGTACTGGACTCGGGGCGATAAAAAAAAAGGTGCCAAATACAGCTGAAGATCAAGAAGAGTACTTAATCCCCGCACTGATGATCGTTGTATTTATACCCAGCCCAGGTGACATTGTAATCAGGCACGTCACTCAGTGAACCATTCAATGCTAGCTAATTTCGCGACATCGTCAGGCACCCAGTTTCCTGCCATTAACACGATAGTAAATATATATACTTTAACAGCTTTCACATTCGTTTCCCTCGTCGTCCTGGAGGGCATTTGACGCTGGCTGTGAACGAGGCGATCGCGCACGAACCATCGCGATATTTCAGGGACCCCACGGTTCATTTCTCATGAGGTGATGGGGGAACGTTGGTGGGATTTGAGTGGGGTGGGGCATACCAAAACATACCATTTCAAAAGATAGCGTTTCTAATAAAGGTTCTAAAAATTCATGTTTCGTGATGCTTCTCTCAGGAGGTAACTGTATTCTTGAGAATCTTCAACGAGAGAAAGATGCCTGAAACTTACAAAATGTGTACTGAATGCTTTCTCAGTGTAGGCTATTAGAGACGAAACGCAGCGAGAGAACTGCCCTCCCCCCTCCCCCCTCTGGACCTGCCTTTTGACACTTATTCGAGGTCGATTTTTCGGATACATATCTTAGGACAAGTGTTGAAAAAAGCGTTTCGGAGCCTCCAAATTTGAAACTTTTCTGGGGGAGGATATCCCCAGACCCCCCCCTACAAGGCTCTTGCCTTCGACACTCGCGATAATGGCCCCCTTCCCCCTCCCCTGCACTGAGACAAAAAACCTAGCCACGCCTCTGAACTGTGACGAAATGTTCACGTTAAGACACAACACAGCGACGGGTCAGCCGGGTGGCGGCAGAAGAGTGCTCCAGTTCTTTATAAGAAGTATAAAGGAAATCTTTGTAAAAGCCATAGGGACAAAACGAACATCTTGAGTACCCGAATGGTGAAGATGAAATATATCATATCGATCTCTTACTGTGCGAATCCAAAATCCGTCAATCAGTTTGATTTGATTTTGATATTTCCCATTGTGCAGCAACCAATCAGAAGCGACCTGAAACCACGAGAGAACTTATTACCGTTAGTGTTTAGTTTTCTCGAGCGTGATTGCCGTTTTACTTGATTACATTAACATTCCATAAATATTTCTCGTATTCAAGGTTTTCGGATTTTCACAGTACTGAATGAGTAACGACAGTGCTGTAGGTAAATGTAAACGATTCCGATTCTGATTTTTTTTTTCAGGCTTCTTTACGCAATTGTAAAAATTGCGATCATAACTGCGACGATCATTCATCATCTGATTTCATATCCGCAGTTCACATGATTTCTTTCATATGCTTCATTCACTTTCATTATGCATTTGGTAGTCGGCTCATGTGAAGATCGGCGTTTGACCCAAACTCTATCTTCGGCCGTGAAGAACGCCTCAGCCGATCCAAACGAAATCAGTCGAACTTAATTGGGTCAAACACTATACTTCACAAGAACGTAATGACCGAGTTTAGTTAGACTCATGTCAGTGAAGTACGGCCTGGGCCTAAGCGTGACAAACCAGTGCTCCCGCAGTCCTGCACTCCCGTAGTCATAGAATAGCTAGTGAAGGTGCTCCTGGAAGAGGGTTCAATTTTTGGGTTTTGATATTTAAAGAAAAAAAATGCAACTAACTGTTCACTCTGAATTCAACTGTCAGGTTCGTACCCCTTTTTGTTGGTTCTACGGACATTTCTGTCACAGACAGACAGACAGCCAGACAGAAAGACTGACAGACACAGACAGACTGAATGAACACATGTTTGCAAGGTTTTTTTGGAGCGATATCCTTCCGTGACTTTCGATGCCTCAAAAGGAGTTGAACATCATAAAACCGATAGGTGCCTTCTTATGTTCTTCTAGCCCGTTCAAAACACGAAGTGCGAGAGTTTTACTAGAGCCCAAGCTTAATTAGCTTGGGCTCCCCGATTAGTAGGGCACATGTAGGCACATGTGCCCGGCTATAAGATTTGAGACTTAAATTTAGTTATTATTATTATTATTATTATTATTATTATTATGAACATATTCATTCAACATATCCTGTACATCGTATGCATTTTTCCTCATCTAAATTGTATAAAATTATGTTTACAGTCATTGTTATGTTGGTCCAAAGCAGAAAGTGTTACTTAAGTGTAACTTCCGGCTTGCTCTCTGAAAGTTGGAGATTGAAAACCTCGTGAATTAGTAACTGTCAATAATATTATCTATTTGCCAATCACACAACAAAACACGAGTTAACTTAAAGTCGATCAATTACATCACGGCTTCACTAGGTGACCAATCGGATCAACGACTAGAGTGTTTGTACCACCTACTGATGTTACACCAATCACCCGACTCTGATGATGACCGTCGATACGTCAGTCAATGTCACATCAAACAGTCCTCCTCAAGACTACACTCACCTCGACGATCGTGCTTCAGTAAGGGTTACTCCTTAGTTCAATTCATTCTACCGTGTTACGACAACACAATTTGTTCAAAAAATGTTGATCACTGATCAATTACGTGGCACTTATATTCAAAAAGCAAGCCTTCTTAATGACTGTACTAATTCGACTCTCTCAGCAGGCTACAAAGTTCTCGCTGATATCATAACAGTTTCTAGCGGAGGAAAAGACTGTATTGGACTTTTGAATTCAAGTGTGTTTAAGCGATCCATCACAACTGTAATAAAAGTGAAAAGCACGCATTAATAGTGAGCCTAGGACAAGGTTATAATTAACAATTATTGGATGAGGTCAGTGAGCATGATAGCGATAATTATCAAGGCCAAAGTTTGTGTTATCTGCCGAAGCCGAAGGCTGAGGCGGATAACACAAACTGAGGCCTTGATAATTATCGCTACCATGCGAAAACCGAATCCAATAATTGTTTTATTATGCATATTCCTGAGCTGTACTAGCAACTCCGCCATAACAAAACTGATCAAACTGCTGGTTAGTGTATTAGTTGACGTCACTTCTGCATGCATGAAACTATTGTCTGTAGGTATGACGTCAATTCTACATATATAAAAACTATTGTCTGTAGGTATGACGTCAATTCTACATATATAAAAACTATGGTCTTTAGGTATGACGTCAATTCTACATATATAAAAACTATTGTCTTTAGGTATGACGTCAATTCTACATATATAAAAACTATTGTCTGTAGGTATGACGTCAATTCTACATATATAAAAACTATTGTCTGTAGGTATGACGTAAGAGAAACAGAGCAAGCAAGAATTAGCTGCGTGCTTATAGCCAATCAAAATCGAGCTTGTGACACCAATGTATAATAATATAAGTTATTAGGTCTTACATATGCTTCCAGATTTCTGTTGACTCGATGTTGACACTGAACTTCAAAGGCGTTCCTTCAGTAAATAATTGCTCCCGGCCCCTACAGACTGAGTTCGTAGACCAAACAGGGTCGTTAACTTCATTACGTTTTGTAGTACGTTTAACGGTCTTACTTGAAATTTGTAATTTGCTTCAGTTTACTGCAGTCATTATATGAACAAAAAAAACCTTTGACTGCTTACCTTTAGAGATGGAATATAGCTTTTTTCGGACTAAAGAGCCTGTTTCCACTTAATAATTCGGGAAGCACTCTGTAAACCACCCTGTCTCCTGCGTTTGTCTCTTTCTCTAGTTCTGCTTTCTCACAGCTTCAAACTTATCGCCGCGATTATTCCACCGATAACTTAAAGTCCCAAGCTCCTCCAAAATCCATCATAGGGAAACATTTCTGTTCAGGTAAAGCCCAAAACAGTACATTTCTGTTCATCCTCGGAGACCCAGGGGCAGTTAGTGGGGACGGGGAAAAAATTCGGGCGAAGAAAAGTCAAGACGAGCTCTTCTCCTCGTTCTTGACTTTTCTTCGCCCGAATTTTTTCCCCGTCCCCACTAACTGCCCCTGGGTCTCCGAGGATGATTTCTGTTAGAAAGATTGAAGAGACGACCTCCTATGTGATTTCTATACGAAGCTTGTACCAACAAGCACTGCTTTTTGCGGGCGCGTGATAACCGGTCTGAACCGAAGAAACTGACACACCCATGCAAGAGTGCGTTACTCCAAAAACGCCCACGCCTCTCTTTCTCAACGCCCATACCTCACTTACTTAACACTGACGGATGAAAGAAAACGGAACCTCATTGGCCAATAAAAGTCCTTTTTACTCAGACTGGCTTCTGCGTGGGCAATTTAGGGGCACCAACTTCGTTCTTACTGTGGCTGACCTATGCCACAGCATGAAAACCCAACTTTAAGTTGGCATAATGTTGCGTAAAGCTAGTGTAAAGATCCACTTTACACAACTTTACACCACCTTTATAGCGGAGCTCCAGCGGCCCGAAGGGCCGCAAAGCGGAGCCCCATACCTATAGAAACCCGTCAACTGCTTTTCTCATGGTAATCTTGGCTAGCGGTATTGCTTGTGGGCGCGACCGACGACGACGACGACGACGACCTCGCACAATAATTAATAATACCCTAATAATAATAATGATAATCCAACATGGCGGCCATACTCCAGCTGACCATCTAGTTTACAGCGGACATCTTTGATTCAAAGAGGACAGACCACGATCTCACTTGCGGCTCCTATAGATATCTATTTGCCGTAACCGTTCATCAGTAGGATGCCTAATATATAGATTTAGGCAAGCCTAAAAGCGGAGCTCCACAGTTATTTCCTTAATATTAGCATTTACCGATAAACTAATATGGCAATGCCACAGGACTTGAACCATGACTCCAGTAAGGACTTCTCTATATTGTGATTACATATACACATATTTTTTACTGTTTTGCTGCAGAGCCAGAGCCGTCATTCAATCAAGTGCAAACGTAGATTTTCGAATAATCATCGGTCTTTGTGGTAGTGGTGGGCCGATGATCGGTTGTAAACGAAAGTTGATCGAAAAGTTCAAGCGACGCGACAATCGATTATTCTTTTTTCATAATCGCTTCTTGCGGAAAAAAATATTTTATTATTGGGGACACAAAAGTATTAAAATCAAGAAAAATGACCGTTTAATATCTTGGTGTGAGTTTGGTGTGGTTTTTCGTGGACTCCTAACTTCTAAGTCATAACAGCAGATATGATCTAAGAATGTGTTTACCGGTGCGTACGCGCTGTCACTTTGACTTCTATGTAGGTGAAAAATACATGAAATGCTTATTGGCAGATTTCTTCGATTATAATCGATGATCGATCGGTTGTGAAATCTCAACCGATTCCCACCACTACTTTGTGGCACAGGAACTATATGATTATGATGAGCAAAAACGATTAACAAACTTTTCTTCATCACAGTTTAATTACATCTGATTACATTTCGATATAAGTGGTAAAAATCACTTAACTAGGTTAACAGTTCTAGTGTCCCACTATTAAACCAACTTCGGCTTTTTTGGGGGGAATTTTCAGTTTAGAATATCCGAGTAGACGCAGCGAGAAAGGAAATGTTTATTTCGCAAAGTACAGATTTCATTTCGCAAAGTACAGACTTTCATTTCGCAAAGTACAGATTTCATTTCGCAAAGTACAGATTTTGATTTCGTTTCGCTTCGTTTCGCAAAGTACCATTTCGCAAAGTACAGTAAGCCCTTCACAACGGACGTATACAAAACATGGACCCCCGGTCCATGGACCACCCTTGTGGACCCGGTCCATGGACCACCCTGTGGACCCGGTCCATGGACCACCCCTGTGGACCACACCTAATTTTTGAAGGTCAACAAACACGTGGAAATGGAGGAAGGTGAGAAGATCGCTGAAGTGTTTCGTTTTTATTTTAGTAATGTTATTCTGTTTCCTGACCGCCATTAACGATCATATTTGCATGTTTTGTTCGTTAGATATTTATGGAGACTTGGCGAGCTCTGACTCCGACAGGTACTAAACAATTTAATACGATTGAAGCATTTTGATGAACGAGTTTACATTCTGTTACTGAATCATGTCAATTATGGTTTTATTTCTTTCACCTCTACGGAATTCGACTAAAGAAAATTATAGTTTTCACCACTTGATGGGCACATTTTGCTTTCAGTGAGGTGGTGCGCAGTGCTAGCAAATCAGTTGAGAAAGTAAAGTGTAAATACAAAATAAACAAGTTAAGCGTCTGTTATATACACAAGCAGCATGTAGTTTGTTGTTGCACTTGTTACTTTAATTGTTGATGTGGAAACTAAACAGAATAATGAACGGCTTTGTCAGGAAGATTATTGTATTTTCATGTGTATTCTAAGATTACTACCTTGCAAGCGATAATTATCATAGTCTGCGCACTTCACTCGATGGATTTGAAACACTGTTCTCACACTAAACATACCTTGTTATTTTTATATTGAGCTTTTAGAATTTTAGTAAAATTCAGCTAAAAAATTAGGGGTGGTCCATGGACCGGGTCCACAGGGTGGTCCATGGACCGGGTCCACAAGGGTGGTCCATGGACCGGGGGTCCATGTTTTGTATACGTCCCTTCACAACCAACATGTATCGGTGACATTTTAATCTATCAAAAAATATTTTACAGCGAAAGTGCGATAAAACCTCAAAGTGAGCTCATAAAAGAACAAAAGTACTTTGCTCGCCTTGTTTTGAACATTTTATTGTGTTATTCTTGTGATCTATTACAGTAAAGACGATAGAAAGTGCCGTCGATGTCCTTTTTACAATTACATGGAAAAACGTTGAGCGAAATCGACTTTACTTTTCCTTGAGAAAAGTGACTGCGACAGACTGATCGAGCATAGTATTTTAGCCATGAATCAACTCAGGTGATCAACTGCAATTATCTAGTGATGTTGAGAATGGTTTTGTTCTTGACTTCGATCAATTACAAATATTGCAAACAACAAACCTTGACTACAAGTCGAGGGTAGTATTATTTTTAACATCACTGTTAATGATAACATCTGACTCAGGATTTCTGAAAAACATTTTTCAGCCGTAAACATTGAACAAAGGACGAAGTTTTTACTGCGATAGCCTTGAAAATCTGCGATTTTTTTAACTAACAACGAGAATTGCTTTTGAGGGACAACATATTGCTGGCATTTCCAATGCTGCAGATCTTAAAAGTCGTGTTTACGTTTGGCAATGAGTTGTCGATTACTCTTTGCGAGTTTCCGAAAACAAAGCGAAGCCGAGGATATAAACCGTCCGGACTTCGCTTAGCTTTTCTTCAACCAATACTTTGCCCAAAAAATGAGCGACAGCAGGGAAAACTAAGAATTTTAGGGTTCAAAATGAAATATTGGATCGAAAATATGCATTTGGAAAAAAGACGAGCATTTTTTAGTACGAAAACAGCATGAAAACAACAAACGGTAAGCTAGAAAACAAAGAACGATGTCGGTGAATGTTTCTTCGGCGTTCCTTGTAGAAATTGGAAAACTAAGACAAGTAACAAACATAACTCGTAGTTGCAGAGAATATTAACATATGTCATATAAAAGACACAACAGGAGTACTAACCTGCGGACACTTTAAGTCAGTGAACAATCACTCCGAACGCAAAGCTAATAAAAGCAGAAGCCGTCATTTCACACAAAAGTATTCATTTGCTAAGCAGATACAAATCCTTAGCGGGCCTTGAAGTTTTTCACCGTCACTTTGTGTTACTTCCCATGTCTACGAAGGAAGCTTCTTCAATTAAGGATTTTTAGCGGCAAAACCGTCCAGTTTAATACACAGCAAAAGTCAGCAATCGAAGACAGCACCTGCATGATTAAAAGCCTGCCAAACCACACGATCTTTTCTCTCGAAGATCCGTAAACTATAAAATAGCAAAGCCAGGCAATCCAATTTCCTGCTGTTAACATCCAAAGGCTGATTCTCATCGGTTTAAACAAAGAACGAACTGAGAAGTAGTCAAAGTACAGCTGTAGGCGGCGAATTGTTTACAGGACGGAGATCTGTTGATCCTGGCGAAAGATTACGCCTCGTTTTGGCCTGGCTTGAGCCTGCGATCGAATTGAAACCAGTACCTGGTCAGCGGTCAACTTCAAAAAAACAGCTGACCTCGACAGCTCATAACTTGAGCCCGCAATGTGGTCACGTGATACTGGTCAGCGGATACGTTGTTTTGACAGGTGTCAATTGAGATTGACATGGATGTCTAATATCAAAGATGTCCGCTGTAAACTAGGTGATCAGCTGGAGTATGGCCGCCATGTTGGATTATTATTATTATTATTAGGGTATTATTAATTATTGTGCGAGGTCATCGTCGTCGTCGTCGTCGTCGTTGTCGTCGGTCGCGCCCACGAGCAAAACCGCTAGCCAAGATTACCATGAGAAAAGCAGTTGACGGGTTTCTATAGGTATGGGGCTCCGCTTTGCGGCCCTTCGGGCCGCTGGAGCTCCGCTATTATTTAGAATCTTGACTCACGGGTACTCGGTTTTCAAAATACTAGATGCCCGGCAGTCGGAAATAAAATTCACGTCCAATTTACACGAAATACCTCATTTACTTTGTGTAAAAGCACCAGGAAGTTGTTTAGAACACTCAAGCGATTTATAATCGCTTGAGATTTCTAAACAAATATCTTATGTTCTTAGGGGAATTAAACGAGCTATTTCGAGAAAACTGGTCAAAATTTCTGACTGCCGGGTATCTAGTTTTTTGAAAACACTTCCCGGCTGCCGGGTATCTAGACACTTCCTTATTGGAAACTCGCAAAGAGTAATCGACAACTCATTGCCAAACGTAAACACGATTTTTAACAGCTGCAGCATTGGAAATGCTAGCAATAATATGTTGTCCCTCAAAAGCAATTGTCGTTGTTAGTTAAAAAATCGCAGATTTTCAAGGCTATTGCAGTAAAAACTTCGTCCTTTGTTCAATGGTTACGGCTGAAAAATGTTTTTCAGAAATCCTGAATCAGATGTTATCATTAACAGTGTCAAAAATAATACCACCCACGACTTGTAGTCAAGGTTTGTTGTTTGCAATATTTGTAATTGATCAAAGAATAAAACCATTCTCAACATCACTAGATAATTGCAATTGATCACCTGTGTTGATTCATGGCTAAAATACTATGCTCGATCAGTCTGTCGCAGTCACTTTTCTCAAGGAAAAGTAAAGTCGATTTCGCTGAACGTTTTCCATGTTTTTGTAAAAAGGACATCTACGGCACTTTCTATCGTCTTTACTGTAATAGACCATAAGAGTGACACAATAAAATGTTCAAAACAACAAGGCGAGCAAAGTACTTTTGTTCTTTTATGGGCAGTGTCGAAGAGAGCTCACTTTGAGGTTTTATCGCACTTTCGCTGTCAAATATTTTTTGATAGATTAAAATGTCACCGATACATGTCGGTTGTGAAGTTTGTTTAATAGTGGGACACTAGAACTGTTAACCTAGTTAAGTTATTTTTACCACTTGTATCGAAATGTAATCAGATGTAATTAAACTGTGATGAAGAAAAGTTTGTTAATCGTTATTGCTCATCATAATCATATTATAGTTCCTGTCACCCACAAAGTAGTGGTGGGAATCAGTTGAGATTTCACAACCGATCGATCATCGATTATAATCGAAAAAATCTGCCAATAAGCATTTCATGTATTTTTCACCTACATAGAAGTCAAAGTGACAGCGTGTACGCACAGGTAAATACATTCTTAGATTATATCTGCTGTTATGACTTAGAAGTTTAATAGGAGTCCACGAAAAACCACACCAAACTCACACCAAGATATTAAACGGTCATTTTTCTTGATTTTAATACTTTTGTGTCCTCCCCAATAAATTTTAAATTTTTCCGCAACAATCGATTATGAAAAAAGAATAATCGATTGTCGCATCGTTTGAACTTTTCGATCAACTTTCGATTACAACCGATCATCGGCCCACCACTACAACAAAGACCGATGATAATTCGAAAATCTACGTTTGCAGTTGATTGAGTGATGGCTCTGGCTCTGCAGCAAAACAGTAAAAAATATGTGTATATGTAATCACAATATAGAGAAGTCCTTACTGGAGTCATGGTTCAAGTCCTGTGGCATTGCCATATTAGTTTATCTGTAAATGCTAATATTAAGGAAATAACTGTGGAGCTCCGCTTTTAGGCTTGCCTAAATCTATATATTGTAACGTTAAGTCGAGCATTACGATACCTTCACAGTCCGGTGTAAAGCCAGAGTAAAGAGGCTTCTTTACTGAAGCTTTAACTTGGCGTAAAGCTGGTATAAAGTCCAGATTTACGCCGCCTTTACTATTACATTTACGCATTGGCAGATTTACACCGTCATTACGCGTATGTCTAAAGTTATAGTATACGGCAGTTTTTTTTGCGGCAAACTTCTAGCTACTTGGCATAAACAGCTGATAAAGAATTCGTAAACCCAAAGACCAATCTCGACATGCATACACCAAGCCACATTATATTAGGTCCCAAATTCATAGTACTTCGCGTAAAGGTAATGGGTATCGCTTTGAAATCCCCATAGATATTTTCTTTCCCTCAAATCCCATAAACTGCAGAATACACTAATATAACAGTCAAATATTATGACAAACATCTTGAGATATGTCCACAATTGTGATTTTATTTCCCAATAACTGGGCCCTAGTGTTTAAAATAAGTGCTTGAACAGTGTGGAAAGTCACCTAACAACAAATTGGAAATGAAATCGAATATGATCACTTTAATTTAAAGCAGCAAACACATTATAAAAATGAAATTTCCTCCAATTATTGATAATTTATGAAAGTCTTAGAAAATAGTGCAAGGCACAATTAAATTTAATATTTGCAAAAAACAACTAAACAAATACCAAAAAACAGAAGGCTACCACCACAAGATCAGTGTGTCATGAAATTATGTATACATTGCATCTAGGACAAATGGCCCCAAGTTGTCAGTTGTTAAATATCTGTTTATCTATTACGTGCGTATTTTTCCTTTAAGTGGAAACCCATTACAATGAAAGGGGAGTGGAATATCAATACTTGTTTTGAAGAAAATTGTTTGTCCTATCGAGTTCCACTCCACTATCGCTAATGGTTGTATACAAGACCTTTCAATAACCTAACAGTATTAAGAGTTTACTTAACAGTAACTTTAAAGATCCAAAATACTCAGATAACTTTCACATTGCTTGGTATGCGTGGCCTATGCGTGGGCTGACCTTACACAGGCTGCTTACGCATATGTGAGTGGTTTACGTAACAAACTTCCTTTTTTTAGACCCTCTAAACCACCCACGCATATTTACTTCAAAACTCTGAAGCACAAGGCTTAATGCTAGACTTAATGGTCGCGTTAATTTAAAAAGCCGAGACTGTATTTTTTTAAGAACACAAGGCAAACAATGATATTTATTGAATTAACAGCAGTCCTTCAGCTCGCTTAACAATTCTTAACATTAGTCAAGTACAATAAATGATAATAAAGCAGTACGAAATAGATCTATGTTTACAGAGTGCTGTCTTTAACTGTTTAACTTATAAATTCTTGACTTTGGTATATTGTCAATCTTGTTGTGGTTAAATATTTACTTACGACACGAGCCGCTCTCAGCACAAACTAATCCAGTTTGTTCTTAAGCGTTAAAAATCACCGAACTAATTTACAGCCTTTCAGTTAACGAAACTATTTCCGGCGACTGCGGTCTTCAGGTTGAAACAGCATAACACCGTCTACCAACAGCAATGGTCTGGAGTACACTGGAGTTCCCATAATGAATACACAACAAGCACAAGTATCAGTCTTCAGTGGTCAAATTCCTTTTTTCTCGCTAGAACTACCATTTCTTGAAACTATGGTCAACAACCAAGAAAACGTTAGAAGAGTATAAAGGCGAAACTTACTCACCATAAATTAATGATAATTGCTATAGTGTGTAACGGCATGTGTAAGGGATTACTCTGTGTAAGAGGTAAACTTTCTCAAACTCAACAAGTCTAGTGTAAGAGGCTGAAGTAGCCCAGCTTCGGTCGAGGCAGTAAGAGATCAAGTGCCATGCATAACGAATGCGAAAATTTTTTAGCTTTGCAAAATAGGAAAAGGGAAAACAGAAGCTTAGTAAGCTGCCGCGAAAAAACGGTTTCCTACATATGTAAAAAAAGTTACGTTTTTGTCAGAAGTGTTTCCAGTGACAAAGGCGGAAGTCAACCTTGCCGACACGCTCGATTTGCCAACGGTGAGTTAAATCCTTTCCGTCTCGAGAGCTATAGAAACTAAATTTGATTAAACCTCCGCCGTACATTGCTGACAAAGTTTGTTTAAGCGATCCTGGGACGATGTCCGTGGTTTATTGCATTCTAAGCTCATGCTTGGAATTAATCATCACTGGCAACTTTTTTTGACAGAAATGATAAAAATTAAAAATGTAACTCACCGTCTTAACAAAACCTCTCGTCGTGCTCCTGCGGTCGCTTTTTCTCTTTCCTCGCTGCTTCATCCCTCTGCCAGAACTTTACACACAGCAATGTAATTATCGCTCCAACCAGGGCGCCGAACACTGGACTGTTTAGGACGTCATCCAGTGGAAACATTTTTAAAAGACTTTTTGCGACTAACCCAAGTGTCTACTGCATTGGCCGTACACCGATACTCAATGCTGTATGTTGGAGATGCTTCTGCAATATATTTCGATTTCGGAGCTATGACGAAGGGCGCTTCTGATTGGCTGGACAATTAGTGGCACATCGTTCCCATCGAGCATATCACTGCTCACACTGCATCATGTGCTGAGCTGTCATGCGGTCCGAAGTAAGTTTGAAGTAAGTATTTGAATTAAGTATTTGAGGTATCTGAGGTATTTGAATTACTTCCTGAGGTATGCAAATCTATACCTGTCTTTTCGACTTTTATTTTTCATCGAGGAGAATACTTTGGCTTCTTTCAAAGGAATTCTCTGCCTAAGCGTTGTACAAACTACTGACAAGAGAAAAAATAGCCCAACGCAGCAGCTTCACTTCCAGCCTTCAAACTATAGCGATCTTTTTTTTTCGCGCTCTTTGTTTATACTACTTGAGCTATTCTTGGTTTTCAGTCACGTGGAAGTCATGCAAGCTAAAAGACAAAATCACTAACCATTCAATAGATTAAGTCAAGAAATTAAGATATTGTAGAAGAGTAATAAATAAACAAAATGCCAAAGTTTCGGGGCTGTGCGATAGCCCATACTCGAGTTATTCGGCACTGAATGTACCACTCAAAATTACAGAGTTAAGTACGGACGCGCCATGATGGAGTAATTTAAAATTAAATCACACAGGGAGTCCGTGCAGGCCTGTCACTAATCTTTATCCAATGTTGTACGGCAATTGCTGAGATCTCGAGGTACAAACAGAGCGGGGTCTTTTTCACAGTTGATTGCGTGATAAAAAGAGTGGTGTCATTTGGTGCACCAAAACTACTATAGAAACACAATGTGTCAACTAATTATGTCGCCGATTGTCTGAGACCGATTTGATGCGCTTTTGCTATTCTTGCTTGGAATAAAACAACAAACGTTCACAGTTGATTGCGCGATAAAAAGAGTGGTGTCATTTGGTGCACCAAAACTACTATAGAAACACAATGTGTCAACTAATTATGTCGTCGATTGTAGTTTTGGGGACTTGTTTAGCCGCTGTGAGTTTTGCACACGACATTATAAAGTCATCACCAAAAGTTCGTAGTAGGAAAAACGTTAACTACTTTAAAAACACCACATATAAAGTTGCTAACAGACCAACTACAATTACTACAAAAACCATAAAATGTCAGCACATATCTCCGGTATTACGTAAGCTGCATTGGCTCCCCGTTACCAAAAGGATTGAATTTAAGATTCTAACCATGACCTACAAAGCACTGAATGGAATGGCTCCATCCTACATCTGTGATCTTCTACAGGTTTATCACCCAAACCGAAATCTTCTTTCTGCATTCAGGGGATTGTCATTGGTGGTGCCTGCTTCTTAGACCTAGGCTTATGGTGCTTTCTTTTTCTTGGTGGCTGCACCTACTCTCTGGAATTCCCTGCCAGTGGACATTAAAAATGCACAATCTTTGTTTATTTTTAAAAAGAAGCCCAAAACACTCCTATTTAATTAACTTTACACGTAGTCTTATCACATTACTCTTTTCATTATCTATTCTTTTTATTTCTTATATTAGTTTTCCCAATTCTCAAGAATGGAGACCATGAAGAAGCTAATAATTACAGACCAATATCACTACTTCCAATCCTATCTAAGATCTGCGAAAGAGTGGCATTAAACCAGCTGACTTCATATTTAACATCTAATCAAAGAATATCAGCGAAACAAAGCGGTAACAAAAGATGGCATTCAACCGAAACAGCTCTAATCTCTAGTACTGATTTTGTTCTTCGTGCAATCGACCAGAAAAAAATCACAGCGGTTGTATACCTTGATATGAGTAAAGCCTTTGATACCATCAATCACGCGATCCTCCTAAAGAAATTAAAGGACATCGGTTTATCACCTTCTGCACTACAATGGTTTGAAAGTTATCTATCTCAAAGAAATCAAGCGGTCCGCATCAACTCTGTATTATCTGATAGACTACCAGTAGACAGCGGTGTACCCCAAGGAAGTGTACTGGGAGCATTACTATTCAGCATATACGTGAACGACCTACCAAATATTTGTCAGGATTGTTCAACTGAATGCTATGTGGATGACACAAAGCTTCTATTATCCTTTAATGCAAACGATCCTACCCAAGCTATAGAAAGGTTGAATTCCGATTTACAACGGATCCGCAATTGGTGTTTCGACAATTGCTTAATGCTTAATCCTGAGAAGACGAAACTGATGGTCTTTGGCAGTCGAAGAATGGCTCTCAAAGTACCAGACTTTAAATTGTCCCTGCTTGGAAAGGAAATCATCCCGGTTCAGACAGTCAAAGACCTAGGTGTTATTTTTGATCCCACACTATCCTTCGATAATCACATTTCTGCTACTGTCTCATCTTGCATGTCTAAACTATCCCAACTAAGCCGAATTAGATTCGTTTTTAACAAAGAACTACTCGAAAATATAATTAACACTCTCGTTTTCAGTAAGCTGTACTACTGTTCGTCAGTATGGTCATCCACCTCAGCTTGTAACGTTCATAAATTACAATATGTACAAAACTTTGCCGCGCGAATCATTCATAATGTAAGGAAGTACGACCATATTTCTTCTACATTAAGAAACCTACGTTGGCTTCCAGTAAAAACAAACCTTTACTATCGAGATGCCATCTTAACATTTAAATGCATGGCGGGCCAAGCACCTGAATATTTGACATCTGAGTTTGTAACAAGAGGCAGCGTATCTCGGCGTTTAACGAGGAATTTTCAACAACTTAACATTCCCCTCTTCAAAACCACCACAGGCCAGAGAACATTTTATTATAGAAGTGTAGCCATCTGGAATAAACTTGATTCCAGACTGAAACAATGTGAAAAACCAGCTTCCTTTAAGAGAGCTCTGAAAAAGCAACTTCTGAGCGAATTTTTATCTTAATGACGCTTTACCATTAGCTACCATTTATGTATATTTAGGTTTTAAAATGCGAAAATTGTCTTCTATGTATACCTAGGTTTTAAAATGCGAAAATTGTATTATATGCATAGTTGTGTAATTCAGCTATGATTGTAATTATTCTACATTTAATTTCACTTAATGTCATGTGATTTTATATTATGTAATTGAACACTGAAAAGCCCCAGTCGGGATGTGCTCAATAAATGTATGTATGTATGTATGTATGTATATTTGTAAGTTTATTTGTATATTTCTCACATTTTATTCCTCACATTTGTTAAGCGCGCTGAGATTATGTAGCTGCGCTCTAAAAGAATTTTATTATTATTATTATTATTATTATTATTATTAACCTTTATTAATATAATAACACTGAATTTTAAACATCCCTGAAACAACTTGAAGGAGTCAAAGAGGCGGAAGTCAACCTTGACGACACACATAACATCGCTCTACATTACCAAAATCAAACCTCAGGGACGCTGACAAAGTTTGTTTATTACAAATTGCGACCCTGGGACGATTTCCGTGGCTTATTGCATTCTAAGCTCATACTTCGACAGAAACTATAAAACATAAAAATGTAACTCCACGAAGCTCCCGAGACGTCTCACAGGATAGGTTGAAGAAACAGTAAACACACTGTAAACAAACAAAAACACAATGCACCCTATCCCTGAAACAACAAAGCTTCGTGTTATGTGGGGCAAATGAAATTAGAGGTTCTAAAGAGCTTCGTGACAGCAGAGATTTTCGCGCCTATAAATCCGATCGTGAATCTGAAATTTAACAACTTGAGGAACTTTAAAACACCAGATGTTTAAAAACACTTTTGTCCGTTGAAGTTTATTGAATACATTTTGTAAAACAAGAAGTCACTCGCTAGTGAGTTAATATGTCACAACATTTGTACTATTACACAATGAATACTAAAGCAGTGAACTTTTAGAGTACAGGTTTGCTACATTGCTCACTGAAATATAGCTTATATTCTTTTAGTGGATAGCACTCTTCTTCTAAAAATGCTAAGGGAGAAATTATGTAATATTAAAATTTGTCAGTCCGGCTAACTGGAAAAATTATCAATTTACAATGTTTACAATCATCATCTTCATTACTTTTAGCGGTAATTATGATATCATAACAGACTGGTCTGGGTTGCAATTATACTTCATGGATCAAAGGCATACATTAGACTTGTTAAGTGCGGTACTGTGGTGATGCTAAAACCTTCTCTTCTTTGACAGCTGCTGTTATGTTTTCCTAAATAGAAAACAAGGTAAAAGGAATAAACTCATTGGGTGAAAAGGGGAAGCCATTCATGCAGACACAATTGAAACATATTGCCTTAACCCTTAAACCCTTAGAGTGACGAGCATCAAATTTTTATTTGTAATATCAACGCTTCATAGAACAGAGTGGTAACATTCACTGGATTAGTCACACAAGATGAATTTGCTTCAAAGCTTAATACTTTCTCCCTACTACTTCTATAGAAAATGTGTAGGAACAACTAATGAGAATTAAACTTTTGATCTTAGTTAGGCTTTTAAGGGTTAATTAAGGAGCTGGCTTGTGAGGCTGACGATGTTTAACCTCTCCAAACAAGCTAAGCGACACTATTAAAGTGATAAAAAACGCGCCGAGTGCATTGTTGAGTTATATAAGCGCGCGGGAATTTTTAAGAACACGAGAGAAGTGCCTAGAGAAGCACGAGCCGAAGGCGAGTGCTTCTGGCACTTCTCGCGTGATCTAAAAAAATTCCCAAGTGCTTAAATAACTCAACAATGTACGAGGAACAAGTTTTTCATTTCAAAGTGTCTAAATGGCCGGCAGCCGGTCAAGGTTGTAAAAACACTAAATGGCCGGCAGTCCGATTCGGGCTCCCTTTCAAGGGCTTTGTTTTCCTTAGACTTGGTACTTCGGGGAGATTTAATGTGTTTTAGGTTAGGGATTAGGGCTAGGTGTCAAGGAATATGGACGTTATTAGGCTTGAAGATTTTGACCGGCTGCCGGTCATTTAGACGATTTGTACTTTGATAGTTTATATTAATAAAACTGCATCGCTCTCTTAACGGTTACTTCGATAGTTAAGTCTGTAACTGTCGTCAATTGAAGATATCATAAATTCCTCAGTTTTTCTGAATTTGTCAAGGAAATATCGGACTGCCGGCCATTAAGTGTTTTTACAACCTTGACCGGCTGCCGGCCATTTAGACACAGCCTTTTTATTTCTTTTATAAAATGGCTTTCATACCTATTTGCTTGCGCACGAGCTTGTGACGTAGGCAGCCGCATTATAATTCATTATTATATGGCTAGTGTTTGTATACGATATAACGCGCGCTCTGATTGGCTAAGCGAAGCGAAGCGCTAAGGCATTATTCTCCCGTAATGCCCACGGGCCGATTACGGATGATGCAAATTAGGAACAAAAACAACAAAAAGTCATCCAAAAGCCACATTTGTTTTATTTACATTGAAAATTGGTGCCTCTAGAGCAAAAAACTGAAAACACGACCAGGAAAACTGTTAGTGAAACGTTTGACCTGAGTTTGGAAAAAATAATGAATAGATTACCGTGAAGCAACGACTTGTGCTTGAACTAATTTTTTTCCCTTAAAACCGTTATGTTAGCCATATAATAAACAATTTAATAACCTCGACCGTTCGGTCGTTACGGGAAAATCTCAAACCTCGGCCTAGCTGTATTGACCTCGCTATCGCTCGGTCAATACGGCAAGGCCTCAGTTTGAGATTTTCCCGTAACGACCTCACTCTCGGTTATTAAGTAGTTAACAATGCACGCGCGTGACGTAGAGCGCGTGCTTTGTCTGAGATATAATGAAGTCGATTCGACCAATCACAGCGCGCGTAACTCTTCCAACATTTTATAATAACCTAGAAAACAATTATTGAGCTTTGTTAGCTGAGACATGACCTTTCAGTTACGCGGCAGCACAGCACTAAAAATAGCTGCAACTTGACAGAGCAGTTCAGCCGGTACGATTTGTTTACTACACTTCCCACCTAAGAAAGAGTGTCTCCTGTATAGAACCTCTGTGCTTTGAATTTTTGCGATGAGCTTCAACTAGTGTCTTTCATATAAATTTATGTAAAAGAAAATCCAACATAACGTCAGCAAATTAAAACCTCTCGCCGTGCTCCTGTGGCCGCTTCTTCTCTTTCCTCGCTGCTTCTTTTTTCTCCCACAACTTCACACACAGCAATGTGATAATCGCTCCAATTAGGGCACCGAACACTGTACAAATGGTTTCCATGAAAAACATTTTATTAAGACTTCCACTGATCCAACTGTCTACTGCACTGGCCGCGCGGGGATAAAATGATGTTATATGCAGCTTTAGATCAACATGAGTACTTTTCACCTCCGCCGATGAGTCAGCCGTAACGTAGTGGGCGAACCATGCAACCGCAGTGCTAATTTCCTGGGCCGTAACCGGCCTAAGCGAACCAATCAGTTTGCCCGGTCCTTGTTTCGCGGAACAGTTTGACCACTGATTAACGTGTGATTATTACACAGGCATGCTTCTAGTGCCACTCAGATAGGAATCCGCTGGCACTAGAAGCATGCTTGTGTATGGAAGTTGAAACACCAAATCAATGGTACAACGAAAACGGTGTGATTGTTAACGAAACTAAACATCAGGCGTTGATCCTCGGTGACACGGAGTATACTTTCTCCTTTCCAGTGAAAGAGTATTGACATATTTGGTATGAACACTAACAACAAACTTCAGTTTAATAAACACCTGACGTATCTTCGGTTTGCAAAAAGGTCAATAATCAGTTAAAAGTCATGAGAAGATTTAGAAAACTGACCTCTAAAGCCACTTTGATTAAACTGTATAAGGCCTTTAATATTCTACCGCACTTTCATTTTTGTTCATCAGAGTGGCATCTCTGTGCCCGGCTCTGTGGCGCGCGAAATACAGAGAAAATAGAAGCTCTCAATAAAAGGATTCTTAGGATCATTCTAGATGATTTTGAATCTACATATAATGACTTATTGGACAAAGGAAACTCTGTTTCTCTATATGACAGACGTATACACAATATGTTAATTTTAAATGATAACTGGATTGGTGACGACTTGGATAAAGTGAAATAACGGAGAAGCGTTCGCAAGTCGAAATACTCGGAAAAAGAATTTTCGAGTATTTCGATTTGAGAACGCTTCTCCGTTATGTTAATTTTACTCTACAAAAGTTTATTTTTGACCAAATATCCTATCTACATGAGGAATACGTTTACTCTCCGTACTACCTCCTATAATTTACAAGGTAATTACATTCTGACACTCCCTGTACCTAAAACTACTACCAAGAGCCAAAATGGGACGGTTCATTATTTATGAGGATGACCGAGTTTAGGGAGGTTCTTTTTTTAAGTTTGATCAATGAAGATGAGGCTTAAATTAAAATTACAAGTTTAGGTAGCATTTCTTTCTGTGACAAAGCTGGTTTCATTCCCAAACATTTACTTTTACTACACTTCCTCAATTGAACACAAACAATTATTTTTCAAACACCAGATCATCAGCCATTTAGAGTTGAGTCATTGAGATTCAACAGAAAAGCAGTCTATGTAATTCAGTTCAATAAGTTAATCAGTTCTGCCAGTAAGTTCTTATATCATTTACACTTTTTCTCCACCCAATTTCAAGCCCTGCACTTACAGGTTATTGAGATATTATTTTTCATTAACTTGGCACAAAGATTAAGATTGTCATTGCTCTTAAAAGAATTTAGGAACGGCCAATTACAAGACTCCCTCTCTGTCCCATTATGGCTCTTGCTACTACTTATGCCCTTCGCTCTTTTTCTTATCATGCCGCTAAACTATGAAACTCACTGCCGGACTTTGTTCGAACTTCGAACCTTAAGCAATCACTAAGCCGTTCCCCGAGTGTGACCGCCTGGCTCGACTGTCGCACCAGAACTTAAGTGTGGATCTAGTACAGCGTAGCAGCTACGACCACGTACCGGATATATAATCGTACCGGCATCACCAGCACCCAGGACAAGAGGCTTAAGTGTGATTTTAATTTTCTGTTGAAAGTATCGTTGTGGAAGCAGCGAGCTCTAAAACGTGAATTGAATGCTACCAGGATAACCAACAGAAACATCCATGAATCGTTTTCTTCCATCGACCACTCAGTCTGAGCAACTATATCATGCTGCTGGTAGCGGCTGAAATAATCGACTGCACTAACTGGAGGAGCTTTCATGTACCTAATCCCAATCTTTGCGCCTGTGCAAAACGCATTGCGGCTTTTTTTTTTTTCATTTAATCTTGACATTTTATAGGCTTCAAAACTTACAGGAAACTAAGCATAATTTGTTTGACAACCGAGTCACAAGGGGCGTTGGTCTATTCCTGATATGACGACACACTCTACTTTGCATCCATGTTTACAAAGACTTGATGCAATGACTTGATGCAAGTTTGTGACGTCAAGTCAGGAATAGACCACGCCTCTTCTGACTGCGGACGTCAAACAAATGATGCTAAGTTTTGAAGCCTATGAAAAGTCAAGATTTCACTGGTTAAGAAATTGAAAGGAAAAGAAAGCCGCGATGCGTTTCGAGTTGATGCAAGAATTTAATTTATTACTCGGGAAGGCCCGAGTCTAAATATGTCGTTGGTTCTTCGTGTCGTCGTCGTTGTTGTCTATCACCACAAACCTCACTTCCGGCGTATTTGCGCAGGCGCTAAAAAAGCACAACGACACGAGAGCCGCAATTGAATTTATTCGAAGAAGCGCCAGATATCGAAGCAAAGGTGCAAATAACTTCTTTACTTCTAAGTTAAGGCGAATTCCCTAACATAACCGAAAATCCGTAAAGTTTCCTAATCTGCGAGAAATAAACCTTTAAAATGCCCGACTCAACACTGCAACAACCTTCAAATCACAACCTCACCAAAAAACGTTCTTCTTCTACAGCTTGTTTAACAGTAGTATGGATACTATCCCAGCGTTTGATCCAGGGGAGGGGCCCAGGGGGCCGTTACACTCCCTCATTTTATTTTTGGACCAAAACCAGGGCCGAGGCGCCAAAAATCCCCGAAACGGCCAAACATTTTTTAGAGCGCCCCACCTTTTTTTCCTTGGTTTGGATCCGCCACTGCTAACTTGTCCCCACCACTCATGGCTCTACATCCATTTAAATAAAAATACTTCAGGGATTAGTTGCGAATGAGCAGAGCTACTTGACGATTGCTGTTAAATTGCCTTAGAGCTCTTTTAAGACACTCGCTTAGGGCGATGTTTGCGCACAGAAGTTGTTATAGCAATTGGATTATTATGTCTTGCTCATGGAAGTTAATAAGCCCTTGTAAGGTTGGCGGTTAGTACGGTCTTCGGCGATGTCTCCTATGTATTTTTCGATTGATGCGATGTTCAGAAAAGTGTAACATTAGGAGATCTCGTTGGTGCTGAATCTGTGCGAAATTAAACATTTACTGATGACGTGGATTCGTGTTTGACAATACAGCTCAAATAGCACATATACTGTAGCGAATAGCCACAAAAATCTTCGCGATACCATTTCATGCTAATATTAATCAGATAACACGCAATCCACTGAATAACAACTTACAGCGCAAATTACCGCAACAGATGTCGAGTACAATAAATTCCAGTGCTTGTCAAGATTTGGACCTCGAAACATAATGGTTAACCAAGACTTGTTATCTGCATGGAGTCATAAGGTGCATGAGAATGCGGTTTCTCCTGGATTGCCCGGCCCAGAGGACGGATGGTGGCCCTTAAATTGAAGTTTTGTCCGTTTTTACAAATTTTGTCACAATCCAAACAAGTAGGTCGCACTTGTTTTTCGATTGTTGCTGACAAAATGTATAGCTCGTGCGACGTGCACCAATCATAGCGCAACTGCATCTTTGTTGTGTATGTTGTTGGATTTTGTCCGCCGTAGAAATATATACATTCACACTTGTATTTGCAACAACTGAGACAAATCCACAAAATATTTGCAAACTTGTGCGATTTTGTCCTTTGCACGGAGCCGGCTGATTACAGCGGCATGAATTACGGCATGAAATCCACAAAATATTTGCAAACTTGTGCGATTTTGTCCTTTGCACGGAGCCGGCTGATTACAGCGGCATGAATTACGTCACTAAACACCTTGGCTGCCGTTAAAAGCCTCCTCACCAAAAAGTCATTGCATTGGCCGGAGTAATCAAGGCGAAGGGGACGACTCTCTCCGAACCGTTTGCAGTTAATTTTCGTTGCATCTACTTCCTCAGGCAAGTGTTATTTAAATATCTACCAGCAATAGTTTACGAAGTAACTCTGTAAAGCCACAGGTGGCAAATTTCGATATTGCAATGATTTATCTGAAATTTCCCTTCAAGACCAAACATTGCATTCCAAAACCATCTTATCACCCAAATATCTTCCGCGCGAATTATTCTGAGTGTTTGTTCATCACATTTTCCTTCTAAGTATTCACACCGTAACCTGGCCGATGCCAGTGGAGCTCTCAAGTTGATTTTTGATGGCGTAGCCGTCTGCTGTGGCTCTGAAGGCGTTCAACGCCGGTTACAATGCTTCGGTAGTTGCTTAACTTAAGCCGCAGCGCTTTTCTTCCTGAAAATGAACTATTTAGACCAAAAACCTGAAACGCGCGAGTTTTATGCGCAGCGCGTGAGACTTAAGTGCTCTGTGCCAGTTTCTAAGAATTTCCCAGGAATCTCCTAGAATTTGCTATGTTGAGGCTGCACAGGCTTATCAATCAAGCGTTAATAGTTGATTCTCTCAAGTCATCAGTAATTTACAAGCTGCTTTTCTTAGCTTGAGTAATAGTCTCGAGTTAGTCGTAAGATATTGTTTCTAGAGCTTTTGAAAAGACTATGCTAATTAGTTTGACCAAGGCAACACTTCGACTAACGTTTGGCCAAGGATTGCTTATTTTACTACGGACTGGAATCAAATAATAGTCTATGGCTTCTTTAGAAAGTTTCATGGGGATTTTCAGGTCAGATTTTATTTGGATATAATTTGTCATCAAAGGTCAAAGCCAGGCCAATATTATTTTCAACTAATATGCTATGAATTTTAATTTCCAAACGGTAAAAAAATGGCTCAACCTCGGTGTGAAACTTGTGAATGACTCAAAACAAAAGCAATAAAAGGTTGGAAACAACAGCGCATGGCAGAACAATAGCTCACAAAACATAGAAAACATTGGCTGCGGTTTCAAGGGATATAGGCCGAGCGTTTTGTGCTGCTTGCGGATCATGCCCGAATTTATGCGTTAACAGGAATCGAGTGAGCAAACTGTGAAAACAGCTCCACACCTTTTACTCGGAATTTCAAGAGTTTTTCTGCCAATTTTAGGCTGAAAATATTCGTTGTATATTCTTAGATTGCAGCGTATGAAGCCCAGTATGACACACCTAACTTCTGGCAGAAATGTTATTAGCATCAAACCTGAAACGGCTAGTACTAGTGCTGTTTTTGGGTTTTGGTTTTTTTGGCTAGCTTTGCCGTTTGGAAAAGGAAGAATTTCATACCTTTTTACTTAAGAACGTATACTTGTATTGTACACTGTATTTTCAAATTTGCACCAGACAAAATTATGTTCTTTCCAAATCTCAGCCTCGCGTTTATTCTTAAAGTATTAGAGATTTAGCATCGTGTTTACGGCCAACGGCAAACGGCAGGCTGCTGCTTGTCATAAAACCAAGAAAAACTCTCTTATTCTAGCTTATTTCTCTGATTTAGTGGCTGCTCTAACAGACAAAGTATAAGCTAAAAACAAATTTCACGAGTTTTTGGTAAACGGCAAATTTCAGCTTGACGTTTGCCGTTGGCCGTAAATGCAGTAAATGCAATGTTAAATCTCCCTATTCTTAATATTCTTATAAAATTCTTATATAAGACAAGAGTGTATTTCCCAATTTCCGAGTTAAAAATGCCTTGTCTTAGTCGCGTGCTGGGTACGTTATTAAGCATGTTCTTAAAATCTGGGTCAATTTCAACCTCAACATTCTTATTCAAATTTTCTAATAATAAAGAGTTTACACGACAGTCAAACATGTATTAGCGGAGATTGACCATGAAATACAAGTTTGACCAACCTGAGAGTAACAAGAATTTAACAAAATAGTGACAAGGCGAAGTATCCAACAAATTCACCCCAAAGGGTTTTCTCCCCCATTCTTGTAATTAAACGCCATGCACAATACCTATCTAGCGCACAGCTATGGCTCATTCTAACAAAGCGACCTTTTAAAAGAAGTGATAAGTGATAAATAACCTGTTGGGACCTCGGAAAACGCGACCGCAGCCACTTGATCGAGGTGTCGGGTAAATACAGGACAGCAGTTGTACAGTGCCTAAGAGAAACATTCCGAGACTTTGGTAAACTGACTGCTTAATAGAGTATCGCGGTCGCTTAACACAGGTTCGACTGTAGTTAACTCAGACTAGGTCTTCAACAGCGGCAAAAAAGTGCGGGGACCCAAGCGTAGTTTGATTCCGAGGTAGAGTTCCCCTCAACCCTGAGAGAACCATAAAAAGGATTTGCGGTTGTCGAGAGAGGTGGTTCCGTCTTCAGAGAATCTGGAAGCTATCTTGAATCTAACTTTTACTTTGTCTCACTACACAGGCATTTGAACCATGTCCTTGAAGGCACAGCTTAAAATCAAAGTTCAGAAGATGAAAGAGGACATAGATGAGGCGAAAGATAAGCGAAAAGCTCTCAGGCAAATAGAGCTGTTTGTTTTAGACAATTCCCTCCGCGAGAGCACAGTGGGTCAGCTGCGAGGCCACACCATCGACAACAAGTGGAAAATCTACGAGCAGGTACGCCAGAACGTTCGTGCTACTGTTCCTGCTATTTTATTGATCTCGGTCCTATTTTCCGCCCGCGAGTCTTCAAGAAAAGCCAGGAATTTCATTCTAATAAACGAATTCGGTACGATTTGTTATATCCCTGTTTTAAAAAATATTTACAGCCTTTTAGATTTTTAGCCTTTGTCGTCGCCATGTGTAGCTCATTAAAGGTCATCCAATTAAGCCATCTTCTTCAACCATTGCACTCCACCAGTTTAGTTCCGTTCTCTTTTCATTCTTTATTGTTGTAATCACCTTTTCAAAGCTTTTACTCTTTCAAACGTTCTTTACTTAAACAAAGAAATGAGAGCGAACCTTATCGATAAGACCGAAAAAGTGTCAGACACCTTGTTCACTCATCTGCAACCGACGCGTACACTAACTATGAATCTTATGTCTATCGACCCAAATACATGCTTCCCCAGCACACTAAAAAGGTCAACGCTTCAACTGGTTATAAGGACCAAACTACCGCGCTCAGAAGATAAAATTGAGGGAGTAGTTTAAAATACAGTATTGCAGGTATCCTTTATTTCAAGTAGTTCATATTAACTTTTTTTCAAGGTAAAAAGGGTTGGGTTCAAGCACATCATTGTCGCCTCCTTCTCCCACATGACGCGCTTGGGAGACACCTTCATTCGTCAGCTGAAAGAAAAAGGCGAGGACTTCACCAACTTGTATGCATTCTCGGAATTCCTGGAATCTGTTGACAAAAACAGGGTTCCTGATACCGAAACCATTCCAATTGGCCTGCGCAAAATGAAAGACCTCGGCATAAAGAACGCCATCATCGAAGCCGACTTGGTGTGGGCAGGGATCGACTACAAAAAGTTCAAAGTTGAAGCCATCAACAAGCTGCTCTCGCAGAGGATGGCATGGTGCCGTGAAAATCTCGCTCTAGATGCCAAAATTTTCATCAACCTACGCGACCTCCCAGATGGTATGATTAAGAAGCCCAAGCGCATCTTCAAGGTGGTAAGGTACCTGTCCTCTCTGCCGCCAGGTCAGCGTCCGTTTGGCTTAGTGTTTGAAGAATCTGGCAAATACCTCCCTGAAGAGCTTGCTGCGTGGACCAAAGCCGTTCGCAAAGAAATGGATGAGTGCGGGTTTACAGAAGGGCACCTTCTCGTCCATGTGCACGAGCAATGGGGACTGGCGGACAGCACCCAGTTGGAATGCATTGCCAATGGCGCAAACGGTATCTGGGCAAGTCTTATTATAGAGGGAGCGTCAATGGGTCATTCCTGTTCCAGTGTGATGCTGATGAACCTCATCCGCATGGGAAACAAAAAGGTGCTTAAACAGTACAACTGTACAAAGCTGCGAGAGGCGCCACAAGAGGTCACCAGAATCACCACAGGTGTCGATGCATATGACAGGCAGGTTGTTTACGGCGAGCGAGCCCTGGACATGGTCTTCGGCATGCCAAACTTCGCTCCAAGCAAGAAGGAGTTTAGCATGGCTGACTTCTTCGGTGAAAAACCTATCATGAGAATGTCAACTCTTGCATCCCCTGGGATGGTTGCGACCAGGCTGAAAAACGTCTTTGGCGAAGATCCCCAGTTTACAGAAGAACGTGGCCAAAGGATGCTGGAAGTGATGTTGGAAGATTTGCACCAGAACAGGAAAGAGGAGTACATGAGTGCCGTAGGTCTCGCAATACTGTTTGATCGGTCTGGAGGGAAGCTCACTGAGAAAATGAGTGAGGTCATCGCCGCAGAAGAGCTAACAAAGGTCCACGCTCAAGAAGTGATTGCTAAGATTCATGCGATGTGGAATGAGTGGGATCTGAGAGATGATGCGAAGAGAGATAACAAGTTGGAGTTCGATGCTTTCTACAATGGATTCTTGGGCCCGTACTTTGGTTGCTACAGATGTGACGAGACAAAGCGCGCCTTGAAAGCCATCGACATGGATAAAGATGGAACAGTGGATTGGGAAGAGTTCGCTTTATACCTGAAGTGGGCCATTCGCCAATATCCTGAGACCAAGACTCCCGAGGAGCTGTTGTCCATTGCCTTCCGTAAGGGCCTCATTCCAGCCATGCAAGACGAGGTCCTTAAACAGGATGAATAAAGAAAACCAAAAGTCAAGACCACTGTTCAAAGCGAAACGAAGAGGTGATAATTAACTCCCTTGAACATTTTAGTCAGGTTTTCTTGTTATGACGTAGAATTACCCTTGTCATACGTGCTAGTTTTCTACAGTTTTCGATAAATAAGCACTTTTTGTACAAAAGCACAGGATGTGAAACCGTTTGTTTTGATTACTTTGTTCGGGCATATCCCTCTTCGTCTTGTTTGCGACCGATCTAAACTTTTGCCGATGATTGTGCGGATTTTGCAGTTGTAATTTTGTGATTGTATTGCATGAACAGCCATTAAAAGAACTTAACCGTTTTCCTTTTTGTACTAGTTTCGTCAAGTTGTTGGGACATTGTTCCCTTCCACCGTAAGGTATTATCTCTTGACTCGAACGTAAAAGGGTTTCGCCATTATGTTTTGGTTTGTTTTATTTTTGAATTATCCTTGGAGACCCTCTCGTTTTGAATGGTGGGAATTTTTTGGTGCTAATTTTGATTTCTAAACGCTACGCTAGGTGCCACACGATAGATCCTTATCTTGATGACAAGGAACGTTTTCATGCGCGTTAGACTAGAGCTTACCTACTACAATGGGAAACAGCAGAAGAATTTGCAGATCATGTGATCTTACAATGGCTAATTCTGCACTTACTGCTCAACACAGGATAATCTATTTTATTAAACTGAACTCCGGATATTAGATTTTCAGCATTTTCATTGGCTAGCCGGACACAGTTTACTCATATACCAAGCGCGAGAAATATGATCAATGAACGCGTCAGCAAGTAAGAAAGCTGATCAGTAAAATTTCCCCCGAAACCGGCAGCCATTCGAATCGATCCATTTTCGTCCCCAGAGCCCACGTTCCTTCTGGCCTCCGGCAGAGATCGAGATCTCTGGCTGGTTCCAAACCCCGAAGTCCGTGAATCACGGACCTCCGGCTTTTCTTCGCAAACTCAGAAGTTTGAAACAATAGTGGTTGCTAACGGCTACAAAAATGCGCCTTCACTGCGACTGCGCATATTTCGGAACTGGCCAGAGCTCTCGATTTCTGCCGCAGGCCAGAAGGATCGTGAGCTCTGGGGACGAGAATGGAATCAATCAATCAATCAATCGTTCGCGCACCGAATGACAAAAGTACCCCAGGCGGAGAGCGAAATAATGCAAAGAACTTTTAAAAGTTAAGAGGATCATCGTAAACCATGCATCAGTATACATAAATCACTACAAATTCACACTTCTAGTCGAATTGTCTGAATTGGATCGCATCTTTCAATCCGTTTCTTTCCGGTCTCATCCCACGTAAACAAAGTAGCCGTGGAACTGAAAGCCAAGATTAAACTGAAATATCGAATACAGAAATTATATTCTTGGACCCAAAAGTGTACAGGGAAAAGAATTCTCGTCGGTCTTGAAGTCTTGCTGGAATTGCCATTCGATAGCGCTACTAATGTTCACATTGTCCGTTATAATCACAAGAGTCATACAAATTTGCCGCTCAAAAAGTCAGAAATTATTATCTAGGGTTCTACTAAACATAGAAAGCCCGTTTGAAATCGTGCTTCAGGCTTAAAATGACCAGTTTACCAAACAAAAACTTGTTTCCTACGCGCGAACTATGCTTGTGGGTGAAAAAGGCTTATAAAGCGTACAGATCGCGCAACACACGCCTCCCGCGCAGAATTTTCAAACTAACATGACTCACTAGCAGCCGACATTTTTCCTGTACGTACAATCTCCGGGTAAAACCTCACTAGACTCGACACTAGACCACCATAGAATCTCAATAATACTCTGCGATGAAGTACTTGGGACACTGAGTGGGTTCAAATGAGTACAAAATTATTGTATTGTAACGCATGCGCGTGTAGGTATGTACGCATGCGTATTGGGTTGTTGTGTGGAAGAAATATAAACAAATACAGTACCGGTTCTCGTTGTTCTCTTCTCCTTTTTTTGGGATTAGTGGAACGCTTCAACTGGTGGCAGCGATGGCTTTGGTAACCACTCAGAGCAAGAGGATTGTTTATCGAACACGGGAGGTGTTGCGGACAGGGGAGCTAAGGAACCTAGTGGAGGAGGTAGTGCAGACGTGGGCAAGGAAGAGCTTCAAATTCCAGAGACATTGACAGAAGAAGGACAGAGCGGCCGAGGAAGAATAAGAGTGAAGGTGCCATAACGTTTTGGTGAATGGGTCACCGTTTTGAAAACTAATTGAGTGCCTTAAAGAGCCACGGAGACACTCTGCCTTCATTGAGTAGGCTCAGGTCGAATAACAGTTGAACTGAATATTTAGTATTGACTGAGGAAAGGCCGCCGAAAAACATTCCTTTGATTTCCGTGAAGTAGATCCGCAATGAATAGTGCTCGTGAGCAGGGGTACAAGAACCGTGTACTAGTCAAGCAGATGGGTTAACAGTTGTGTTGTTGTTTCGGAGCGTTATAAGGCACTGATGGCAGTGGCTATTACAGGGGGGAATTGTGTAACGGTATGCGCGTGTAGGTATGTACGCATGCGTACTGGGTTGTTCTGTGGAAGAAATATAAACAAATACAGTATCGGTTCTCGTTGTTCTCTTTTCCTCCTTTTGGGATTAGTGGAACGCTACAGTATACAAAGCCATCTGGGTGCCGATCCTGCGTATCTCAGCTCTCTGAACGAATCAAAGGGAAACGAAGAGCACATGGTTTGAGTTTCAACGATTCCACCCGATTACTGATCGAATTGCGCCCGACGGTAAAGCCTCCAGAACCCAAAACCAGTTGCCAGAAGGAGTCGTTGATTGATCGAATTTCCGAACACTTTCCGAGTTCTTACCGAACTAACTTACTGTTACGAAAATTATTGCGTGACTCGCGTTACTGTCTGGAAGTGTCTAGAATCTTCTGCATATTTAATTAGTACCGTATCATCGTGATTCTGCAATTCTATTTTAAGCCGTTTGCGTATGTAACTGTAAATATTTTTTCATTGTAATGTTTCTTTATTTAGTCGAGCCGGAAAGTTCTAGAACCTTTTGATGCTAAGTATATAAGCCGATCGGTGTAGCTTTAGAGTTTCTCTTAGAGTAAAGAAGGAGAGTCTAAAAGTAAAGAAGTAAGTCAGAGTGTCTTAGAGAAGTAAGAAAGAAAAAAGAAGTAACTTGAGAGCTGAGAGCGTTTGGCGGAGGCCGTGTTTATTGAAGTGTGACAGAGGTCGTGTATACATTTGGCGGAGGCCGTGTTTATTGAAGTGTGACAGAGGTCGTGTATACATTTGGCAGAGGCCGTGAGTATTGAAGTTTGACGGAGGTCGAGTGTAATTTAATAAGCCTAGTGTGAGCTTATTGTGAAGTCTTAAAGTTTCAAATACGGAGAAAATCAACAGAAATCCGCTACCAGAAGGGTTTACATTAAACAATGACAATAGCAAACGTTTGAATGACGCTAGTTTGACTAAAATCGTAAAAACCAAATGAGAGACAGAACAGCTGTAAACGAAAGAAATGTGAGTACAATGAAAGATATTCAAATTTCACAGGTCAGCGAAATCCACGGGTCAAAGCGCAGGTATCCGTGCCACAGATAAATAAACAGACTCAAAAGTGTCTCCTAGCCCCAGTCACTCATCGAGATGAAACTGTCGATGGTGGTGGGGTTGCATTTATAACTTTGCTTTTGCCGGAATCAGTCGTTAGTGACAGCATTTATAAGCCCCGATGGTGGGGTTATTGCAACTTTGTCTTACGGCACAAGCATGCTGTACAATGTTTACCTTACCTCCCGTTTGTGAAAGGTTTTTAAAGGGGGGTGACAGGGGGGCGGGAGCCCGGGAGAATAGGGGTCGGGAGGGGTACGGGAGGCGGGAGAGGAAAGGGCGGGAAGCGGGAGTTCTAAGAGGACGGGAAGCGGGAGAGAAATGTGAAACGCTAATTTTTTTAATTCAACACTATGTTACAATACTTTCAAAAACAAGAACCCAAAATATATTTGACTTGCATTTAACGTCTTCTCGGTCACTTCTGAGACTTCTGAGCAAACGCGCAAAGGAAAATTTGCGCTTGGGCTGAAAAACAGGCTTACTTCCGGTGAAATAGTAAACCCGTTTACAGTGGTTACGTCATAGGTCATGAAATGTCAAACGACATGAGTGCTTATGTGTCGCGTATAAAGCTGCACTAAGCTGTCAAATTGCAAAAAGGTGAGGCGAGCAGGCGATCTCAAATGAAGGAAATGCTTGAGAATTGTGAAGCTAAATGACTAGGATGTGTTTCGACTCTGCCAATTTACAGGGGACGGGAGGAGCACGGAAAAGGGCGGGAGGCGGGAGATAAAGGTACGGGAAGCGGGAGAGCAGGGTACGGGAGGCGAGGGGTTCTGACCCCCCTGTCCCCCCCCCCCCCCACTTTAAAAGCTGTGGTAAACAATAGTCGGGGGACTATAGATTAACTGTAAGATCTATTGTTAAAGAATGCAATTGGAAGCAAAGCAGAAATCGCGAACCTTCAAGGGTAAAAATAAAGAGAATTATACAAAAGTTGCGGCAAAGAAAGGTCCGTAAAGGAATAAAGAGCTTGCTCAAGAAAAGTGTTCCAAAATCGTCAAGAATATACAAGCTGGTTGTCAATTACAAAGCTACTCTTGTTCAATTTTTGCAACGAGCTAGTTTTTTTTTAGCTGTTTGAAACTATGGTTCAGAAGTGGTAGAAACATCGGTAAAGGGAAAGTGAGAGTAAAGGTTATTGTATCAACCAGGCAGAGTCTGTATGATTCACCAAAAAAAAATGTTTACAAAATTAAATACAAAAATCTGATTCACCGAATTATACATTTCAAGTTTAACCTCTGTTAAGATATAGAGAAAACCCTGGGCCTGGTTCTCAAGGACATTTTATGAATTAATGTTTTACACAACCAGGCAACTTGTCATGTGCAGTTGATTCATTTCTTGAACTTACGTATGCAGTTTTTAAGGATTTTCTAAAAGACATCAACTGTAATGAATTTTTTCAAGCTTTGTCGGATACATGTGCACAATTAGAAAAATATGATGTACATAATTATAGATATGGCTACGGTTCGTGAACCTGTTTGGGCTTATTTGAGGCAACATTGCAACTCATTTGCTACAATGGCTGCCAATTCTGTATTTACTGACATTTACATTGAATACTGTGTTCAGTTTTGTCATGGAAACTTTTTTATACCATCCATTTTTGCTGTTACTTTTACGCTATTACGCGGAAATACTGATACTATCAACCAATCAAATCTCCGAAATTTCTCGGCTTGTATTATAACTGGGGTAATATTACCAAATAGCAGTAGACTTTACTGCTATTCTTGTCAAGAGCATTCTGGAGATATCTCTATGCTAGAACACTGTGTTAATTGTAGATTTGTCATCGAATTGTATTGATCAGATATTTTTTCCTACAAGTATGGATGTGTTAGGTCGACGTTATGTACTCAAAGCAGTGGTTCGATGTATAAGTCATCATTTTACGGTGGCAATAAGAGATAACAGTGATTGGATATATATTGACGATATATGTTTCAGTAAGAAGTTACTCCACATTTGAAGGTCTTTTGCATAGCCATCCCAGTGGCTGGTTTTTTGCAATATTTGAACATTTTCCAGTTAAAATTGAAAGTGATATGCAAGCAAATCCAGAGACCAATGAAACTTGTGTCAAGACTTGCATTTGCCTGTTCACAGCTGAATTCACTTGTAGATGTATCTTGCAAGAATGTAGATACAATATAATAATAATAATAATAACAAAAACTAACAGAAACTACTTTGGAGCCCAGGTCAAAGTCGTCAGTGGGAATGGTTACCAAGCTTGTAAAAAAGCTTTCTGCCATGAGGAACAGCGCTCATGCCTTGCTCTGTGAAGTGACACTACCAACAAGAACTCGGTAAAAATAATCCATCAAACGACAAAAAAGTAGCCCCCTCCCCAATTCCAGCCCATCCCACGTGAACGCTTCTAGGCGTCTTGTTTACCAATCGATAAAACAGTGAACTGTACGTGTGACCTGTGGAATGTAACCTGTAAACGAGACAGACCGATAAATGAGTTATAAAATCATGAAGACTGTATACAAACAAAACTGCAAAATTACCAGTTCGGTACCCTGCGAGCAGTTGGTTTCTCCTACGCAACCAACTGCTCTCAGGCTACCAGCTCGGAGGGTGTCAGAGAGCACTATAAACCTCTAAAAGCGCCAATGGTGAAAACCACAAAGGAAAGGGTTAATGACCTCATTAACCGTCTTCACCAGGGCAAACACATTGATGACATGACTAAAAAATGGTTCTCACAAACTCCCAATCCTTCTAGAACACCAATTTTCTATACGCTTACAAAAATCCACGACCCAAAACCGGTTGGTAGACCCATCATCTCAGGTTGTGACGGCCCCACTGAGAGAATTATCCTTATTTGTGGATACATTGCTCCAGCCTATCGCACAGAAACAACAATCCTTTATTAAGGATACAACTGATTATCAACTTCATAGAGAAAACAAAGATAGGCCAAGAAACAATATTAGTGTCAATGGACGTCTCTAGCTTGTCCCCCAATATACCACAAGAAGAGGGAAGAGAAACAGTATGCAAGGCATACGAAACGTTCCACAACTACAACCCACCGGTCCCAACACGCTTCCTAAGGGAAATGCTTGGTCTAATTCTGAAAGAAAACTCGTTCCAGTTTAATGGGGACAACTATCTCCAAACACACGGAACGGTCATGGGAACTAAAATGGCAGTATCATTTGCCAACATTTTCATGGCTGAAATCGAATCAAAGCTTATACGACAAAGCGAGATCAAGCCTAAAGAATGGAAACGATATATCGATGATATCTTCTCGCTTTGGGACTGCAATAAAAAAGACGTACTGTGGATTGTTTTATTGAACAAGCTAATAAATTTCACAGTACCATCAAATTCACGGCCGAAATTTCAGAGAAAAACGAATCCGTCCTGGACATAAAAACTCACCACAAGCCGACTGAAATCTTTCAATATACACACTTCAAGTCATGCCATCCCCCAGGCGTAAAAAGTGGTTTCATTAAAGGCGAAGCAATGAGATTGCTCAGGACTAACTCTTCGAAAACAACATTTGAAGAGAGCCTTGTGAAATTTAAACAACGCCTGAGAGCACGCGGCTATCCAAAAACAATCATAGAAAGGTCTCTGTCAGGGGTCAACTTTGCCTATAGACAATCGGCTCTAACACAAAACAAAAAACTAACGCGAGGGTTCTGCCTTTTGTGACTACGTACCACCCAGCAGTTAACAGTCTTAAACAGACAATGATGGAATACTGGGGCCTTATACAAAATCAGCCATTGTTAAAGGCAATATATTTGAAAACTCCGATAATATCATACAAAAGAGGTAAATCTCTTAAAGACATGCTTGTAAGGGCAAAAATATAATCTAAGGCTCTAATGCGAGGCGACCACAAAAACCGCATGAGGAGTTCATGCAGGCCTGTCTCTCATTTCCTCTCAAAACTCAGACCCAGAAAACTCAGACCTCAGACATCAGACCTAGAAAAATCAGACTCCCCCCCCCCCCCCCCCGTCCAATCTGGAAAACTCAGACTCACCTCAAAACTACACAATTGGAACAGAAAAATAAACGTGGGTATAAATATATCTTCGCCATGCAGTACAGTGAAATGTTACACCCTATATTTAACATGGCAAGATAACAGACACTTCACATGACCTTGCCGTCTCATGGTAATAATCGGCTCTTTGATCATCTTCGAGACCCTAGAAAACTCAGACTCCCCCCCCCCCAATACCCCAATCTAGAATACTAAGAACCCCCCCCAAGCCTATACAATTTGAGCAGAAAAATATAAGAGGGTAAAATGAATTTTCGCCGTTCATTCGGCTGAAATGTTACATCCTATGGTAACAAAGACTTCACATGACCTTGTCGTCTCATGGTAAAAATCGGCCCAGACTCCCCACCCCCTCCCCCAAAAATGGAAAACTCGGACAGACCCAACAACAATTTTATTAGCTTTCCCATTTACAACTGGTATTGCCTAATACAAAAGGATTTAGGGTTTGCACTTACGGAAACGTTATACAGAAACTCTTACAATTACGCGTAAGGCTTCGTATACAAAATAACCTAATTTCTTCTTCGGCAGATGTAGGGTCGATGTTATTGAAATTAAAGAAAAATTGGTTTGTTATTGTCATTTAAAGGACCATAGTTTGAAAAAAAAATCTTCTCAAAACTCGAAACAGCGAGTTCGACAGCCGTAGTGACTATTGTCAAGCACCTTAATTGATAAAGTCAGGATTTGAATTGGATTGGACTGTCGGAGTAAGTGGAGCGCAACTAGAAATAAAAGCTATCAATTAAATTCGTTCCTTTCAAGTTTATTGCTGAATACTCATCAGAAAGAAAAATGGAAAAGACAACGCTGAACCTCAGCCTAGGTGGAAACGACATGCCGAAATGGCTAAATTCTTCGACACAATATGAAAATGATTTTGCATCAACGGTTACGGTGCATATCTCTAGCAGCGAACATAACCAGGTCTTCAAATCCTTCAATGTTTTTTTCTCGCCGCTTCGCGACTCGCTTTCGCGGTTTCGCCGCTCTTTTCTGTCACCCCCAACAAGAAAAAACCTCTGGCACCCAGGATAACTGCTTGCAGACACAAAATTTCGCACCAAATTGTCACGTGCTGTATGCTTCGCGTGACCATCACACAGCTGCCCCTAGTATAAAGTGATTTCGATTACTTGTAACACCTAATTAACGCACTGAAATATTACGTTTTTAAGATATATAGCAGCCCTTTTTTGCCTTCGTTTCTTCTTCACATAAACCAGCTGCAAAAAGTCCATTCGTAACATGATGATATGACAGGGACGCAGTATTTGTTATCTTACGACAATAATTCACCCCAATCCTGAAACACTTACGTCACTCATGTTTCGGTTTCTTTTTCTACATTTTCTACTTTCAGCGGGTCTGAGCCCGGAGGGGTACTCCCATAAATTTCGGATAGGTGTGTGTCGCGAAGGGTCTCAAACCCTGACCATATTTACGGATGAAGCAAACGAAAATTGCACCCCATTTAAGGCCCAAACCCGAAAAATGACACCCTATTCAAGGGAAAAACAAAACCTAAAAATAGCTTGAACGGGTCAACTTTATTTCGTTTCGGTAAGATTACTGGAAGTTAGCGTCAAGCATAGTATACTAGTCTCAAGAGCTCAATAGGAAAATTTACTACCCACTGTGCCTATAGGAAAGGGTGCGCCCCTCTCTCCGCTCCCCCACCCCCCGAGATCACACAAACAAAGCGAAGTTGAAACAAAAGTCTTGTATTAATTAAAATAATTTAGTAAAATGATTGCCGACTAGGCAGAGAGAAAAATCCCTTTTTCATTGTTCTTGCTTGTCTTTCGCTCCTTAACCAGGGGCACAAAACGATCAATTTGTTGAAAAATGTATTATTATACCGCAGTTAATAAAACTAAATGTTATTGAGGCATTTTCAGGTCTTTTTTTAATATTGCTGGGAAAAAAAATATCTGTTCCTTTTTGCCAGCAAGACACACAAGATATTTCCCAGCCAGCTAGATAAATTTGGTTGGTTTCTCAGCCAGGTGCAAATTGAGCACCCTGCACAACAACAAAAAAGACAATTTCATATGTCGTAAGCCCAAATGGGCGTGGCAAAAGGCCTCAAATCAAGTCTTCACTGGGGGGGAGGAGACACAAATTTCTCGCAAAAATCAACATTTTGCCAGCCAGCAACACTTACACTGCTACCACACTTCAGTAATTACCAACCGGAACCATCAGCAGAAAGAAATTTCATAACCAATTCCGGGAAATAACTGATATTTTTCCAGCCAGCACAATACCTCGGGGGAACAGATAAAGTGAGGAAGAGATTCGTTTTGTGCCCCTGCTTAACAGAGTCTGCTTCCTTCGAAACATATCCTTTGGCTTGCCCTTTGTCTGAAAATCACTGAACCAAACCATTGTCTTCTATCTAATTCCGGTGATTTGAGAACCTCCTTTTGGGAGATTGCCCCGTGGTGTCACGACATTGGAGTTGTAATCCGTCATCCGTTAAAAGGAGGTTTGGAAGCTTCTTTCAAATTATATCTTTCTTTCGCGAAAAGGGGAGCCGATACGGAGGAAAATATAGATTTTAAGACATTTTAGCTAGTGATGAAACAATCTGGTTTTTGCCAAAAAGCAAATTGCGGTCGTAGAAATGAAGCAGACATCAGGTGGTATCGGATTTCGTCGTCGGCTTACGTTCCGACGAGCTCGAAGAAAAGAGTCGATTAATACCATGACACAGAAGCTTGTTCTTACCTATTATTACCTAGCCTCCCACGCAGTCGTTTTTAGGGAAGTTGTATTTCACAAATACGAATCCCCTAAAAATGACTGCGTGGGAGGCTAATTATTACCATGAGATGACAAGGTCATGGAAAGTGTTTGTACTTTGGTATCATATGATGTATCATTTCAGCGAAATGAACGGCGCAAATTCATTTTACCCACGTTTATTTTTCTGTTCAAATTGTATAGTTTTAAGGGGGTCTGAGTTTTCGAGATTTGTTCTTTTTTTGGGGGGGGGGGGAGGGGGTTGAGTTTTCTAGATCTTGTGCTCGAAGATGATCAAAGAGCCGATAATTAATACCATTAGACGACAAGGTGATATGAAGTGTTTGTTATCTTGCCATGTTAAAGCCTGGTTTCCATATGATCTTGGTGGTCAGCGATCGGTCTGCGACACTATCGGCGCCATGATCGGCGATCAGTCTGCGTCACATCGCAGGCACATGGAAACATGTGTCCCCGGCATCTGCGGCGGTCTCCGGCACACGATCTGAGTGATCGGCCGGGAAAGTAAAACTACATTCAACTCTTAAGCCTAGCTCTCATATGCCGCAGACCTACCTGCGACAATGCATGGGACACTGTCCCGACATATGAGAACATGAGCCGCCGGCATTAAAAACCATTGCAGGTCTTCACAGCCGGCATGCCTGCGAAGTTGGACTCTAGTCAACTTCGCAGGCGTGCCGGCGGTAAACACCAGCGATGGTTCTTGATACTGTCGCAGACCGATCGCAGACCGATCGCAGACCGTTAAGATCATATGGAAACCAGGCTTAAATATAGGGTGCAACATTTCACTGTACTGCTTAGCGAAGATGAATTTATACCCACGTTTATTTTTCTGTTCCAATTGTATAGTTTTGAGGTGGGTCTGAGTTTTCCAGATTTTCTTTCCGAGTTTTCTAGGTCTGAGGTCTGAGGTCTGAATTTTCTAGGTCTGAGTTTTTTAGACACCCCCAGCTCGGAAGCTAAAGCAGTGGCAAAGACTTTGATATCTAGAAGAACCTTGCTAACAAACTTTACTGAAAATGTTTATACTAAACGTTTTTTAGTATCCGTGAGTATTTACTTGTAACGTTAATCTCGTGACTCTTCCTGTTTTTCAACGCGGTTTCGCCGCGTAATTTCCCTCCTCTAAACGAAAAGAAAAACCCTCTGGCACCCAAGATAGTTTTTCTGAGGCCTAACTCAGACGCCGTACTTTTCAATGCGTGTACAAACAACACCTGAGCCGTAACATCATCACTCATCGACTTGGTGATTATGTTTCCCAAGGTGGATTTCCACTGTCACGTAATTTTTACGTGCGTGCGAACGTAAATAAAATCTAGAGACGATACATAAAAGCTCTCGCGTAAACATAGAAGTTGAACCTCGCTCAACTTTTAAGTTTACGCGCGACCTTCTATACATCGTTTCTACTTCATTTACATGCGTAAAACCAGTTTAAATCTTACTCCCCCTGGTCCCTTGTATCATCAACCATTGGCTTAAGCCACGAAATGAAATACAAGATCATGCTAAGTATATTAAAAGACTTAAAGAACTTTACAAAATGAGGATTTTGGTATGGAGTTCAATCCCCGCCAAAAATCAACTTTGGCACACAACATCGAACTTTAAGATTCAACGTCGAACTTTAGAACTCAACATCCAACTTAAGCACTCAACATCCCACCTTGTAATTTCAATTTTTTTCCAGTCGTTATTAAAATCGATATTTATGAAAGGAACTTTCAATCATAAAGCACGATGTCGAATATTGACGTTCATTCTTTTTGATGTTTGAAGTATGAACATTTCAACGCGATGTCAAAACGCGACAACGAATATTCAAGTTTATTTCGATTTTCGATTTTCGCTTTAAGACACCTAAACATATGTTACAAATCAACACATCTGTAACAAAGCCGGTGGTCGGGCAATCGCCGTAAAAGTTTCATACCAGACGGTATAAAGTTTCGCTGTAAAGGCCAAGTCGTAGGGCAATCGCCGCAAAAGTTTCACACCAGAAGGTGCAAAGTTTCGCTGCAAAAGCCGAGTCGTAGGGCAATCGCCGCAAAAGTTTCACACCAGAAGGTGCAAAGTTTCGCTGCAAAAGCCGAGTCGTAGGGCAATCGCCGCAAAAGTTTCACACCAGAAGGTGCAAAGTTTCGCTGCAAAAGCCGAGTCGTAAGTCAATCGCCGCAAAAGTTTCACACCAGAAGGTGCAAAGTTTCGCTGCAAAAGCCGAGTCGTAGGGCAATCGCCGCAAAAGTTTCGCTGCAAAAGCCGAGTCGTAGGGCAATCGCTGCAAAAATTTCACACCAGAAGGTGCAAAGTTTCGCTGCAAAAGCCGAGTCGTAGGGCAATCGCCGCAAAAGTTTCACACCAGAAGGTGCAAAGTTTCGCTGCAAAAGCCAAGTCGTAGGGCAATCGCCGCAAAAGTTTCACACCAGAAGGTGCAAAGTTTCGCTGCAAAAGCCAAGTCGTAGGGCAATCGCCGCAAAAGTTTCACACCAGAAGGTGCAAAGTTTCGCTGCAAAAGCCGAGTCGTAAGGCAATCGCCGCAAAAGTTTCACACCAGAAGGTGCAAAGTTTCGCTGCAAAAGCCGAGTCGTAAGGCAATCGCCGCAAAAGTTTCACACCAGAAGGTGCAAAGTTTCGCTGCAAAAGCCGAGTCGTAGGGCAATCGCCGCAAAAGTTTCACACCAGAAGGTGCAAAGTTTCGCTGCAAAAGCCGAGTCGTAGGGCAATCGCCGCAAAAATTTCACACCAGAAGGTGCAAAGTTTCGCTGCAAAAGCCGAGTCGTAGGGCAATCGCCACAAAAGTTTCACACCAGAAGGTGCAAAGTTTCGCTGCAAAAGCTGAGTCGTAGGGCAATCGCCACAAAAGTTTCACACCAGAAGGTGCAAAATTTCGCAGCAATAGTCCCACACCAGAAGGTGCAAATTTTCGCAGCAAGGAATTTGTAAACAGAGGGAGTAAACCTACAGCTGTATGTTGCTGCAAGAGCCATTATTTGAACTGTAGTTGTACCCAAAGAAATTTGACCTTGTTAGCCTAACTCATGAGCTGTTCACCAATCAGCAAAATGTTTCCAAATTCTATTCTTATGCGTATATTCGTTAGTACAAACGTCATCGGAGAGTCTTGTTCAATGTTGTTCAGACAGGCTGCTGCGTCTTTAACATCGGCAAAGACATTTCAAACCTGTAAATGGAACATCTAAAACAAAGTAAGATGTAATTGTTCAGGCTGCGCATGCGCACTTCTGCCAACATCTAGTGAGTAACTTCTTTCTCCTACCCAACAAAACTCTATAGACCCATATGTGAACACCAGGACTGAACTGAAGAGCTATGAACTTTGCCATTGTTTACAGGGAGAGTAGGGAGAGCGAAATCTTTTTTCCTACGTGTCCAAAAAGATTCTAATTATTTTACGCTATGAGAAACTGGCATAATTAATATCCACTTATCTCAGCAGATTTCAAAATAAAACAGTGTTATGCGATTAAGTAAATTCACCTGAGCGTAATAATTAGGAATGGAAAGGATATATACGGAAGCATTTGTGGCTGTAGTTTACCATACGAGAATGACTTACTCAACACTTTGACTGTAAATCCCGAGTACAATAGGCGCACACTTGGAAGACCAGAACGAAATTTTGTCAAGCGTCAAAACTGGCAGATTTTTCAATTTGACGGAAGACATGATCTCGCCTTTCAATCAAACTGTGAACATGGAGGATCGCGGAGGTTGCAGTGTACAATTTATTGAGATTTTCGTTAGAGCAATATAAGTGCGCGTATGGCGGCGGGTCTATTTTTCAGCGAACATTCCACAGTTGAGACGTACAGGTCACTGTTTTATCGATTGGTAAAAATAAGTCAAACAATTTCACGCTGAAACTCACGGGTGATGCGTGACACTTGTAACGTATCAGTGGTTCGGTTGATATAGGCCGCGTTTTCACGACAGCCGTTGTCGCGCTTAACATTCCTGAAAGTGGTTTGTTTGCAGACTTCGTTAAGCGACTCAAAAATGACACGTGTTTTCACGAGCAAGATTAAATGAGGAGAGAGCACGTGCCAATACATCCATTTGAATAATTTTATGGCGGGAGATCCAAACAAATAAAAGAAACACGGCTGAAAAACCCCAAGCGACTCCTAATTGGTCGAAATTGATTACCCACTCGCTTCTACCTGGTTTGGTAGATTAAATTTAATAAGAATTCTATTGAAATTTTCCAACTCGCTTTAAAAGCATTTGTTTCCATGTGTTTCCGGTTGTCACTCGCTAAGCGACGTTTAAAACCGGTCGTGAAAACACGGTAGGTAGAATAAGCCACTTTACGAGCAGAATCGATGCAAGCCTAACCTGCGACCGATTGATAAGCTGGAATATTAATGTAGTCTTTATTTCTTGTGTTGTGATCATGAATAGTAGATCTTGCCACAAAGCGATCACTCAGATAACTAGGTGCTAGCCCTTTCAATTATTCTTGCGGCGAAATTCTGTATTTTTTGCAACTTTGAGATACGAGATGTGCTAGACCACACATGAGATCAACAGTATAATTTGCGAAATACCAGCGCATTTATAACATTCCGTAATGTCCTGGCACCGAGAAGATGTCTCACTCTATTTATCTGATATAAACGTAACCGCACCTAAACATGACGAGAAGGTGTTTGCAATATGTTCATCTAAGCTAAGGGTGGAGTCTACTTGAATTCTCAGGTCTCGTGCAGAGGAGTTTATTTCCGTCAATGCGGTTCGATTTGTATTTTCCATTTGCAAAAAAAGAACGTGTTTTACCGTCGAAAGCCCACGGTACAAGTTGCACGAAACATTGTTCAGTGTAACAACGCCTTTTAATCGCGAACTGCAACTACAATGGATGTCTGACTGGTTGAAGAACAATAAACATTCCAGAAATTATTTGTATTGTTCACGGTTTGTGAGTTTCACAGCAGCAAATGGTGAAGAAAGTTTCCGGTCATTTCGTTTCGACGGAATGGAAAAGTAGAAATCGCCTGAGAATTTCCGAATTTTCCCAGAAATTTCAGTCCTGCGGAATGAACTTAACCATTTTAATTTTTACCCGGTTTAATATTAATCAACCGCTTGAGTGCATGTGAAATAAAATTAAAGCGTTTTTACAGTGTTACAAAGTTGCACATCAACAGTAATCAAGGACGCCTAAATTTCAGAGACAAGAGTGGAGCTCACAATTCAACTTACCTTTGTCCTAACCCTGAGCCGGAAATCTGTCAAAGAACCCTTGCGTCCCAATTGAGGTGCCACAGGATTTTTATCGAACACCTACCTGGGGGAGGCCACAAGTAACAAAGACATGTTTAAAATGCTAAATTCCCCCTCTAAACGACCCAGATTTTCAGCAACTCTTTGTTTCAGTAGCAAAGCTTTAACCTCAAAAGCCCTAGTGAAGATAGCATTATTAATGTGCATCGTTTAATAAAAAAATGCGATATAACTTTTGCTATCGGCAAAGGCGTTTTAATTACAGTAGCGCAGTTTTAAGTACAACAGACTTGTTCAATTTTACAGAGCCGTCAACTCGCAAAGCCATAGCGACGTTTTTTTGGTTAAACTGACTTTTTTCAACAGAAAGAGGTCGAAAAATATGGTTATCTGCTATCTGAAGACCGGGAGCCAACAGTTTAAAATTTGCGTCCTTGTACCTGATGTTTGTGAAAAAATAAGCTTTATATTCAGTGTATAGTTACCATCATTAAACGTAAAATATTGCAGTCTACCTTTCCGGCTGTCTTCAAAGGTCTCTGGGCAGAAGCCCTGAACAACGACCTGGAGGACTTATGGCCAATCTACGAGAGAACGGAAATTTATAACATATCTCAGGTGTGAATTCGCGCCCGTAAATAATCGACAAAGCTACGCCTGTCCCTGCAGCAAAGACTTGACTTCCATAGCCTTTTTTAAATGTACTATAAATTTAATAAAAGAAAGTATGAGGAAAATTAAAGTTGCATCAGGTTGATGGTTTTAAAAGAGTCACCCTATGAAGACCCAGAAGACCCATACAACTTTCGTGCAGTGGTTCTGAAAACTACGAAAATCCTCTTGGACTGAGTATATATAAAGGATGGTCAAATCAGTTCGTTAAAATCAGCTTTGAAAACGTTGTTTAACGTACCTTATAGCTGTCTTCGCAGTTTTCTAGCAAGTAGCTAAAATCTTGAAAAAGGCTTCAAACACACTCAGTTCAACGATGGCTATCTGTACGGCGATATGTCAACTGATCTGTAAACTCACTCGTGTGCTGGTCAATATTTGATAGAAGTCCAAAGTTCTGTATTATCATGTACTGACAGCATGAGATATGCTTTGTCTACCTTGTTAAACAAATAAAATTGACACTCCCCTGCCCAAAACAATTTCCTGGCGTGACAAAAGCCGCTAAAGCTTGATTTCCCAGAGACGGTGTTCAATAGCGCGACAGCCAAGCGGCCAAGGCAAAAAACCCAGTCAGAGGCAAGCAATCTACTTTTTTACCCAGCCAGACTCAGCATGACAATATATTATGTCAGCAAGCAAGACGTTATAAAAAAAATCCCAGCCAGTCAATATACAATATTAAAATTCCCAGCCAGCTCGATTACTGCTTGCAGAGCGGCTGTTTTGTCGAACGGCCTCGTTGGGTACTCCTGCAATGTCATATAATTGCGTTTACAGCTGCGAAGATCAGTACAGTCTTCATTTGATTTCATTTCCGCAGTTCAGATTTTGAACAACAAAACAACGGTGTTCGGGCTCGGATATGGCACCTTGTATAGATTTTCGAAAAAGTCCTTCGTCCTATTTAATATGGCGCTATTTTAATTCGTTGCTCGCTCAGTCGCTTCGGGGCCTGCTCGCTCGACCGCTTCGCGGCCTAAAAAGCTCGCGCCTCCTCTCGGCTTCTCGAGAGGTCGACTTAATGTGGCAACCGTTTAGAGTTGCGTAACGGTTATTTATTGCCTCGACAAGGTCTTCATAGCTATTATTTCTTCAAGAAGAAAATGCATCAATCTAACGCATCCATCTTGTTTGTTATTCCTGCCAAATCATCATCCGTGGTTTCGAGACCTTTTGTTCGCGACAGGAAGAGCGGACTCTCTTCCGGTTTACGTGAGATACCGAAATGACAAAAACATGGAAACATCCTACATGCCAACCAAAGATGATGAGGATGGAAATGGTTGAAATTTATGCATTGAAAACTCCAAAAAAAATTGTTGTGGTTAGCTCTCCCTGCTAAAATTTATTGGACGTCAACTTGTTTATCCTGTAGCAGCATTTTTTTTTTTTTTTGCACGATAACAGGCAAAAGACAGGACAACCATTTTCGAGCTACCGTGAACGGCTAACATGTCACGTTTTGGCATCTCCGCGTCAATTAAGGCGGAGATGTCAAGTCGCTGGAAAATGGTAGTTATTTTGGTCATTAGTTATTTTGACGTCATTAGTGCCCTTCGCTATTGAACCAAAAACAACAAAACCTCTTGCTGACACGCTAGGGGTGGCGGATGGTATCTCTAAAAATCTTGGGTCTCGTAAACGTTTCATCCAGAAACATAAAGTGGGTATACCACGAGTGCTCCCGCAGTCCTGCACTCCCGAAGTCGAAAAAAAAGAAATATTACTGTGCGAATCCAAAAACCGTGAACACTTTGATTTGATTTAACATTTCTCATTGATTGGCTTTTTATAATTACTTGGAACACAATAACATTCCACAAATATTTCTAGTGTTAACGGACATATCAAAGTGTTCACGGTTTTTCGATTCGCACAGTAAAAGCGCATTGAAAATCATTTTTGCAGTTGCATTGTTAAGGTCAGTGGCATGACTACATCTTTCATCTGTGGGGGCTTTACGTAACAGTTTTTGAAAAATGCGCTTTAATCATACTGTACATAGTTTCTATTAATTTTGTAATAGTAGGTGTCCCCAATTAGCTCTATGAGCAAAATACATTGACACCGTAATAAAGATTTTATTATTATTATTATTATTATTATTATTATTATTATTATTATTATTATTAGAATTAGAATTTTACGACCAAAACCTGCGTCTTAAAAGCATTGAACAATGAAATAAAAAATAGGGTATTGCCGATGTTTCAAGCACGCTTTATTGAGCCAAATCCCGAGTACATAGTAATCATATTCCAAGACCTGAGGTAGAATGAAACTAAATTACATAATGATTAGGAGCACGTGCATCTTGTAACAGACAAATCCTAAGAATGTAATATTACGTCATTAAATACCGTGGAAACCTCCTTTTAAGACCCACCTCATCCGATCACAATCGCCATTGTAGTACTCAAGGCGAACGTGACTACTCAATCCGAACATTTTGCAGTTAATTTTCCTTGCATCTACTTCCTCAGGCAAGTGGCATGTTATTTAAAAATCTATCAGTAGTAGTTTGCGAAGTTACTCTTAAAAGGCGCACGTGGCAAATTTTGATATTCCAATGATTTGTCTAAAATTTCCCTTCAAAGCCTTCCTTTTATTAAGCTACGGCTGCACGAGCGATTTTGTGCTTGGGATGGTAATGCGATGTTTTCTGGAAATTGTCGCGTCGCCGGCGCGAGGGGTTGTCTACACGAGTGACAAAGTCTGTCATTTTGTCGCGGAAAGTTTTTTAGCTGTTGCCATCGGAGCACTTGTGCGAGGGTGGGTACACGGGTGATTTTTATCGCGCGCTGGCGACGCGACAAATTCAGAGAAAATCGTTCGTGGTGTAGCCGCGGCTTTAAGTAAGAAGCTTCTCATCGATGTCCACAATTACCTTAACCGTTGCATTCCAATTCCAGTATAACCATTCGATTTTATCTTTCGAATATCTTGTTTGTTCACCACATTTTTCTTCTAAGCACCAACACTCGCCATTACCTGACCGATCCCAGTCAGTTCCAATTCAAAGTGGACAGACTGCAAATTGTGGTATACAGTTGCAGAACATTGTAGGAGAAGCCACCCACAATGTGAGCACAGTCACGGGCAACACATATAAGTAAGGAAAATAACGTAAAGTAAAATTAGGAACTTCCTAACGTTGGAATCAGTGTGATCCCATCTAGCTTGAGGTCCTCACAGGCAAATCAATCAAGCTTTAGTAGTCGATTCTCAAACAATTTACCAGCTGTTTTTCTTAGCTTAAGTTATAGTCCATTCTGAATTTAAGTAGCTTTTCTGCAAGATTCTCAGCGACAGTGCTTTCGAAACTTGTCTCGAGTTAGTCGAAAGATATTGTTTCTGGAACTTTCCAATATGTGACCTCGGCTCTCACGCGAAAATGTCAACGAACGAGTTCCGTTGAACGGGTGAAAAGGACGGCTATCGAACGGGTAAGAAACGGCTGATCAACCCGTTTGAAACGGATGAAACAAAGCTGAACGGCTCATTGGAAATTTTGAACAGACAGCTTTGATCGCCGAACGGCCGATTATCACTGGATGTTGACAAAACGAAGACAGGTCTTCGTTTTGCAGACACAACGGCTGTAGTCGCACTACAGAGTTAAATATCACAAAGTCTTGGTTGCATTTCGAAAGTCTACCAGAGGATAATATTGCCAAACGATGCCTCTATTTGTCCAAAGATCTGGCAGACAAAAAACCAGTCGGGTCCGTTGTATACATGATTAACTCCTTATGTAAGAATTCAAATCTAAATACTGTATCTCCAATGTTCCAAATGTTAACAATTCTGACAAAATTAATATTATTTCACATATTGGATTCAATGTCAACGAACTGCAACCTGCCATCAACTTCCTCTCTTAAGATTAAATAAATAGTTTAAACTCTACACTGTGGCTATATGGCCGGTAACCGGCCAAGGTGTTAAAAACACTAAATGGCCGGGCAGTCCGAGATTTTTCTAAAAATTCTTGAATCAAAGAATCCTGGCTAAACCAAACCATGGTATGTCGATTAGCTCGCTTTATTTGTGAAAGGGATATGTGAAAGGTCAAGCTGATGACGTCAAACGTCGCTTGTCACGCCCTTCTTTTGCAAACCATTGTCGCGAACATCTGTCGACTCATGACTGAGACAGTACAACAGTAGAAATGATGGATAAATCCTACAAAACCGGTTGCATAGATGGCTGATCTTTGACAGTTTAAATCGACTGACATTCTTCGATCTTGCAGTTTTTATCGGACTGCCGGTCATGGTGTTTGTAACATCTTGGCCAGCAGTCGACCTGAAAAAAATTCTGAGTGTCACGAACTACGGTTCGTTCAATAGCCGGTTTTCACTGTCCCCCCGTCATCAAAACCATTTAACAAATAAAGTCAAGAATCAAAGAGACAAAAGAAGATGAATATTCAAACAGTCTCGCAAAGATTAAGGTCTGTGCGATGTTTCGTGCGGGAGATATTCGAAGAAATGTTCTACTTAAATTTTAGTGCTTTTGTATGGAGACGCCATGTTTGTGTCCCTCTGAGGGGCACAAATATGGCGGCCGGAAGCTAACAAAAACATATGTCATCGAGTTTTGCTATAAAAAGCCCATAGTCGTCCTCTGGGGGCTCATAAACATCTACATGAGTACTTATTCTCATTCAAGGACTGTTCAGTTTGAGAAATCTCAGCGGCTAAGTCACTTTTTTTAACCTACGTGACAGCATTCTCGGCCGCCAGTTTAATATCGTGTCACGCAAAAGCTTAGAAATTCAACCTTACTTAATCTCTAGACGAAAAAACCAATCACACTGAAAATTTGTGAAAAGATAAGTCTTCAGCTGTTCTAATTACTAGCTAAACCAAAATCTCAAAAGGATCGATAATTCCTTATTTTTTAATTTTGATGACGTCACGTGAAAACCGAGAATAAGCCCAGCATGAAACAAGCGCTGGACTTGAGATCTAAAAATCAATTCAAGATCGCTTAACTTTCCCTAATCGACATACGATGGTTTGGTTTAGCCAAGATTCTTTGATTCCACAATTTTTAGAAAAATCTCGGACTCCCGGCCATTTAGTGTTTTTAACACCTTGGCCGGTTACCGGCCATATAGCCACAGCGTTTTTAGAAAAATCTCGGACTGCCGGTCATTTAGTGTTTTTAACATCTTGGCCGGCATTCGAACTTAAAAAAAATTCTAAGTGAGCATAAAGCGAGCGCTGGACTTGAGATCTAAAAATCATTTCAGGATCGCTTGACTTTTCCGAATCGACATACGATGGTTTGGATTAGCCAGGATTCTTTTATTCGACAATTTTTAGAAAAATCTCTGACTGCCGGCCATTTAGTGTTTTTAACACCTTGACCGGTTACCGGCCATATAGTCACAGCTTTTAAGAAAATAAAGTTGTTGTAAACTGAAAGTGTTGTAATGTTCCTCATCCACGAGCTGGCTCACAGGAGCTTTTGATTTAATACAGACGCTCCCCTGTTTTTTACCTTGCTTAGTAGTGAAGCTGGTAGTCGACAAATACACACTTCATCCACAATCCGTCTTTTTGTTTAAGCTTCCCAACTAACGAAACTGAGCTTGTCGAAGCTTTGTTAGTTGGGGAGCTCAAAATAACAAAATGACGGTTTGTGGAGGAAGTGGTATTTGTCGACTACCAGCTTCACTACTTAAACTTTTCACTCGATCTCGAGGGTTGTCCAATACACTCAACTAGACTCTAGTTGTGTATGCTTGTATTCTAGTTGTGTCTAGTTGCGAACACGGCTTAAAGAACGAGGTATATCACATGTGTAGTGTGCTTGTCTCGGGTCATGGCTTAAAGAACGAAGTATAACACAACTGGACTCTGATAGACTCCAGTTGACAATTTTTTTGGACTTTGTTTCATTTCACGACTAGACGTCGACTAACTCCAGTGGACTCTTAGATTTGACGACTTAAGTCTAGTCGAGTGTATTGGACAAGGGAGGGAGGGAGGGCCGATCTCGAAATCTCGACAGTCTTTGTGAAGAGTCTCGAAGTTTCGTTTATAGTGCCCGTGAATTTATTTCTGTCTCTTGCATGTTTGGTCGCCACCCCTAGTGCTCCTTTAACAACAAAATAGAAGGAAAATTTTCCCGGAAATTTGAGCCATATATTTTCCCAGAATTTTCAATAAACAAAACCATGACTATATCTTTGATTTAAGGGAACTTTACTTAACAGTTTTTGAAAAATGGGTGTGGATTAATTGGAATTTAACAACCAAAACCGATCTTAAAAGCATTAAACAATAAAATTAAAAAAAATTGCATTGCCAAAGTTTCAAGCACGCTTTGTTGAGCCAAATTCCGAGTACGGAGTAACCATATTCCGAGAACTGAGGTAGAATGAAACTTAGGTCCCGTTTATATGAAGAAAGTTGCCCCGGGTTGAAGAGTCACCTGCCTTTCCGAGCCAACGTTTCACGGCTGTTTACTGAGTAAAGTTATCCCGGTTGACCCGGCCAGTTAAACTTAACCCTACTAAATTATTCATTGGCCCTGCTTAATAATTCATAATTTCAATATCCCTCTTTCCGCTGGATTTCTATTTTTTAAATCACTCAGACCGGTTGACTTAGATTTAACTTCTTTGATAGCAATTTAAGCCAAAATGTTCGTTTTGAAGATAAAACACGGACTTCAATTTCCGTGGAGTTTTCCTGGCTGAACGAGACAAAGTATTTATATAGAGAAAAGTTGGCTCGGCTAGGAGGGTGTACCATCGAAAGAGGGTGACCCGGCTAGGAGGGTCACCCATCTAGCCGAGCCAACGTTTTGTTTCTCATGTAAACAGTTCGCCAAGTTTTGTAAGGAAATGTAGGAAAAGTTGGCTCGCCCAGGGTAGCTCGGGTAGGCGGGTGACCCTTCTATCTGGGACAACTTTTCTCCACATAAACGGGGCCTAAATTACACAATGATTAGGAAAACGTGCATGTCTGAAGAGTGTAATATTACGTCACGAAATACCATGGAAACTTCCCCCTCATCCGATCACAATCGCCATTGCAGTACTCAAGGCAAAAGTGACTACTCATTCCGAACATTTTGCAGTTAATTTTCCTTGCATCTTCTTCCTCAGGCAAGTGTTATTTAAAAATCTATCAGTAGTAGTTGGCGAAGTTACTAGCAGGTGGCAAGTTTTGATATTCCAACGATTTGTCTAAGCTTTCTCTTCAAAACCTTCCTTTAATTAAGGAGGCAGCTTCTCATCCATGTCCACAACTACCTTACCCGTTGCAGTCCAAATCCAGTATAACCATTCAATTTTATCTTTCGAATTATCTTGAGTGTTTGTTCACCACATTTTCCATCTAAGCACTAACACGTCATTACCTGACCGATCCCATTTTCCAAGAATTTCCTAACGTTGGAATCAGTGATCCCATCTAGTTTGAGGTCCTCACAAGCAAATCAATCAAGCTTTAGTAGTCGATTCTCAAACAATTTGAAAGCTGTTTTTCTTAGCTTAAGTAATAGTCCATTCTGAATTTAAGTAGCTTTTCTGCAAGATTCTCAGCGACAGTGCTTTCGAAACTTGTCTCGAGTTAGTCGAAAGATATTATTTCTGGAGTTTTCCAATATGCGACCTCTCACGCCAAAATGTTAACGAACGAGTTCCGTTGAACGGGTGAAAAGGACCGGCTATCGAACGGGTAAGAAACGGCTGATCAACCCGCCGGTTTAAAACGGATGAAACAGAACGCCGAACGGCTCATTGGAAATTTCGAACGGACAGTTTTGATCGCCGAACGGCCGCTTGTCTCTGGGTGTTGCATTTGACAAAACGAAGACAGGTCTTCGTCTTTGTCGACACATTATCCGTGATTATTCTATGCTAATTACTCGTTTGACCACAGGGACATTTTCGGACGACTATGGTTTGTCCAAGGTTTGCTTATTTTATGACGGACTGGCATTAGATATAGTGTCACGTACTGTATATAGCATCGGTTGTGTATTGTTCACTCGGAGCGCATTTGTATTCATCATGTTTCTGTATACCCAGAGGAAGGCATAATTTACATATCGTGTTTATATAAGTAGAATTGTTTACGTACTCGCCTTCTCGCTAGTTGGATAACTCTGCCAATAAAGCATTACATATAGTACACCTGCATATGGCTTCTATTAAAAATTAATTTCATGGGGAGTTTCAGGTCAGATTGTATTGGCGAGTTAAATGCATTCTCAGGAAATTCACTGACATTGCTGAGATACAATCATGCTAAGAAGTACATGATCTACTGACCAGTTATTTGCATGTGACTCTTATACCGAAACCCGCAGCCTGTCAGCAAAACATGGCCTTAGTTTTACCACTGAGAACGGCGAAGACAAATGCGAGTCAGATCGAACGCTAGAAATCTAGTAAAAAATTATTTGTTCAAGGCAAGACCAGTGGCTGATCAATTCGAGTAATCAATGTGCCTTTAAATTTTGCCATAAATTGCAAACTGTCAGTAAGAAAACTAATTGATTGCCCAACATAATAGCTATGTGTCTTTCCATATTGCTTGATTTCACTCACGTGACAAAAGACTGCGAATATTTCGGAACTGGCCAGAGGTCATTATTCTCGGTGCTGACCGAACGAATCGCGGCCTCTGGGGACAAGAATGATGTTTGTGAGTCCCACTCGTTGAAATTCGAATCGATGTTATTCGTTGCGAACCACTTCCCTTATAGCTGAGGCATTTGAAATTCTGTTTCTTTGATTTTTACAGCTACGAAGTTGTTTTCTCTGGTGATATCAGAAAGAACGAAGCATAACGCTTTGCATCCACAACGGTGGTTGACACGAAACTTTAAATTTACTTCATGTAAGCGATTGTGAAACATTACATTTTGTAACGTCTTATATGAATCAAAACAAAAAACGTAAGCAAACTCTTGAGAGTGCGCAGTACGGACTGGAAATCACCTTTCAGTTTATATTGCATGCAATCTTCTTGCAACGTGTTTGCCTTTAGTACATACAGCTGGCATTTCAAGTGGGCTTTCGGAATCGCTATAATGCTACTGATTTCACCTAATTCGTCAGTTTATTCAGAATCTTCTCGTCAGTCGGTAACTCAAAACTTTCATCCTACATCAACTAGAGAGCCCGGCGCCAACCGAAATTTTGAGAAAGTGATAAACAACCCCGAAGGTAATATCCTGTTCATCTGTTGTAAGGAATAAAAGAAGCAATGTATGCAATGAATATCCGTGCCCTATTCAGTGTAAAACAAAAAAGCCGCGACCTTCAAAAGAACATCAGATGGTAAGGGTAGCTTGTGTTTTTCAAGGATCTTCTATTCATCCTGTATGAATCCCTTATTCAAATCAGAGACCAACTGGGTATTCGCGCCACTGGGACCTGGCAGAGTCAGCTCTTACACTTGCTCAGAATAGGGTATTATTTTGTTTTTTCTTTTCTTTTTTTTAATTCTTCAGTTCCTTTTTCATATTCATCCTGTTTGGCAATTTGTTCAACTTTTACCACATCGTAAACAGCTTTTTTATTATTTTTGCGGATTCAATATTAGGAATTGAGTTTTTTATATCGATTAATATCCATCTTTGTGGCTACTGTTGCTATGCAACGGTAGACACTTTAGCATGACTTGCGTGCGTTAAGTTTAGTAATTCGGCAATTCGGAGATCAGGTTCGGCACTTCGTTCTTTCGGACGATTGAATATTGGCGTAATCCAATCATTTATGTCTTCACTCATTGGTTAGTTCTTTGGGACGTTGAATATTGACGTTTCAACTTCACAGCTTGGTTACAGAAAGGCTCATAGGATATTGAGCGTAAACAGTGTTATCTCGCATATTCAAATCGCATCCGATCGCACAACTCATTAAAAAATGGCATAATTGTTCAAATGTATACACAGTCTTCACCAAGTAAACCATCAATTATCGTTTATATCAGCGAAAAACATCCCACTTTCAAGGTGATTTACCTTTGAAAACTGTAGAACCTATTTAGTCTCCGCGATTAACATTTCCTGCACATAATCTCAGGTTACTATGCAAATTTGCGCTTTGATCGACCACACTAAAATAAACAACACGCTAAACTTTCATCTTTTTGAAAAATTCTCGCCACATTATCCTTAACTATCGTTTTTGATGTGAGTATTACTTACGGGTAATTATTTTAATTTTACGCTGAAAATGTTTTCAACTGCCTTCTGTCCTTCCCTCACTTTTGACTCACTTTTCTGAAACTTTTTTCGATCCGAAATGACGTCGTTCGGCGTTACGGTTTGGCTTCTTTGGCCCTTGAAATAAAAATTGTAGGCGAGATCACATAAAGTGTTATTCTAAGTGAAAATTCTTTAACACCTCTGATCGGAAAACACTGACTTGCGTAACTCACAGCACATACGAGCATTTAAACATTTCCAAATTCCAATTCAATCTGGAGTTCGAGGTAGGAATTTACAAAATAAATTTGAACTGTTGACAAATGTTGCCGTATTTGTAATGTTTTGGCGGCAAATAAGAATGAAAGTCTAGCTTTAACCAGCGAAAGATGCTTTGTCTCGATATTTTTTTGATCAACTAGTTGGAATTTACTAAAACAATTATTCCTCTCGCCCTCATGGCCTCTGAGTCAATAGCCCATTCGGCCTTCGGCCTCATGGGCTATTGACTCAGAGCCCCATTCGGGCTCGAGGAATAATTGTTAAATATAAAGTTATCTTAACTTATTTTAAAGGCTCCTCCTTTTAATCCGGGGTGTGAGGTTTTCCTACATATTACCCAATATAAAAATAAAATGGATCGAGATATACCAAATTTTGATACAGAAAAAGCAGTTACAAACAGTTGTTACCCTTCATCGCAGCTGACACTTTTCGGGTGTTGATCTCTGTGGAAATTCGGGCAGTAGTAAAACCAATCTTTTATGCCATGTGCTAGTCAAACCGTTAGTTTACAATACTGAACCAGATTTAACTCTGTGCTAAAAATCTAGAGCAAGAAAAATATCAGAGTCTGTTGCAGACTTTTGCTAGCAGTAGCCAAGATGTGGGTTATACAGTCCTTTATTGTTCCAATGTTGAAATCATACCGATCGAAATCCTTCCTAATGACGATGCGCAAAAGATTATAGTATCATTTGCAAGAACAACCAAAAACCTCTGGTTCACTATTTTATCCAGGGACGACACAAAAATTGTTCAGTCATCTACCTACCTCAAATTAAAATTTTCTACCGAACCCCTTAAGACATTCGACTGAATTATTCGCATTTTGCGCGTTATGAGTTTTCCGTATAACAGTTGCTAAATAATTGGGTATGACCAAAGAAAAAATAATGAAAGTCACAAATAGACACTATTCATTTCTGTATGAGGACCGGCCAAGGAAACTATGCAAAAGAAACTTTTATGGAAGTATCCCCTACAACCCCCATTTCAGGAAATATCTAAACGATAAATAAATGGGAATTTTCAATGAGAGCATCGTTGACAAACGTTCCACTTCCTAACCTAATGCCGAACAAAGAGGTCCAACTGGTACACCAGGAATCGGTCTCAAACTCGATTCCAGTAACAACTATGATATTGAGAAAACGAAACTAGCCAATGTCGCAGAAGGAACCGAAAACCAGGACAGCATTAATAACATCAGATCGATGTATTTTAAAGTCAAACAAACACCGCTCTGGACGATAAATTATCACTCTCAGGTGATACTATGCATGGTGTTTTAAATATGAATAACAATACAAATGTAGGGATAAAAATAGGGATAAAAAAAACCCAGAATGGGAATTTTCGGCCGTTGTCCAAATTTTACCAGATGCAGAAATTAATATAACTGGAGATAACTCATTGGGACCAAGGAAAATGTGACCACAACCATTTAATGGAGGTGACCGATTACAGTAACACAGGACAATTTTATAGTAATACACCATTTTGCTAATGATCAGCTCCAAGAGAATTGTGAGTGGATTCAGTCCTCTGTGGGGACAAACGGTCAAAATTAGAATTTCAAGTTACTTCTTTAAATGGCCGTTTCCTCCCATAAAAGACTGGATCTACCCACAATTCACTTGGAACTGATCATTAGCAAAATAGTGTATTAGGGGAAACGATTTTTGGGGCTCTGATAAATGACCGCTTATACAGGTTCGCTTAGTAGAGGTTTGACTGTTGTTAACTTGAACAACTGCTTTGACTCGGTCTGTGCCTGTGGCTATGCGTAAGAAAAACAAAACAAAACAAAATAATTTGCGATCTCAAGAGAGGTGGTACCGTTTCCAGGGAATCTGGAAGCTATCTCGATGTCTGTTAACCCTTCAAATCCTAAGGCTGATCAGCTTCTGCTTGTAATATCCCCCCTACATAAAACAGAGTGGTCAAGAGAATTATTGACCTAAGATAAATTTTCTTGATATTCTAACGACTTCCCCCCACTTCGTCTATAGGAAATGTGTAGGGGCAACAAATGAGAATTTAAATTTTGATCTGCTTTCACTTTGTCGCACTTCAGACATTTGAACCATGTCTTCGAAGGCAGAGCTCAAAATGAAAGTTCAGAAGATGAAAGGGGAGATAGATGAGGCGAAAGATACCCGAAAAGCTCTCAGGGAAATGGAGCTGTTTGTTTTGGACAATTCCCTTCGCGAGAGCACAGTGGGTCAGCTGCGAGGCCACACCATCGAGAACAAGTGGAAAATCTACGAGCAGGTACGGCAGAACGTTCGTGTTCTATTTTCCGTCATTATTATTCGTACTTATTTTTACTGCTTCCTTCTGTACTCTTGTCTTCGCCAGTTATAGCTCATTATAGGTCATCAAATTAGACCATCTTCTTCAACCATTATACTCCACCAGTTTATTTAAGATCTTAAACAAACAAATGATAGCCAAGCTAATTAATTAATGAATTAGGTCGGAAGGTCGAAAAACCTTTTTCTTCTGCTTTTTACACTTTTTTAATGAAAAATGTGAGAGAAACCTTGATCACTCAGTGAATCCCTTTGGTTTATATAGTTCAACGTCTATCGAGTACGCGGTACAGTAAAAAAGATCAACGTTTGAACTGGATATAAGTATTAAACTTCGACGCTCAGACAAGGGATTAGCAGAAAATAAAATTGAGAGAGTAGTTCAAAATACAGTACTTCATTTATCCTTCATTTAAAGCAGTTTACATTGGAATTTCTTTCCAGGTTAAAAAGGTTGGGTTCAAGCACATCATTGTTGCCTCCTTTTCCCACATGACGCGCTTGGGAGACACCTTCATTCGTCAGCTGAAAGAAAAAGGCGAGGACTTCACCAACTTGTATGCATTCTCGGAATTCCTGGAATCTGTTGACAAAAACAGGGTTCCTGATACCGAAACCATTCCAATTGGCCTGCGCAAAATGAAAGACCTCGGCATAAAGAACGTCATCATCGAAGCGGACCTGGTGTGGGCAGGGATCGATTACAAAAAGTTCAAAGTCGAAGCCATCAACAAGCTCTTCTCTCAGAGGATGGCATGGTGCCGTGAAAATCTCGCTCCAGATGCCAAGATATTCATCAACCTACGCGACCTCCCAGATGGTATGATTAAGAAGCCCAAGCGCATCTTCAAGGTGGTAAGGTACCTGTCCTCTCTCCCACAAGGTCAGCGTCCGTTTGGCTTAGTGTTTGAAGAATCTGGCAAATACCTACCTGAAGAACTCGCTGTGTGGACCAAAGCCGTTCGCAAAGAAATGGACGAGTGCGGGTTTACAGAAGGGCACCTTCTCGTCCATGTGCACGAGCAATGGGGACTGGCGGACAGCACCCAGTTGGAATGCCTTGCCAATGGTGCAAACGGCATCTGGGCAAGTCTTATTATAGAGGGAGCGTCAATGGGTCATTCCTGTTCCAGTGTGATGCTGATGAACCTCATCCGCATGGGAAACAAAAAGGTGCTTAAACAGTACAACTGTACAAAGCTGCGAGAGGCGCCACAAGAGGTCACCAGAATCACCACAGGTGTCGATGCATATGACAGGCAGGTTGTTTACGGCGAGCGAGCCCTGGACATGGTCTTTGGCATGCCAAACTTCACTCCAAGCAAGAAGGAGTTTAGCATGGCTGACTTCTTCGGTGAAAAGCCTATCATGAGAATGTCAACTCTGGCATCCGCTGGGATGGTAGCAACCAGGCTGAAGAACATCTTCGGCGAAGATCCTCAGTTCACAGAAGAACGAGGCCAAAGGATGCTGGAGGTGATGTTGGAAGATCTTCGCAAGAACAGGAAAGAGGAGTACATGAGTGCTGTAGGTCTCGCAATACTGTTTGATCGGTCTGGAGGGAAGCTCACTGAGAAAATGAGTGGAGTCATTGCCGCAGAAGAGCCAACTAAGGTCCATGCTAAAGAATTGATTGCTGAGATTCGCGCGATGTGGGATGAGTGGGATCTGAAAGATGGCCAAAGAGATGACAAGTTGGAGTTTGATGCTTTCTACAATGGATTCCTAGGGCCCTACTTTGGTTGCTACAGGTGCGATGAGACAAAGCGCGCCTTGAAAGCCATAGACATGGATGAAGATGGAACAGTGGATTGGGAAGAGTTCGCTTTGTACCTGAAGTGGGCCATTCGCCAGTATCCTGAGACCAAGACTGCCGAGGAGCTGCTGTCCATTGCATTCCGTAAGGGCCTCATTCCGGCCATGCAAGACGAGGTCCTTAAACAGGATGAATGAAGAAAAACAAAGTCAAGACCACTTTCAAAGCGAGTTGAAGAGGCGTTAATCAACTCCCTTGAACATTTTAGCTAGCTTTTCTTGTTATGAGGTAGAACTACCCTTGTAAGACGTACGTGTACTAGTTTTCATCAGTTTTAGAAAAATTGTTTAACACTTTTTGTACAAAATACAGAGTGTGAAACAGTTAATTTTTTGATTACTTTGTTTGGGCATCTCCCTATTAGTCTTGTTTTGCCACCGATCTAAACTTTTTCCGAGAATTGTGTGGGTTTGCAACGTGCAATTTCTTTGTATTACTTGAACGGGCATTAAAGGAACTTAACTTTGCTTTTTTTTCTTTTTGTACTATTTCTGCCAAACGTGTTTCGCACATTGTTCCCTTTCCACCTGAAGGTATTTTTTCTTGTGTCAAGCGTTTCATCATTATTTTTTGTTTTGCTTTTCTTTGCAACATCCATGAGATATCCCTGCTGTTTTGTATGGTTGGAAACTCTTAAATTTGTGTATAAGCCACGTTATTTTGGCATAAAGGTGCCTGATGCACATAACAGATGCGTTATCTTTATGAAAAGGGAAAGTTTTAAAACAACAAAGACTATTATGTTCGTTCAGACTAGAGCTTACCTTCGGCAATGGGGAGCAGCATAAACCTTCGCAGGCCATGTGAGCTTGTAATGGCTATTTCTGCAGATATTGCTAATGAGGATAACCTATTATATCTTTCCACAAAAACATCTTGCATCCGAATGTTGATTCATTTAGCAATTATTTCTATTGCCGATACGTCCATGACAACAGCAACCGCCGACCTCCCTAAGTAGCTTTCGTGCCAGGCGTTCGAAGGGAGGGAAAAGAAGAAATTTGGGCGCGCGAGAACGCCATGGGTGCGCTAGGTGGAAGGGAAAGGAACTGCTGCAATGATGCCATTGTATATATGACGCGTTTTTTATGCTCGGAATCTTGGCGTAAAAAATGTAGTCACATCACCGTGGTAAATTGACGTCCAGGAGGAAATGTTCCATCACGGCGTTAAATTGATATCCAGGTAGAAAATGTTCCATCTCGATAGTAAATTGATATCAAGGTATAAAGTGACATCGGCAGAAAACCCATTTCGAGGTATACAATTATATTCCATCTCGGCAGTAAACTGATACCAGGGCTGAAAATGATCCATTAAGGTAGCAAATTGATACCAGGGTACGTAGGAAAAGTCGCAACACGGTAGTAAATGGTTGTCAAGGTTGAAGATTTTACATCTCGGTTGTAAATTGATATCAAGGGAGAAAATGTTACATGAAGGTAGCAAATTTATACGAAGGCAAAAAAGGTTACATCTCGGCAGAAAAATGGAAATCCAGATAGAAAATACTAATCACATAAAAAAATTTACGCCAAGGCTTAACAAGGTATATGAGGTGTTATAAAATATGACATCACATCGATAAGTTTTGAAACAAACGGCGCGCTGTAGGAATGTACCGCTTTGGAAAATTCTCCACCATTAACTCCCAGCGATTTCCTTCTCGTGGTGCGTCTCTCTCCGTCTATGGCTATTGAATTCTTAGCGATTTCTCGTTTCGTGTTCTCCTTCCAGTAGCACCCAACGAGTCAAATCAAGCAAAAGCTGTAAAAAGGCATTTTTAAGTGCCTTGTGGTCGTCAAAGCCTGTTTAAAGTGACGTTTCCGATTTGCTAGATGAATTTGATCTGTTCGGATTCCTTAGCTGAAATTTAAATTTTAGGGAAACAAAAACTTCCTTTGTACCGAACTTTGTAGGGACCTTAATCAACAGGACGGGAGACGACGGGAGACACGAGGGGAGATGCATTTGGGCAAAAACTTTTGGAATTTTCGGTTCAGAAGGCAAATGGAACAGTAATTTTGACAGGGAGCAGAGGAGTCCTATTTCACTGTATTGCTAGTTAAATTCACTGAACAATGGCAGCGTGAAACGATCTTGTTGATTTGAATTAACGTGCGTGATCAAACTGACATCCGATGGTGTTACGCTGCGGTTGAAATCCTGTCCGGTGCAATGATCGTCGCCCGAAGGGCGACGACTTTGGAAAGCGAAGCTTTCCGTACGAAGCACGAAGTGTCAAGAGTAAAAAAGAGACAAGGGATGAAACTGAGCACCACGTGACTAGTTTGATGTGGACCGTAACATACCGGTGACGGAAACGGAAGTCGAGCTCTGGCTGCCGACCGTTACTGATTCAAATTTCAAAACAGCTGATCGTATGGTTGCTCAACGAGAAACGGTTGCTACCGTTGAGCAGCGCTTGCATTGAATAGCATGGATTCGACTTAATGCGCGTTTGATCTCCATATACAACATAAGCTTTATAGACAAATAGGTAATTTCCGTTAAACTGACATGACAAAACACTAAGTTACTGAGACAGTAAGCTGAAGCTCTCGAACACTTTAGTTCCTACAAGATTAATGAAGGTCATACAAATAAGACCTAGTACCTTCTCACCTGGAGCTTCTGCCAGAAGCCATGAAGATTACAGATGTATGTTGTGCCTTCCATCACTACGAGCAGATCCACCGAAAATTTCTTCGGATTTAAGTGGTGCTTCAGTCCTTCTGCTTTATTTAAACATGACTAATAAGCTTAAGATTGTAGCTATAAGGCTGAAATAAAGTCACTATTGTTTACCGAGAAAGAAGAAAACACTTTTTCCGGAATGAACTGAGCATACGATTGCAGAAATCACTTCCGATCTTGCGCATAATGCATCTCCTTACAACTGATGACGTATTTCCGTGACCGGTATCCTCCGGTCCACATTGTACGAAAGCGAACCTAAAACGATTAGAAAATCTCGAAAGGGACAAATTGTTGTTATTAGTTTTCCGCTTGTATATCCCAAACTTTTTAATACTTAAAGCGCACCTAATCCCAATATATTTTTTTCGCTAAAATAAATCTTTGTACCTGTTCGAAAGCTTGGCTTTTTAGAGGCTTCCAAACATGGGGAAAAAGCATCATTTGGTACATGACCGAGTGAAAAGGAGCATGAGTCTATTCTTCATTTGACGTCACGAACTGATTGGCATCGAATTAAGTCTTCGTAAACATGCATGTAAAGCAGTTTTTGACGTCAATTCAAGAGTAGACCCACGTCCCTTCTCACTTGGTCGTTTATCAAATGATGCTTACGTTTTCGTATGTTTGGAAGCCTATAAAAATCCAGCATTTGAAAAAAAAAGTTGTGAATAACAGGAGCCATTAGTCTTGATCCAGTTATCGTTTTCACGTCGAGGTCCAGTTGTCGAGGAAAACAGAGGTTTATGTCCTTCATTTGTCAACAATGTTTAAAGACTCTCTGTCGACCGGCCTGCTTTGCGCGCGTTTGTTGTTGTTTTGCGATCAACCGTGATGGCGATTAATATGTGAGGGAATGGCGAACGGCATATTACAGTCAAATATATCGGCAGGAATGTTGCAAGAAGGCTAGCGTTTGACGGGACACAATTACAGACGTGTGGTCCGTTCATGTTTTTAATGTCTGAAGGATTTGAAACCTAATTTGATCGGCGTTGTGGACGCGATCGAATGTCGAAGTAAGCCGCGTTACAGGAAGCGAGACGTGGGATAGGAAAAAATAAATTAATAGGTCTTATTGCACTGCAAATCCACTTGTAAAACCAAGCAAAACAATGGTCCTGCCTGTGATCGTTTTTTCCGCAAGGCCAAGGTATCATAAACAAGCATAAGAAATGCAAATGCGGGACTGTGCAAAAACAATGTGCGAACGCGAGAACATATTTTTGGCTTATAAATTGAAGAGGCGATGTTTCCATGTTCTACCTGTAATAGAAAACAACTTCTACCAAAATATTCATGGCTTTTTACTTTATTGATGTTATTATTACGGCATTAGAAGCGTCAAACGGCGCCCAGCTTAAGGAAACTCAAAATAACATGTTCATGAGTACTAGCCACGAATTATCACACTTACTTGCAGTGTACAACTGAGTATAATAACTATATTTGGGTGAAGTCGCTGTCTCTGTGCTTTGAGAATCCGTGCGAAGCTTTGTTTGCCCATCCACTGGCCTTGAACAGGTTGTTTCAAGTAAGCCTCTTGTATTCTTTCTTGCTCTTCCACTGCGGTTCTTCGTACCCGGCGCCATAGCAAACTTATGTGTTACGTATCGCTTCTTGCTTAACTTCCAAATATTTAATAAACGACTGATGCAGAACAAAATATCCCGATCTAATTATATAAGATAGTCAAACTTCTTATATCGAACAATAAATGCTGAATAGACTGGATAGATGTCTTGGATTTTGAGGGATTGAACACCGAGACAGACCAGTAAGTCAACATCTGGAGGTTTTGTGGTCCATGAAACTTAAGATGGGGCGCGCAATGCATGCCGGTCGACAGAGAGTCTTTAACATCTGATATAAATTGGACTTCGGTTCCAGAAAAACAAAACAAAACAGTAGTATTCCATTCGATACTTTGCCGCATTACTTCACAATTTCTTCTTTTCAGTATATATTTTTTTTGTAATAGCCGTTTTTATTGTTCATTCGGTCGTTTTTTAATACTCCTATCCGCATTTCTCTTTTTTATTGCATTGTTCTTCTTTAAAATTATTTTTCATAATTCTCTTCTATCTGCACTAGCTATCTGCAGTTTTCTATTCGCATCCACCATCTGCAGCCATCCGGTCCGCGTTTACAGACATTAGAGACTTTAGGCACCGACAACGGCAACGGCGACAGCTAAGGGAGAGGCCTCTCGGAAAACCCAATTCATCTAATGCGCATGTCTTCCTTTGCTTTGCCGTCACGTCGCAACGTGAGAAGTAGGTTTTTGCCGTCAGGCAAGTATTTTTTACAGGTCACATTCCGCAGGTCACAGGTACAGGTCGCTGTTTTGTCGATTTGTAACTAAGCCAAACAGTTTCATCACGATGTAAAAAGAAATTTTGGATAGTGATTAGGGCAAGGAGACACTTTTGGGCTTGTTTATTTATCTGTAGCACGGTGACCTGTACTTTGACCTGTGGAATGTGACCTGCAAAAGAAACCTGCCGTTTGCCGTCTTGTGAAAACGTGAGTTTGAAAATCTCATTTTCCTAGGCCTTCGAAAATCTTTGTATTTGACAACGCAGAGGTATACTTGTTTGCAGACATTTAGGGATTAAGCTCTATTTTGCCTGCTGTAGAGCGAAATATATGAATCGAGGCTGAAACGAAATGATCGGGCTGCTTTGTATGAAATTCCCTGTAGCCTTCATCCGTTTCTAAAGGTAAAGGACGTCTGATCTTATTTTCGTACGCAGATAAAGTACGCAGTTACCACTTCATTGGAATAATTTGACAAGAAAATTCAGTACTTTATAGTGTATGTTCGCTGTTTGGACCGGGTTCCAAAGCAACAACAGCGTCAAATTGAGCCGTTATCTTTTTTGTTCTGATCTTTCTCTTCATGTATTCTGACTTAAAAATCAATAAACTGATGTACCTCAGCAAGTAATGGCATATCTTGTCTATGGAAACGAAATTCTGACAGACACTCGTCTTCTTGCTCATCGAAACCGAAACACTGATACAAATTGTTGTCAGGATTTGATGACTTCTTTATGCCATAACAGTAAAAATTATTCGTTATCTATGACACGCCTTCGTAATGAGAAGGTGATTTCTGGCCGCCTTTTTGAAGAAGACAACGATGAAATGGAAGCTAATCGGCAATCTAGAAAAGTTGTGGTTGCCGCGGCGGTTTTGGCAAGTGCTTAATGTTTACAATTTCGCCTTTCAACTGCGTTGTCTCCCCAGTCTTTCCCTCGGTATCCACGTTGCCGTTGCCGGTGCCGGTGCCGGTGCTTAAGGGGGGACTAACTTATTACAAAATTAGCTAAAATTGTTGCTATGGAAAGTTCCCAACCCTCATATCTTGGAAACCCGAACTTGCAAAGGCTAGCTGTCTGGCTATGTTTTTACAATCCAAAACGTTTTCAAGATTTTCGAGTCACAACCACATTTGGTAAGTCACTTGACCACAACAAAAAAGAAAAGCCTAAAACTCGAGTGGTGTACACTTCTGGATATCGATAATGATGCCAATGGTTAACGATCGCCAAAGTGCAAAACTCTACGTATCAATTTTTTGAAATTCACGTTACTGTGAAATTTATGACATCATAAGCACGTAAATTCATACCATTTCTACTGTGAAAAGGACGTAAATTCATATCATTTCGTCATTATCATTGCAGTTATGTACGTTAACAACAATTACTTACGTAGGCTTGTAAAGAAGGCTGGAATATCTCCGATTGGCCAAAAAAACACAGAATTTTCCCTCAGTTTTAGGGATTTTTTCTCTCTAAAGCGCAGTTGGGGACTGGGGCAAGTTGCACATGCGCGATATCAATTTATAAATTTCCAATTTTCACCTTCGCATGTTTCACTAGTATAGTGGCAAAAATACCGAAAAAACGGTGTTTTACAAATACAATCCGTAAAAATCCCTTGGCAACAACTCTAAGTCTAAGCCTGAAACAGTCCTTCTCAGGACTACATTCACCCGGATGATAGTACTCCACTTAGCTATGATATCCTCTCCACTCAATTCCCCATTCTCTGAAATGAGACAGGCTTCTTCGGAGAGTTTTTGCTAAAAAAGAAAAACCATCACTGCTATGCATACTACCAGGTATGTAGAAATAAACTGATGTGGCAGGACAGGTCTGATTAATAGTGGAATTATCCTCACAAATGGACTGGTCAGGCCGGCCAGTTATGACAAATGGTAAGCGCCCTAAGTCTACTTTTTTTTTACCAGCTTTCATTGGCCGTATTTTGGCCGTTTCTTGGAAAACGAATAATTCGTCTGAGACGCATTATTCATTTGAGACGCATTATGCGTCAAGATAAATACAGGAAATAAGACCAGACGCAGCTATTCGTCTCAGACGAATAATGTGTCTGTTTTGTTCGTCTAAACGACGCACAAAACAGACGTAGAATTCGTCTGAGACGAATTTTTCGTCAAGATAAAAGTGGAACACACAAAACAGACGAACTTAGCAAGATCTTTGTAACCTCCCAAGGAAAAGGTATTCTTTGCAACAAAACCATGAAGTGTTCGTAAGTGGTCTAACGGCTTGACAGATTATTATTCGTCTTCGAGTACCATTTCACTGTGTTTCCGTTTTCCTTTACGGCTTTGCCATTCAAAAAACACTGTTGTTTTTCGAACTTATTTCTTTTATTTGAGATAAATGTTACAGCACAACAAATGCTAGCCATTTTGTCTCGATTTTCCCGCTAATTTTAACCTCATTAAGAGTTCTAGTACACAATCTCTGTCTTTAAAAAGACATGATTTTATTCGTCTACTGCTCTTTTATGCGTCTCCGTATTTATCTTGAACTGACAAATAATTCGTCTGAGACGAATTATTCGTCTTCCAAGATAAATACGGCCATTATTAGCCGCTTCTATGTCCATGAAGGATGGAAGAGAAAACCGCGAACTTCGTGCACTCTTTTTTAAACCCTTCCATCCTAATAAATATACTCATGACTTAAATTATAATTACTTTTAGTGGTGAATCCCCCAAAAACGTCCTGACAGGTTTGGAGAATTTGATATAACATCGAGTTGGCAACTTTCTGAATTCTCATCGTCTCTTTGCTTGACAACGCACGGGTGAAATTTTTCATCCACCTTCCGTCAACATCGGACAGCGAGCTCGTACGAGTGGAACTTTCTTTAAACTAAATTATTTCGTTAGGAGCACTCGCCTTTTTTCACTCGAGGAATGCTTTTGCTGACCATTATTAGCGAAGCTCCGTGTGCGCCGAAGGCGCGACCGCGGAGCACCATTGATAAGAAAATATGGTAACCCATCGATCCGAGAAAATTTGGTCATGACGTCACCGTACGTTCGTACTTACGTCCACCCCCTCAATATAAGCCAAAGTCAAATGTGACACTCCAGTTAACCCTTTCGCGTGCAAGCTCGCATATAAACGTGCTTCCATATGGACTGTTTTTTGGACAGATCATTTGCCCATACACGCAGTTCTCAACCCGCGTTTTGTGACGGGAAATTGCATGGCCAAATAGCTCTTTTTCGAAATGAAACCGCATTTTTGCCCGCTAACGGGCGCAAGCACGAAAATGAGGCTAATGCGGGCAAAAACGGGAGAACTAAATTAAACGTAAGCTCATTGTAGCATGTAGCTTCCTTTGGACGAAAAAGAGAATGACTTGGCATTTTTGTACAGTGTACGGATGTTGTAGTGTTGATTAACCCCGTGGGGTTACGTAACTCAGAAGCTTCATGCAAGTAATTAATATTCGTGTTATATAAGTTCGCGCGCTTGTAAAATTCAAGTCAGTGTGTGTTAGTGTTTCAACTTTGTTCGTTGTGAAATAAAGTTCATATCTTCTTTTCCGTAACTGTGTCATTCCACGTTTAAAGAACACAACAGATGGAACAACAGTACTCGAGAAAAGCTTGCTTGTGTGAGGGGATGTAAGCAAAATGTTTCTTCTCGTATTTGTGGCTATCCTCCGAAACGTCCTGATTTAGTGAAAGTACAGTTTCATCCATTTCCAGCGGAGAAGAGAAAGATTTGAAACTAAAGGTCATATCGAGCTCGAGAAACCACCGTGTTTGTTCAATACATTTTGGGTTAGGCTTGGGACACTGCAAAAGCAGACCCGATACCTTCGGTTTACAACTGTGCGAATTTGGATCGTTCACAGGAGCATTCTTCTACTACGGTTTTCAGTTGAGTAAGGCACGAGGCAAGCTTGGTCATAAAGTTTTGACGTTTAAGTTACCATGTTTTCAAGAACAACTTGCTCCATTTCTATGGGAGACTGCATGAAATGATCACGTCATGTCATACAGAAAAGCGCACCAAACAGTTCGTAAATATGGAAAGACTTAGTGGCAAACTGAACCTATGTGAAAGGTCGGACACTTTCTTACGATCTTCGAACATCAATAGTTGATGAAATAATCAGGAATGGAGGAGATATTAACACGAGGTATTTCCCAGGTCGGTTTTCTGATGTAGCAAACCATATTAGAGTTAGTAGAAGTTGTGTTGAAAATTAGTGGCGGCGTCTACACAAAGACCGTACCATTGAACCCAAGCGACATGGAGGAGGAAATCCCATTAGATTAACAGACGGTGATTTACAACTGATCGAAACGTGGAAAAAGGAAAGGCCTACTGTTCATCTTTGAGGGAGATCTGTGATGGTTTGAACGAATTCGGAGACATTCCGAATGGAACTTCCATTTCCGCGATTTCGTGTGCTTTGAATTGCAGCATGTTATCCGGATTGAAATACTCGAGGAAAAAAATAAGCATACTCGCCCAGGAAAGATTTACAGTGAAAAACATGGCGTATACACAAATGTTTATTGACTACCTTCATGCGCAGAATCCACACAAGCTGAAGTTCTTTGATGAATGTGGACTGAAACTGCCGTTTCAAGGAAAGCGGTAGTATGGGTACGCTCCGGTTGGCGAAAGGTGCGTAGAGTTCATGCGTTACCATGAATCGCCTAACATAACAGTAAATCTTCTTGCCGGGCTAAATGGCGTGGAATATATGAACATTGTACAGCAGGGTGCATCTGATACCATCAACTTTCTTCAGTTCTTTGGTAAAGCAGGCAATGCAGCCAACATTGAAACAGGAAGACATGCCCTTGATCTAGGAGACATTACGGACCT
>OX419338.1:12093246-12113246 GCA_948470475.1 Galaxea fascicularis | reverse complement strand
ACCGTTCAACGCCGGTTACAATGCTTCAATAGGTAGTTGCTTAACTCAAGCAGCACTTTTCGTTCTCAAAATGGACTATTTAGATCAAAAACCTTAAACGCATGAGTTCAGTCTCGGCGCGTGAGACTCAAGTTTCTAAGAATTTCCTACATGGAGGCCGCACAGGCTTATCAATCAAGCGTTAATAGTTGATTCTCTCAAGTCATCCGAGTAATTTACAAGCTGCTTTTCTTAGCTTGAGTAATAGTCTCGAGTTAGTCGTAAGATATTGTTTCTAGAGCTTTCGAAAACACTGCTAATTGGTTTGACCAAGGCAACACTTCGACTAACGTTTGGCTAAGGATTGCTTATTTTACGACGGACTGGAGTCAAATAATAGTCTATGGCTTCTTTAGAAAGTTTTTATGGGGATTTTCAGGTCAGATTTTATTTGCGTATAATTTGTCTTCAAAGGTCAAAGCCAGGCCAATATTATTTTCAACTAATATGCTATGAATATTAATTTCGAAACGGTAAAAAATGGCTCAACCTCAGTGTAAGAACCTGTGTGAAACTCGTGAATAACGCAAGACAAAGGCAACAAAAGGTTGGAACCAAGAGCGTATGGAAGAACAATCCTCACAAAACAAAGGGATACATGCCGAGCGTTTTGTGCTACTTGCGGATGCCCGAATTCATGTGTTAACAGGAATCGAGTGAGCAAACTGTGAAAACAGCTCCACACCCTTTACTCGGAAATTGCATTTTCTTTTTTTTTTAATAAGAATATTGTTTTTCTGGTCCAGACAAACATTTTTTTGCCGATTTTAGGCTGAAAAATATTCGTTCTTTGTGTATATTCTATTGCAGCATATGAAGCCCAATATGACACACCTAACTTCTGACAGAAATGTTATTACCATCAAACCTGAAACGGCTAGTACTAGTGCTGTTTTTTTTTTGGGCTAGTTTTGCCGTTTGGGAAAGGAAGAATTTCATACGGTTTAGTTAAGAACGTATAGTTGTATTGTACACTGTATTTTCAAATTTGCACCAGACCAAATTATATTCCTTCCAAATCTAAGCCTCGCGTTTATTCTCACAATATTCTTAATAGTGTTATAATATGTTCTTTAAGAAACAGTGTATTTCCCAATTTCCGAGTTAAAAATGCCTTATCTTAGTCTCGTGCTGGGTACATTGTTAGCATGTTCTTAAAATCTGGGTCAATTTCTACTTTATCATTATTAATCTTCTAATAAAGAGTTGACTAGACAGTCAAACCTGTATTAGCAGTTACCCTTGGAGAATGTCGGCTGACCTCTCAATAGAGATTGACCTTGAAATACAGGTTTGACCAACCTGAGAGTTAATCAAGAATTTAACAAAATAGTGACAAGGCGAAGTATCCAAGAAATTCACCTCAAAGGGTTTTCTCCCCCATTCTTTTAATTAAACGCCATGCACAATACCTATATAGCGCACAGCTATAGTTCATTCTAACAAAACGACCTTTTAAAAGAAGTGAAGACAGTGATACATAACCTGTTGGGACCTCGGAAAACGTGACCTCACCACTTAATAGAGGTGTCAGCTGAATACAGGACTGCAGTTGTACAGTATCTAAGAGAAGCATTCTGGTAAAGTTTTTGTTCAATAGAGTATCGCGGCCGCTTAACACGTTCGAGGACTCTAGTTAACTCGGACTAGATCTTCAACAGCGCCGGTAAAAATGTGCGGGGACCCAAGGGTAGTTTGGTTCCGAGGTAGAGGACCTGAGAGGACCGTAAAAAGGATTTGCGGTTGTCGAGAGAGGTGGTTCCGTTTTCAGAGAATCTGGAAGCCATCTTGAATCTACTTTTACTTTGTCTCACTACACAGGCATTTGAACCATGTCCTTGAAGGCACAGCTTAAAATCAAAGTTCAGAAGATGAACGAGGACATAGATGAGGCGAAAGATAAGCGAAAAGCTCTCAGGGAAATGGAGCTCTTTGTTTTGGACAATTCCCTCCGCGAGAGCACAGTGGGTCAGCTGCGAGGCCACACCATCGACAACAAGTGGAAAATCTACGAGCAGGTACGCCAGAACGTTCGTGCTACTGTTCCTGCTATTCTGTTGATGTCAGTCCTATTTTTCGTCCGTGAGTCTTCAAGAAAAAGCCAGGAACTTCAATCTAATAAACGAATTCGGTACAATTTGGTATATCCCTGTTTATTTTTATAGCCATTTAAATTTTTAGCCTTTGTCGTCGCCATCCGTAGCTCATTTATAAAGGTCATCCAATTAATCCATCTTTTCCCACCATTGCCACTCCACCAGTTTAGTTCCGTTCTTGTTGTAATCGCCTTTCCAAAGCTTTTACTCTTCCAAACGAGCTTTACTTAAACAAAGAAATGAGAGCGAAGCTTATCAATAAGACCGACTTGAATTTTTTTGCACTATTTACACTTTTTGAAATGTCACGGACACCTTGTTCACTCATCTGCAACCGACGCTTACACTATGAATCCTATGGATCCGTTTGGTTCATATAGCTCAAAGTCTATCGACCCAAATACACGTCTTCACGGTACACTAAAAACAATCAACGTTTCAACTGGTTATAAGTACTACACTACCGCGCTCAGAAGATAAAATTGAGGCAGTAGTTTAAAATACAGTATTGCAGGTATCCTTTATTTCAAGTAGTTTATATTAGAACTTTTTTCTAGGTAAAAAAGGTTGGGTTCAAGCACATCATTGTTGCCTCCTTTTCCCACATGACGCGCTTGGGAGACACCTTCATTCGTCAGCTGAAAGAAAAAGGCGAGGACTTCACCAACCTGTATGCATTCTCGGAATTCCTTGAATCTGTTGACAAAAACAGAGTTCCTGATACCGAAACCATTCCAATTGGCCTGCGCAAAATGAAAGACCTCGGCATAAAGAACGCCATCATCGAAGCAGACCTGGTGTGGGCAGGAATCAACTACAAAAAGTTCAAAGTTGAAGCCATCAACAAGCTGCTCTCTCAGAGGATGGTATGGTGCCGTGAAAATCTCGCTCCAGATGCCAAGATATTCATCAACCTACGCGACCTCCCAGATGGTATGATTAAGAAGCCCAAGCGCATCTTCAAGGTGGTAAGGTACCTGTCCTCTCTCCCACAAGGTCAGCGTCCTTTTGGCTTAGTGTTCGAAGAATCTGGCAAGTACCTCCCCGAAGAGCTCGCTGCGTGGACCAAAGCCGTTCGCAAAGAAATGGACGAGTGCGGGTTTACAGAAGGGCACCTTCTCGTCCATGTGCACGAGCAATGGGGACTGGCCGACAGCACCCAGTTGGAATGCATTGCCAATGGCGCAAACGGCATCTGGGCAAGTCTTATTATAGAGGGAGCGTCAATGGGTCATTCCTGTTCCAGTGTGATGCTGATGAACCTCATCCGCATGGGAAACAAAAAGGTGCTTAAACAGTACAACTGTACAAAGCTGCGAGAGGCGCCACAAGAGGTCACCAGAATCACCACAGGTGTCGATGCATATGACAGGCAGGTTGTCTACGGCGAGCGAGCCCTGGACATGGTCTTCGGCATGCCAAACTTCGCTCCAAGCAAGAAGGAGTTTAGCATGGCTGACTTCTTCGGTGAAAAGCCTATCATGAGAATGTCAACTTTGGCATCCCCTGGGATGGTTGCGATCAGGCTGAAAAACGTCTTTGGCGAAGATCCCCAGTTTACAGAAGAACGTGGCCAAACGATGCTGGAAGTGATGTTGGAAGATCTGCACCAGAACAGGAAAGAAGAGTACATGAGTGCCGTAGGTCTCGCAATACTGTTTGATCGGTCTGGAGGAAAGCTCACTGAGAAAATGAGTGAGGTTATCGCTGCAGAAGTGCTAACAAAGGTCCATGCTCAAGAACTGATTGCTGAGATTCGTGCAATGTGGGATGAGTGGGATCTGAGAGATGATGTCAAGAGAGATCACAAGCTGGAGTTTGATGCTTTCTACAATGGATTCTTAGGCCCATACTTTGGTTGCTACAGATGTGACGAGACAAAGCGCGCCCTGAAAGCCATCGACATGGATGAAGATGGAACAGTGGATTGGGACGAGTTCGCTTTGTACCTGAAGTGGGCCATTCGCCAATATCCCGAGACCAAGACTGCCGAGGAGCTGCTGTCCATTGCTTTCCGTAAGGGCCTTATTCCGGCCATGCAAGACGAGGTTCTTAAACAGGATGAATGAAGAAAACCGGTTAACGGCGAAGACCACTTTCAAAGCAAAACGAAGAGGTGGTAATCATCTCCCTTGAACGTTTTAGTCAGCTTTCCTTGTTATTGCGTAGAATTACCCTTGTCATACGTGCTATTTTTCTACAGTTTTGGATAAAGTATTAAACACTTTTTGCACAGAATGTGAAACCGTTTGTTTTGATTATTTCGTATGGGCATATCCCTCTTCGTCTTGTTTGCGACCGATCTAAACTTTTCCCGATTATTGTTTGGATTTGGCAGGTGTAATTTTGTGATTCTATTACATAAACAGCCATTAAAAGAGCTTTAACTGACTTTTTTTCCTTATTGCACTATTTCCGAGAAACGTGCAGTATAGTACGTCGTTCCCTTTCCACCCGAAGAACAAATAAACTGACTGTTTATGTAGATGACAGGGGCACCTTCTGCACATGCAGGGAAAATGCCGACAGGTCAGCGCCCAGCAGCTAAAGGATCATTTGATGTTTGCTATTAAGTTTGAAGACTAAAGCTTCTTCTACCTGATTTAAATTCCAATTTATTTTGATACCGTTTTGTCGCGAACTTCCAATTGTTTTAATGCCTCCCCATCGTTCAAAATTTCTCCAAATTTCTCCATGCCTCCCAAAGGGAGGCATGGGTATTCTGTAATTATTCATTATCACAAAGTGCAAATTATACCATGAAAATCTTGGTAACAGGATTGGGAAAACTTTTCGAGTCCCACAGTGTGACACCTCCATGAAAGCTGCAAAAGCAAACCAGGTACACCGGCGCGCGGTGATCGGACCTCACAACTGTGGAGATCAGTAGCCAAGTTTAAAACATACTAGTTAATTATTTCGAGTGGGATATCCCAGGCGACACTTGTATTTTCTTCGATCGTACAAACGCAAGTGTATGGGAAAGACAATACGAGTGACAAGTGCTTTCGTTAGGGAGGAAAGATTGCATGACGAGCCAAAAGGTCTGTATAGGAGGTTACTTCGGTGTAAAAACCTGTGAAAGTCACGAATGACGTAAACCAAAAGCAGCTAAAGGTTTCACACAACCTTTACGACAAAACAAAGAAAACATCGTCAGGTCCTTACACCGAGGTAAAGCCCAGAAACACTGATGGAAAATAGCAAGTATTGGAGCAATGTTCACGGTCTCTTCCGAGACATGAATACGATGAGTAGTCCCTCTATTGAAGAGTTGCTCCCTAAATTCCTTTGTTTGTTCAAACTGTTTCTTTCGTAGTTTTTTGTTTTTGCGTTTTTTTTGCTTTTTTCATCTGCTTTTGCTGTTTTGTTTCTTTCGCTGTATTTTTGTCTTATGGGAGTTTATTTTAACTTCCATCTCGAACCTTTATTTTGCATATTTATTTTCTTTGTATGCAAATATAGTAGGAACATCTTGTTTCAAAATTCAGTAAACATACTGAATTTTTATCTAACAGTGAACTTGAACATGAAAATGACCGTAGAACGGTCGAGACGTAGAGCACTTTATAATCTTTTGAGGTTCCTGTAATTTTCTGGGTAATCTATATTCCAAGTAGAATCTTTTCAAAAATTTTGTGGTTGGGAACTAGAGCTTTTCCCTTTTGCGCATGTCTGACCGCGGGAAGTGCTCTGGGCAATTCTGCGCAAGCTTCCGCCAGCACCTCTTAGATTGGTTATCAGTTGAAAGAATGAGTCGACTTCTGAAATGGCCAACCCGGTATGCACGACTTGCCACTTGAATGTCAGTATCTCAGATATGCAAATTGCTGTATGTGAGTTCAACTTCGTTTTCCTGAAAGACAAACATTTTCCAAGCTAAAGATTCGTTTTCAAACCAACAATAAATAAATAAATTTGCTGTTAGTAGCGAAACCGTTTCGATGTTCTTGGGTACGTACAAACACTCGCGTTGTCCTCACACATCATCAGTCATATCACTAGGTTCAGAAAAACTTGGCTGTCGATCTCCTGAGGTTCCACTTCCAAGTTTTCGGACTCTGACGCAAAAGCAATAATTTTCATTGGGATCTCCAATTTCACACCTAACACAAATGCCGTGAAATCGTAATTTAAGGAGGCTGAAAATGGTTTCGTTTTTTCTAAACGCCAATTCTTTGATGATTGATTCTACCACAATTTTTGGTTTGTTTCCTTAAAAATAGTATCAAAAAAATGCCCAATAATTTTTCTCAATAAGTTGTAACCATTTTTTTTTTCACGTGTGTTGCAACACTACAGCCTCTTAGAAACAACCTTAAATTTAGCTTTGTGTGCCTGAAAGTAAAAAATGAGCTAGATGATCCCCGTTTTTTTGTTATTAAATTGCAATCAGCATATCAAGATTCATCTTTCTGCAAAGTTTAAAAAATATGTAGAGTAGGTTTAGAGCCTCCTTACCTGCTTTACAGATTTTTTTTTAACTTCGAGTCCCAGGCAGGAATCGAACCTACAACCTCCGTAACACCGGTCGGTGTGTCTATCACATGTGTCTATCTGCGTCTATCAGTGTCTATCACCCCTACCTACTGATAATGAATTCCGATAATTTATGTCTACCAAAGATGCTCTGTGAAGAAATAAACCTTATTCTGCCCTTTGATTTCTTTTTATCAGAAGGCAAAAACCCCCGAAAAGCTCCTTTTTTACGCCATTTTGAATTCAATCAAAGGCTCCTATGAGTCAGCTCATGGATGAGGAACATAACAATACTTTGAATTTACAACAACTTTCTTCAAAGATACTTCATTACGTACCTGCTTAAATCGATCATATGTTGCTCATAAATCAAATGCGTTGCTTGCCAGAATTCGGTTTTTTGGCTAGAAAGTCTTTCTCCTTTCTCCTGAAGATTTCAAAGTTCAATTCTCTCAGCTCGTGTTCTTCATCTTATTAACTTTATCTGATCACTGATCCTTGAACAAAATAGACCTTTGTTGAGTTGGAAAATTGAAACAAAAAACCGACGCCATGAACATTAAACACGTAAACAATATCTGCAGAGCAAAATTATCCGCCTTTGTACTATACCCTGAAATTTGCAAACATTGGACCAGGAAGACTATGGAGACAAAAGCAATACTTACCAGGGGAGGGACCGGGGGGAAGTTTAATGAATAAATTAATCAGAATCGAGTGAGTGAGTGAGTGAGTGAGTGAATGAATGAGTGATCCCTGAGTGAGTGAGGGAAATTCAGACCCACCACAAAACCTCATGGCATGCATGACTACGTCATCCATGAGCTATAAAGGAGCAATCGAAAGCCTGGGAACTAACTAGATTGTGACGTCAACTCGGTATCTTTACCTTCGCTCAACAGAAGGAAATATGCCGGGAAGGGGTGTGGCTGGGGGATGTTCTGCCTTTCCAGATGTGCAGAAAGCTATAATTCGTCACGCTATACCTTTCTTCGGTGATGCTCGTCCCGAGGCGAAATAAAGTAGAAAGAACTTGGTGGATATTTCAGGGATATAGTTGTATTCTGAATCAACAGAGTTATCGCTTATCTCGGGGTCGGATTGACTTTCAGACATTTTGTCAGCCAATATCGTTCGCCTCGGGTGGATTTCTCACTGAATCGCTTATAGTCTTAGTTGTTCGTATGTTGTGGAGATACCGGGTTGACGTCACGACTGATACTGGTGCCAGACTTCTTTGTGCGCGGTTTTAGCTTCGAAAACCTTGATTCCGATTGCGTTTTAAAAATCCCAGAGCGCTTCTAATCCAGTTTTTTCCTTTGTTATTGCTTTTTTACAATGTCTACTTTTCAGAAAAAAAAAACCGGCTAGGGGTGATGGCACTTTAACGGTCGATGCCATCATTGGTAACCAAGCTTTCAGCAGGGCATATGTAATTTTATGAGCTCTGGATTGAGTTCTAATAAGGCAATTTGTTACTTTTCAAATCGTCTCAGAGAAAGGGCGATGTTTAGGAACTATTTAAATTGTGTTAATGTTTCGGGATAGGGCTAGGGTTATCTGTATCAGTTATGAAAGCGAGTTAACTATAATATATACTTCAAATTTTCGGGGTCTGTGGCCGATCAGCGGGATAGCGTAGTGGTTAGGGAAAGATCATAGCAAGAGAAGGATCCAGGTTCAATTCTGGGTTGAAAATTTCCATTTTTTTTATAAGGAAGACTTTCTTTACCAGTTGAAAAATTTGCTAAGTGTCTTAAAAATGGCAACGACCGTTTACGAAACCGCGGAAAGTTGCATCGACGCGACCCCGATTGCATTTCGTCAGTAATGTTTGTTGCAGTGCTAGGAATCGCCCGTGAAATTCTTCGCAGGATTTGATTTTAATGTAAAATCTTTAGTGATATTTGAATTGTTATTCCATTAGCTTTTGGATCACAATTAAGTCGCAAACTAAATGCATATTCTGGTGGGAAATATGAAGCCGCGAAGAAATACGCAATTTTTATACATAACAAACAGTAAAATACTGAAATTGTAAACGCTAAAGTAAAACGCGCGCGAACTGGCGCAACCAACTCGTGACTTCACTATTGCTTTGCAACACGTTGTTGCCACAGTGGTCAGTTGACGCGTAGTCACGCGCTTGCTACATTTCCTGTACACAAGCGATATTGTATGTGTAATAGAACGGTTTCAGACCCTTTAGACTGGGTTTTTAATTTTGTGATTCTCTGTCTGAGGACCTGAAAAGCCTTCACTTGAGTTTAACCCTTTAAATCCTTATATCAGAATGTATATTCTCCACACTGTTCTCCGTATATTTTGTATGATAATGATGAGGAGAATTTGTTAAACAATCAAGACCTTTGTAACTTCTTCATCACTTCCTCATTTCTCACAACCTTTATGTTTGTTTGAGTAGAATTAAACATTGGTCACTCTTAGGGGTTAACGCCGGGATTAATGTGTCCGCTTTTTCACTTCGGTAGTAAAATTACTAGTTTTACTCTACATCTTAGAGAAATGACGCCAGCACATCATTTTTAATACGGGTACAGCGGAACCTCTCCTCTGGGACACCACAATTGAAGAAGCACTGGAAACTTTGCTCCTGCAACGATTGTTCATATAATCTTTGTATGCGTTGTCTATGTTGAAGGGATATCGTCATTCCGCAGGAAACAATTCCAAATCCCTATTTTAACCTCGATTAAGGAAACACCATAACTTACTACTTGGAACATGACTGACCAAAAACAGAGTTGATAAGATTAGTGCGTTCTTGTCTCTGACTAGTGACACCAGCCGCCCGGAATACAGCCGTGCTGTATGCGTTCCAGCCGATAAAGTGGTTTTTTGTAAGCGGTTAATTCAGTGCAACCTGTATTAAGCAATCACTAACCCGTTCCCCGAGGATGACCGCCTGGCTCGACTGTCGCACCACAACTTAAGTGTGGATCGAGTACAGCGTAGCAGCTACGACCTCGTACCGGATAGATAATCGTACCGGCATCACCAGCACCCAGGACAAGAGGCTTTAGTGTGATTTTTCTATTGAAAGTACCGTTGTGGAAGCAGCGAGCTAGCTCTCTCTCTCCAACAGCGAGCTCTCTCTCTCCAACAGAACCATCCATGATCGTTTTCTTCCATCGACCACACAGTCTGAGCAACTATATCATGCTGCTGGTAGCGGCTGAAATAATCGACTGCACTAACTGGAGGAGCTTTCATGTACCTAATCCCAATCTTTCCACCTGTGCAAAACGCATTGCAGCTTTTTTCTTTTTGCCTTTTTTTTTCTTTTTTCATTTAATCTTGACATTTTATAGGCTTCAAAACTTACGGAAAACTAAGCATCATTTGTTTGACGACCGAGCCACAAGGGGCGTGGGTCTATCCCTGATTTGACGACACATTCTACTTTGCATCCATGTTTACAAAGACTTGATTCAATACAAATCAGTTTGTGACTTTAAAGGAGGAATAGACCACGCCTCTTCTGATTCCGGGCGTCAAAGAAATGATGCTAACTTTTGAAGCCAATAAAAAGTCGAGATTTCATTGGTTAAGAAAAAAAGGAAAAGAATGCAGCCATGCGTTTAGAGCTGATGCAAGTATTTATTACTCAGGAAAGTCCGAGTCTAAAACTGTCGTCGGTTCTTCCTGTCGTCGTCGCCTCGTCCGATCATCCACAAACCTCACTTCCGGCGAATTTGTGCAGGCACAACGACACGAGAGCCCCAATTGAATTTAAACGAAGAAGCGCCAGGTATCGAAGTAAAGGTGCAAATAACGTCTTTACTTTTATAACTATTGTGATCTGTATTTCATATATTCTGTATACTGTACTAAGTGGATTATCATCTCTATCAGTTTTTCGATGGAGGGTATTAGTTTTATCTTGTATCTTTCAAACGAGGTAAAATGTACGTGAAAATGCGAAGTGGTAGAGAAGGTAAAACAATTTTTTGTTCATGATCATGATGCCGTAGTGAAAATAAAATATAGAAAAGAATTCATATCTCGTTATGCAAAGTTTGTATTATAACTACAACTTTGTACGTGAATCAGTGAAACTGTACTTGGAGCAAATTGCAATCTCCAAAACATCGGCCATGATTTGGCAAACAATTGGCGCCAATAAACGGCCTCTAGTTTTAGCGAAAAAAATATTTCGGGGTTAAGTTTGGTTCCCTTTATTAATGCGGATGTTAATGCCGTCGGTTGCACCAACAATGTTAGGAAGATCGCATATCTCTTCAAATGTTCCTCTCGCCTCGAAAATTGACTTCTGGTAACGTTTCTGGGAACTTGATGAATATGTCTTTTACTGCACAGAATGCACTGACACTACGGCTTCTTTAACAGTAGTAACCGCCAACGTTACAACACGGGCTTATTAACTCCCATGAGTAAGACAAAATAATCCAATCGCTATAACAACTTCTGCGCGCAAACATCGCCTTAGCAAGTGTCTTAAAATGAGGTCTAAGGGAATTTAAAAGTAATCGTAAAGTAGCTCTGCTCATTCGCAACTAACCCCTGAAGTATGTTCATTAAAACGGATGTGGAGCCATGAGTGTTGAGGACAAGTTAGCAGTGGCGGATCCAAACCAAGGAAAAAAGGGCGGGAGGCTCTCAAAAATGTTTGGCCGTTTCGGGGATTTTTGGCGCCTCGGCCCTTGGTTTTGGTCCAATGATAAAACGGGGAAGCGCAACGGCCTCCTGGGCCCCTCCTCTGGATCAACCACTGGGATAGTATCCATAGCACGGTCTTCGGCGATGTCTCCCCTGTATTCTTCGATTGATGCGACGTTCAGAAAAGTGTAAGATAAATTAAACATTTTCTGATGAGTTGGATTCCGGTTTGACTATTCAGCTCTAATAGCAGATATACTGTAGCGAACAGCCACAAATATCTTCGCGATACCATTTCATGCTAATATTAATCAGATAACACGCCATCCACTGTATAACAACTTACAGCGTAAATTATCGCTACAACAGATGTCGAGTGCAATAAATTTCAGCGCTTCTCGAGATTTGGACCTCGAAACACAATGGTTAACCAACACTTGTTATCTGCATGGAGTCATAAGGTGCATGGGAATGCGGTTTCTCCTGGATTGTCCGGCCCAGAGGACGGACGGTGGCCCTTTTGACAAATTTTGTCACAGTCCAAACAAGTAAGTTGCACTTGTTTTTCGATTGTTGCTGACAAAATGTATAGCTCGTGCGACGTGCACCAATCATAGCGCAACTGCATCTTTGTTGTGTATGTTGTTGGATTTTGTTCGCCGTAAAAATATATACATTCGCACTCTTGCAACAACTGAGACAAATCCACAAAATATTTGCAAACTTGTGCGATTTTGTCCTTTGTACGGAGCTGGCTCCTGCCCTTAGCACGCTTTCATCTGATTACAGCGGGGATGAATTACGTCACTAAACACCTTGGCTGCCGTTAAAAGCCTCCTCACCAAAAAGTCATTGCATTGGCCGGAGTAATCAAGGCGAAGGGGACGACTCTCTCCGAACCGTTTGCAGTTAATTTTCGTTCCCTTCAAGACCAAACATTGTATTCCAAAACCATCTAGTCACCCAAATATCTTCCGGGCGAATTATCCTGAGTGTTTGTTCATCTCATTTTCCTTCTAAGTACTCACACAGTAACCTGGCCGATGCCAGCGGAGCTCTCAAGTTGATTTTTGATGACGTAGCCGTCTGCTGTGACTCTGAAGGCGTTCAACACCGTTCAACGCCTGTTACAATGCTTCGGTAGTTGCTTAACTTAAGCCGCAGCGCTTTTCTTCCTCAAAATGAACTATTTAGACCAAAAACCTGAAACGCGTGAGTTTTATGCGCAGCGCGTGAGACTTAAGTGCTCTGTGCCAGTTTCTAAGAATTTCCCAGGAATCTCCTAGAATTTGCTATGTTGAGGCTGCACAGGCTTATCAATCAAGCGTTAATAGTTGATTCTCTCAAGTCATCAGTAATTTACAAGCTGCTTTTCTTAGCTTGAGTAATAGTCTCGAGTTAGTCGTAAGATATTGTTTCTAGAGCTTTTGAAAGGACTATGCTAATTGGTTTGACCAAGGCAACACTTCGACTAACGTTTGGCCAAGGATTGCTTATTTTACTACGGACTGGAATCAAATAATAGTCTATGGCTTCTTTAGAAAGTTTCATGGGGATTTTCAGGTCAGATTTTATTTGGATATAATTTGTCATCAAAGGTCAAAGCCAGGCCAATATTATTTTCAACTAATATGCTATGAATATTAATTACCAAGCGGTAAAAAATGGCTCAACCTCGGTGTGAAACTTGTGAATGACTCTGTTAAACAAAGGCGATAACTGAAAGGTTGGAAACAACAGCGCATGGCAGAACAATAGCTCACAAAACATGGAAAACATTGGCTGCGGTTTCAAGGGATATAGGCCGAGCGTTTTGTGCTGTTTGCGGATCATGCCCGAATTTATGCGTTAACAGGAATCGAGTGAGCAAACTGTGAAAACAGCTCCACACCTTTTACTCGGAATTTCAAGAGTTTTTCTGCCAATTTTAGGCTGAAAATATTCGTTGTATATTCTTAGATTGCAGCGTATGAAGCCCAATATGACACACCTAACTTCTGGCAGAAATGTTATTAGCATCAAACCTGAAACGGCTAGTACTAGTGCTGTTTTTGGGTTTTGGTTTTTTTGGCTAGCTTTGCCGTTTGGAAAAGGAAGAATTTCATACCTTTTTACTTAAGAACATATACTTGTATTGTACACTGTATTTTCAAATTTGCACCAGACAAAATTATGTTCTTTCCAAATCTCAGCCTCGCGTTTATTCTTAAAGTATTAGAGATTTATAGCATCGTGTTTACGGCCAACGGCAAACGGCAGGCTGCTGCTTGTCATACAACCAAGAAAAACTCTCTTATTCTAGCTTATGTCTCTGATTCAGTAGTTGCTCTATAGCTGTGACTAACAGACAAAGTATAAGCTAAAAACAAATTTTACGAGTTTTTGGTAAACGGCAAATTTCAGCTTGACGTTTGCCGTTGGCCGTAAATGCAGTAAATGCAATGTTAAATCTCCCTATTCTTAATATTCTTATAAAATTCTTATATAAGACAAGAGTGTATTTCCCAATTTCCGAGTTAAAAATGCCTTGTCATAGTCGCGTGCTGGGTACGTTATTAAGCATGTTCTTAAAATCTGGGTCAATTTCAACCTCAACATTCTTATTCAAATTTTCTAATAATAAAGAGTTTACACGACAGTCAAACATGTATTAGCGGAGATTGACCATGAAATACAAGTTTGACCAACCTGAGAGTAACAAGAATTTAACAAAATAGTGACAAGGCGAAGTATCCAACAAATTCACCCCAAAGGGTTTTCTCCCCCATTCTTGTAATTAAACGCCATGCACAATACCTATCTAGCGCACAGCTATGGCTCATTCTAACAAAGCGACCTTTTAAAAGAAGTGAAGAGTGATAAATAACCTGTTGGGACCTCGGAAAACGCGACCGCAGCCACTTGATAGAGGTGTCAGGTAAATTCAGGACAGCAGTTGTACAGTGCCTAAGAGAAACATTCCGAGACTTTGGTAAACTGACTGCTTAATAGAGTATCGCGGTCGCTTAACACAGGTTCGACTGTAGTTAACTCAGACTAGGTCTTCAGACTAGGTCTTCTTTGTCTCACTACACAGGCATTTGAACCATGTCCTTGAAGGCACAGCTTAAAATCAAAGTTCAGAAGATGAAAGAGGACATAGATGAGGCGAAAGATAAGCGAAAAGCTCTCAGGCAAATAGAGCTGTTTGTTTTAGACAATTCCCTCCGCGAGAGCACAGTGGGTCAGCTGCGAGGCCACACCATCGACAACAAGTGGAAAATCTACGAGCAGGTACGCCAGAACGTTCGTGCTACTGTTCCTGCTATTTTATTGATCTCGGTCCTATTTTCCACCCGCGAGTCTTCAAGAAAAGCCAGGAATTTCATTCTAATAAACGAATTCGGTACGATTTGTTATATCCCTGTTTTAAAAAATATTTACAGCCTTTTAGATTTTTAGCCTTTGTCGTCGCCATGTGTAGCTCATTAAAGGTCATCCAATTAATCCATCTTTTCCCACCATTGCCACTCCACCAGTTTAGTTCCGTTCTCTTTTCATTCTTTATTGTTGTAATCACCTTTTCAAAGCTTTTACTCTTTCAAACGTTCTTTACTTAAACAAAGAAATGAGAGCGAACCTTATCGATAAGACCAAAAAAGTGTCAGACACCTTGTTCACTCATCTGCAACCTACGCGTACACTAACTATGAATCTTATGTCTATCGACCCAAATACATGCTTCCCCAGCACACTAAAAAGGTCAACGTTTCAACTGGTTATAAGGACCAAACTACCGCGCTCAGAAGATAAAATTGAGGGAGTAGTTTAAAATACAGTATTGCAGGTATCCTTTATTTCAAGTAGTTCATATTAACTTTTTTTCAAGGTAAAAAGGGTTGGGTTCAAGCACATCAATGTCGCCTCCTTCTCCCACATGACGCGCTTGGGAGACACCTTCATTCGTCAGCTGAAAGAAAAAGGCGAGGACTTCACCAACTTGTATGCATTCTCGGAATTCCTGGAATCTGTTGACAAAAACAGGGTTCCTGATACCGAAACCATTCCAATTGGCCTGCGCAAAATGAAAGACCTCGGCATAAAGAACGCCATCATCGAAGCCGACTTGGTGTGGGCAGGGATCGACTACAAAAAGTTCAAAGTTGAAGCCATCAACAAGCTGCTCTCTCAGAGGATGGCATGGTGCCGCGAAAATCTCGCTCTAGATGCCAAAATTTTCATCAACCTACGCGACCTCCCAGATGGTATGATTAAGAAGCTGTCACGAAATTATTTAGTAGTTGTTTGCGTTTAGTTTAAGTTTTTGTTTTAGTGTGTTGTTTGGATTTTTGTCGTTCATTGTTACGTAACTTTGTTACGTAACTCATGTAACATTTAACTATTTAATATTTAAACATTCTTAGTGTATTGTGTAGTTTAGATGTATGTTTCAGGAATTATGTAAATTTGTACAATTCAGCGTGTAACAGGTGTTCTTTCCAGTCACTTTCTTTATAGCGTTTGTTTTAAGTGTTAATTGTAGAAAAAATTTCCATAAATATATAAATGTAAGTTGTACAGTTGTAGTGGGTTGTTGTGTGTAGCAGTTTTGTCGGTAGAGGGAGTAAAGCAAGAAAAAGAGAGACAAGGTGAAGGGCCTGTGGCCAGAAAGAGAAAAGTTTTATTCACTATCAAGAGCCATTGGTAGGCGCCAGCCAAGAAATAACTTGCAATTGACGAAACACATTTGTCAGTGGTGGCGTAAGGATTGAGAAGAATAACGTGCTGTGTGGCAATTGGGATCGTTCAAAGACCTTGTGCTAAGAAGAAAACGTCAGCTGTAAAGAAAAAGAAAAGGACGTAAAAGACGCGGGACAAGGTTGGAATCAAAGAGGAAGAAGAGGTTTGTGGTATTGGTTGGTGTGGTGTGGTGTGGTGTTGGTTAGGAGGAGACGCGGATAGTGAAACTGAACTGTGAACTGTTGTAGATAATTTGTTATTATTGTATAGGTTTAAAATTACTTAAAGTTTAGGTTAGGAATCGCAATAGTTTAGTAATTAATTGTATTAATTGTTATAGAATATTTAGAATTAGTTTACTTAAGTGTTAATGCTGTTAATATCGAGTGTTTTTTTTTTTATATATATACTTTAATAAACATTAGCTATTGTAATTCATGGTGGTGTGTTGCGGGATTGTGGGAAGGGGTGTGTGTATTCAGTCATTGTTAGTTTCGGTGTTATTAGTCTTTGTTTTGCCATTTCTATCGTCAAGGGAATTTTCGGGGCTTACGCCACAGAAGCCCAAGCGCATCTTCAAGGTGGTAAGGTATCTGTCCTCTCTGCCGCCAGGTCAGCGTCCGTTTGGCTTAGTGTTTGAAGAATCTGGCAAATACCTCCCCTGAAGAGCTTGCTGCGTGGACCAAAGCCGTTCGCAAAGAAATGGATGAGTGCGGGTTTACAGAAGGGCACCTTCTCGTCCATGTGCACGAGCAATGGGGACTGGCGGACAGCACCCAGTTGGAATGCATTGCCAATGGCGCAAACGGTATCTGGGCAAGTCTTATTATAGAGGGAGCGTCAATGGGTCATTCCTGTTCCAGTGTGATGCTGATGAACCTCATCCGCATGGGAAACAAAAAGGTGCTTAAACAGTACAACTGTACAAAGCTGCGAGAGGCGCCACAAGAGGTCACCAGAATCACCACAGGTGTCGATGCATATGACAGGCAGGTTGTTTACGGCGAGCGAGCCCTGGACATGGTCTTCGGCATGCCAAACTTCGCTCCAAGCAAGAAGGAGTTTAGCATGGCTGACTTCTTCGGTGAAAAACCTATCATGAGAATGTCAACTCTTGCATCCCCTGGGATGGTTGCGACCAGGCTGAAAAACGTCTTTGGCGAAGATCCCCAGTTTACAGAAGAACGTGGCCAAAGGATGCTGGAAGTGATGTTGGAAGATTTGCACCAGAACAGGAAGGAGGAGTACATGAGTGCCGTAGGTCTCGCAATACTGTTTGATCGGTCTGGAGGGAAGCTCACTGAGAAAATGAGTGAGGTCATCGCCGCAGAAGAGCTAACAAAGGTCCACGCTCAAGAAGTGATTGCTAAGATTCATGCGATGTGGAATGAGTGGGATCTGAGAGATGATGCCAAGAGAGATAACAAGTTGGAGTTCGATGCTTTCTACAATGGATTCTTGGGCCCGTACTTTGGTTGCTACAGATGTGACGAGACAAAGCGCGCCTTGAAAGCCATCGACATGGATAAAGATGGAACAGTGGATTGGGAAGAGTTCGCTTTATACCTGAAGTGGGCCATTCGCCAATATCCTGAGACCAAGACTCCGGAGGAGCTGCTGTCCATTGCCTTCCGTAAGGGCCTCATTCCAGCCATGCAAGACGAGGTCCTTAAACAGGATGAATAAAGAAAACCAAAAGTCAAGACCACCGTTCAAAGCGAAACGAAGAGGTGATAATTAACTCCCTTGAACATTTTAGTCAGGTTTTCTTGTTATGACGTAGAATTACCCTTGTCATACGTGCTAGTTTTCTACAGTTTTCGATAAATAATTAAGCACTTTTTGTACAAAAGCACAGAATGTGAAACCGTTTGTTTTGATTACTTTGTTCGGGCATATCCCTCTTCGTCTTGTTTGCGACCGATCTAAACCTTTGCCGATTGTGCGGATTTTGCAGTTGTAATTTTGTGATTGTATTGCATGAACAGCCATTAAAAGAATGTTGGGACATTGTTCCCTTCCACCGTAAGGTATTATCTCTTTACTCGAACATAAAAGGGTTTCGCCATTATGTTTTGGTTTGTTTTATTTTTGAATTATCCTTGGAGACCCTCTCGTTTTGAATGGTGGGAATTTTTTGGGGCAAATTTTGATTTCTAAACGCTACGCTATTTAGAATTTAAGGTGCCTCACGATAGATCCTTATCTTGATGACAAGGAACGTTTTCATGCGCGTTAGACTAGAGCTTACCTACTACAATGGGAAACAGCAGAAGAATTTGCAGATCATGTGATCTTACAATGGCTAATTCTGCACTTACTGCTAAATACAGGATAATCTATTTTATTAAACTGAACTCCGGATATTAGATTTTCAGCATTTTCATTGGCTAACCGGACACAGTTTATCAGCTCATATACCAAGCGCGAGAAATATGATCAATGAACGCGTCAGCAAGTAAGAAAGCTGATCAGTAAAATTTCCCCCGAAACCGGCAGCCATTAGAATCGATCCATTCTAGTCCCCGGAGCCCACGTTCCTTCTGGCCTACGGCAGAGATCGAGATCTCTGGCTGGTTCCAAACCCCGAAGTCCGTGAATCACGGACCTCCAGCTCTTCTGCGCAAACTCAGAAGTTTGAAACAATAGTGGTTGCTAACGGCTACAAAAATGCGCCTTCACTGCGACTGCGCATATTTCGGAACTGGCCAGAGCTCTCGATTTCTGCCGCAGGCCAGAAGGATCGTGAGCTCTGGGGACGAGAATGGAATCAATCAATCAATCGTTCGCGCACCGAATGACAAAAGTACCCCAGGCGGAGAGCGAAATAATGCAAAGAACTTTTAAAAGTTAAGAGGATCATCGTAAACCATGCATCAGTATACATAAATCACTACAAATTCACACTTCTAGTCGAATTGTCTGAATTGGATCGCATCTTTCAATCCGTTTCTTTCCGGTCTCATCCCACGTAAACAAAGTAGCCGTGGAACTGAAAGCCAAGATTAAACTGAAATATCGAATACAGAAATTATATTCTTGGACCCAAAAGTGTACAGGGAAAAGAATTCTCGTCGGTCTTGAAGTCTTGCTGGAATTGCCATTCGATAGCGCTACTAATGTTCACATTGTCCGTTATAATCACAAGAGTCATACAAATTTGCCGCTCAAAAAGTCAGAAATTATTAACTAGGGTTCTACTAAACATAGAAAGCCCGTTTGAAATCGTGCTTCAGGCTTAAAATGACCAGTTTACCAAACAAACTTTTTTTCCTACGCGCGAACTATGCTTGTGGGTGAAAAAGGCTTATAAAGCGTACAGATCGCGCAACACACGCCTCCCGCGCAGAATGTTCAAACTAACATGACTCACTAGCAGCCGACATTTTTCCTGTACGTACAATCTCCGGGTAAAACCTCACTAGACTCGACACTAGACCACCATAGAATCTCAATAATACTCTGCGATGAAGTACTTGGGACACTGAGTGGGTTCAAATGAGTACAAAATTATTGTATTGTAACGCATGCACGTGTAGGTATGTACGCATGCGTACTGGGTTGTTGTGTGGAAGAAATATAAACAAATACAGTACCGGTTCTCGTTGTTCTCTTCTCCTTTTTTTGGGATTAGTGGAACGCTACAACTGGTGGCAGCGATGGCTTTGGTAACCACTCAGAGCAAGAGGATTGTTTATCGAACACGGGAGGTGTTGCGGACGGGGGAGCTAAGGAACCTAGTGGAGGAGGTAGTGCAGACGTGGGCAAGGAAGAGCTTCAAATTCCAGAGACATTGACAGAAGAAGGACAGAGCGGCCGAGGAAGAATAAGAGTGAAGGTGCCATAACGTTTTGGTGAATGGGTCACCGTTTTGAAAACTAATTGAGTGCCTTAAAGAGCCACGGAGACACTCTGCCTTCATTGAGTAGGCTCAGGTCGAATAACAGTTGAACTGAATATTTAGTATTGACTGAGGAAAGGCCGCCGAAAAACATTCCTTTGATTTCCGTGAAGTAGATCCGCAAT
>OX419338.1:12035746-12088246 GCA_948470475.1 Galaxea fascicularis | reverse complement strand
GCTGAAATGTTGCATCCTATGGTAACAAACACTTCACATGACCTTGTCGTCTCATGGTAATAATCGGCTCAGACTCCCCACCCCCTCCCCCACAAATGGAAAACTCGGACAGACCTAACAACAACTTTATTAGCTTTCCCATTTACAACTGGTATTGCCTAATACAAAAGGAATTAGGGATTGCAGTAACGGAAACATTATATTTAATGCAATTATAGCGATGTTTCTCGTTACGTCACCTATTGTTATTGATGTGCCAACCAGAGGTTTATTGGCTGTTGAAACAATACATGCTATTGTTCGGTGGCTGGCAAATTTGAATATCAAAAGAAATTTGACGTCAATGTTTGTAAACAAGAAACATCGCTATTGATAAACACTTACAATTACGCGTAAGGCTTCGTATACAAAATAACCTAATTTCTTTCAGATGTACGTAAGGTCGATGTTATTGAAACTAAAGAAAAATTGGTTTGTTATTGTCATTTGGACGATCATAGTTTGAAAAAAAAAAATCTTCTCAAAACTCGAAACAGCGAGTTCGACAGCCGTAGTGACTATTGTCTAGCACCTGAATTGATAAAGTCAGGATTTGGATTGGATTGGACCGTCAGAGTAAGTGGAGAGCAACCGGAAATAAAAGGCTACCAATTAAATTCGTTCCTTTCAAGTTTATTACTGAATACTCATCCGAAAGAAAAATGGAAAAGACAACGCTGAACCTCAGCCTAGGTGGAAACGACATGCCGTAATGACTAAATTCTTCGACACAATATGAAAATGATTTTGCATCAACGGTTACGGTGCATGCAAAAGGAGAGGAACAACCAAGTCTTGCTGCTTGGTGTTTATCTTTTCTTCTCAAAGATATTATCCAGAGCCTGAAGGAGGATGTGCTGAGACTATAGGGTGTGAGGCAAATTGCACTCCAATCTGATCTTCGCTGCTTTTAGAGTACTGTTGGTTGCTTACCAAAACATTGGCTGGTTTTAGATCCCGATGAGCAACGCCATTAGCTTGGAGGTAGGCAAGTCCACGTACAATATCTCTAGCAGCGAACATAACCAGGTCTTCAAATCCTTCAATGTTTTTTTCTCGCCGCTTTGCGACTCGCTTTCGCGGCTTCGCCGCTCTATTCTGTCACCCCCAACAAGAAAAAACATCTGGCACCCAGGAAAACTGCTTGCAGACACAAAATTTCGCACCAAATTGTCACGTGCTGTATGCTTCGCGTGACCATCACACAGCTGCCCCTAGTATAAAGTGATTTCGATTACTTGTAACACCTAATTGACGCACTGAAATGTTACGTTTTTAAGATATATAGCAGCCCTTTTTTGCCTTCGTTTCTTCTTCACATAAACCAGCTGCAAAAAGTCCATTCGTAACATGATGATATGACAGGGACGCAGTATTTGTTATCTTACGACAATAATTCACCCCAATCCTGAGACACTTACGTCACTCATGTTTCGGTTTCTTTTTCTAAATTTTCTACTTTTCAGCGGGTCTGAGCCCGGAGGGGTACTCCCATAAATTTCGGATAGGTGTGTGTCGCGAAGGGTCTCAAACCCTGACCATATTTACGGATGAAGCAAACGAAAATTGCACCCCATTTAATGCCCAAACCCGAAAAATGACACCCTATTCAAGGGAAAAACAAAACCTAAAAATAGCTTGTACGGGTCAACTTTATTTCGTTTCTGTAAGATTACTGGAAGTTAGCATCAAGCATAGTATACTAGTCTCAAGAGCTCAATAGGAAAATTTACTACCCACTGTGTATAGGAAAGGGTGCGCCCCTCTCTCCGCTCCCCCACCCCCCGAGATCACACAAACAAAGCGAAGTTGAAGCAAAAGTCTTGTATTAATTAAAATAATTTAGTATTATGATTGCCGACTAGGCAGAGAGAAAAATCCCTTTTTCATTGTTCTTGCTTGTCTTTCGCTCCTTAACCAGGGGCACAAAACGACCAATTTGTTGAAAAATGTATTATTATACCGCAGTTAATAAAACTAAATGTTATTCAGGCATTTTCAGGTCTTTTTTAATATTGCTGGGAAAAAATATCTGTTCCTTTTTGCCAGCAAGACACACAAGATATTTCCCAGCCAGCTAGGTAAATTTGGTTGGTTTCCCAGCCAGGTGCAAATTGAGCACCCTGCACAACAACAAAAAAGACAATTTCATGTCGTAAGCCCAAATGGGCGTGGCAAAAGGCCTCAAATCAAGTCTTCCCTGGGGGGGAGGAGACACAAATTTCTCACAAAAATCAACATTTCGCCAGCCAGCAACATTTACACTGCTACCACACTTCAGTAATTACCAACCGGAACCATCAGCAAAAAGAAATTTCATAACCAACTCCGGGAAATAACTGATATTTTGCCAGCCAGCACAATACCTCGGGGGAACAGATAAAGTGAGGAAGAGATTCGTTTTGTGCCCCTGCTTAACAGAGTCTGCTTCCTTCGAAACATATCCTTTGGCTTGCCCTTTGTCTGAAAATCACTGAACCAAACCATTGTCTCCTATCTAATTCCGGCGATTTGAGAACCTCCTTTTGGGAGATTGCCCCGTGGTGTCACGACATTGGAGTTGTAATCCGTCATCCGTTAAAAGGAGGTTTGGAAGCTTCTTTCAAATTATATCTTTCTTTCGCGAAAAGGGGAGCCGATACGGAGGAAAATATAGATTTTAAGACATTTTAGCTAGTGATGAAACAATCTGGTTTTTGCCAAAAAGCAATTGCGGTCGTAGAAATGAAGCAGACATCAGGTGGTATCGGATTTCGTCGTCGGCTTACGTTCCGACGAGCTCGAAGAAAAGAGTCGATTAATACCATGACACAGAAGCTTGTTCTTACCTATTATTACCTAGCCTCCCACGCAGTCGTTTTTAGGGAAGTTGTATTTCACAAATACGAATCCCCTAAAAATGACTGCGTGGGAGGCTAATTATTACCATGAGATGACAAGGTCATGGAAAGTGTTTGTACTTTGGTATCATATGATGTATCATTTCAGCGAAATGAACGGCGCAAATTCATTTTACCCACGTTTATTTTTCTGTTCAAATTGTATAGTTTTAAGGGGGTCTGAGTTTTCGAGATTTGTTCTTTTTTGGGGGGGGGGAGGGGGTTGAGTTTTCTAGATCTTGTGCTCGAAGATGATCAAAGAGCCGATAATTAATACCATTAGACGACAAGGTGATATGAAGTGTTTGTTATCTTGCCATGTTTAATAAAGCCTGGTTTCCATATGATCTTGGTGGTCAGCGATCGGTCTGCGACACTATCGGCGCCATGATCGGCGATCAGTCTGCGTCACATCGCAGGCACATGGAAACATGTGTCCCCGGCATCTGCGGCGGTCTCCGGCACACGATCTGAGTGATCGGGAAAGTAAAACTACATTCAACTCTTAAGCCTAGCTCTCATATGCCGCAGACCTACCTGCGACAATGCATGGGACACTGTTCCGACATATGAGAACATGAGCCGCCGGCATTAAAAACCATTGTAGGTCTTCACAGCCGGCATGCCTGCGAAGTTGGACTTTAGTCAACTTCGCAGGCGTGCCGGCGGTAAACACCAGCGATGGTTCTTGATACTGTCGCAGACCGATCGCAGACCGATCGCAGACCGTAAAGAACATATGGAAACCAGGCTTAAATATAGGGTGCAACATTTCACTGTACTGCTTAGCGAAGATGAATTTATACCCACGTTTATTTTTCTGTTCCAATTGTATAGTTTTGAGGTGGGTCTGAGTCTTCCAGATTTTCTTTCTGAGTTTTCTAGGTCTGAGGTCTGAGGTCTGAATTTTCTAGGTCTGACTTTTTTAGACACCCCCAGCTCGGAAGCTAAAGCAGTGGCAAAGACTTTGATATCTAGAAGAACCTTGCTAACAAACTTTACTGAAAATGTTTAAACTAAACGTTTTTTAGTATCCGTGAGTATTTACTTGTAACGTAAATCTCGTGACTCTTCCTGTTTTTCAACGCGGTTTCGCCGCGTAATTTCCCTCCTCTAAACGAAAAAAAAAACCCTCTGGCACCCAAGATAGTTTTTCTGAGGCCTAACTCAGACGCCGTACTTTTCAATGCGTGTACAAACAACACTTGAGCCGTAACATCATCACTCATCGACTTGGCGATTATGTTTCTCAAGGTGGATTTCCACTGTCACGTAATTTTTACTGCGTGCGAACGTAAATAAAATCTAGAGACGATACATAAAAGCTCTCGCGTAAACATAGAAGTTGAACCTCGCTCAACTTTTAAGTTTACGCGCGACCTTCTATACATCGTTTCTACTTCATTTACATGCGTAAAACCAGTTTAAATCTTACTCCCCCTGGTCCCTTGTATCATCAACCATTGGCTTAAGCCACGAAATGAAATACAAGATCATGCTAAGTATATTAAAAGACTTAAGCTCCATTTACACTAGAGAAATTCAGCACGGCTCGGCAAGCAAAGTAGCACGGATCGGCTAAAAATTAGCACGGGTCAAAGGCGTTTACATTTGTTTTTAACCGCTTTTTATCCGTACTCTTTTCTGTTTACCAAAGTTAGTTGGCACGGGTAACTTTAGCCAAATTTTCTGAGCCCTTGTACGTCTTGGTCAGTGACAACAATTGCTTTCATGCGCAAAATGATTTCAGTCTGAACAATTTCCAACATGGCGCCCGTCAGTGCGATGCTTGTCCTCTCAAGACTGCACCGGGTTGAACGGGATGTACTTCGGACCTTAATAAGGAAACATCAGACACCAAAAGGAAAACGCAAGAAATTAATGATGTTGCTGATAGCAGTGGCTATCGTTGTGAATCCTCCGAGAGATCGAAACCTTTGGGTCGGACCCAGAACTGATGCCTGGATCGCAATGGCTTGCAATGAATTTTCAGAGAAGCAGTGGTATGAGAACTTCCACTTGTCTAAAGAAACCGTTCTTTACATTGTAAATGAAGTGGAAGATGATATTACTCGCACAGATTCAAAATTGCGGAAAGCAGTTCCTGCATTTCAGCGAGTGGCTTTAACAATTTACTACATGGCATCCACCGCGGAATATCGTTCCGTAGCTAATTTGTTTGGAGTATCACGATCCTTTGTTAGCCTTTGCGTAAAAGAAGTCTGCCAGGCCATTATTAAAAGGCTAAAATCAAGATATATTACCATACCGAAAGGAGACGAATTGAAACAAGTGATAGCAACTTATAAAGAAAAGTGGGGTTTCCCAATGTGTGCGGGGGCCATAGATGGAACTCATGTCCCAATAAAGGCCCCCTCACAAAACCACACGGACTATGTAAATCGAAAGTCTTATCATAGTATTATCATGCAGGCTTTGGTGGACTCACGGTATTTGTTTAGGGACATTGTGGTTGGCTGGCCCGGAAGTGTGCATGACGCACGTGTGTTGTCCAATTCTGAAATATATAAACTGGGGAATGAAGGTGCCCTCTTTCCTGACATCAAAGAGACCATGCTTGGCCAGGATGTTCATCCATGTATACTCGGCGATCCGGCATATCCTTTGTTACCATGGTTGCTAAAGCCATTTCCGGAAAATCAAAACACCCCAAGAAAGCATCGACGTTTCAATTACCGCCTCAGTCGCCCCAGAATGACCGTTGAAGACACATTTGGACGCTGGAAAGGTCGCTTTCCTAGATTTTCAAAGCGTATTGATATGAAAGTTCAGGGCGTTGTTCCTCTGGTGGCCGCCTCATGTATATTACACAATATATCCGAGGTGAGAAGAGATCCACTGCTCGACGAATGGTTTGAACAAGGTCAAGACAGCACCTATCCTCAGCCAGAAGATGGAAATTATGTGCCATTCAGAATGAACACCCGAGAGAGGGCTGACGCATCAGATACCCGCGACATTTTAGCAGACTTTTTTATGACAGAGGAAGGAAGACAAATCGGTTCAGGGAGCTGATGGCGAATGAAGTTAAAATATCTAAAATCCTTTCATGTTTGTTTTTCGATGAACAGTACACCTTGATATTGTATACCAAAGCGGAATGTAAAGGAAGACTATGGTTTATGAAACTGACGTTTGACGATCCTGTTCCATTTTCATTAATAAAGTTTACCTGCATTGCTGACCATGTTCAGTAAAGCTCATAGACATAAAAACAACAACTACTTTTATTTCAGTGGCATTAGCAAGAAGATTACAGCTTTGTTTCGTAATATCAACAGTGTTTCTTGGACTTACAACTCGAAGTAGCTTGTGGTTTCATTCAAGCTGCCGCTGCTACTGCTAGTATCAACACTAGACCTGTTACTGGGTATAGGGAAGCCAAAACCATCATGTTGATAGTTCTGGTTGAAATTTGGACTCGCTGGAAATGCCGCCACGGGAGCTTGCCGAGATAGTAACTGTAAAACAGACAACTCATGCTGCCTTTCTTCTCGTCTTCGTTCCATTTCCATTTGCCTTAACTGTAACTGAAATTCCATTTCTCTCTTATGGCGCCCTTCGTCAATTTTCAGTTGCTGTTGCATCTCCATTTCGGTTGCTTCCTTAAAGCTATCACACAGCATTTCAAGGGACTTTTCTAACTTAGTTTTCTTTGGCTTTTTTAAAGTACCCAGGGTTGCTACATCTCTTTTAAGGGCCTTTTTTCCTTTTTTTCCTGGTTCTTTCTCGGGGTCTTTCAGGTCCTCAAGTGTTTCAGTGCTCTGACCTTCACCAGTCTGCTCTTCATCAACTATGCCATTTTCAAAGGTCGAATTGCTCTGCAGATCTAATAAAAACAACAAACAACAGCATTAGGGTTATCAAAAGGTAATTGGTAGAAAATAGCAGGTCACAGGTACAGATTATTGTTTTGCCCATACTGAAACAACCTTAACGCCACACCTAAGGATTTTTCAAGACACTGTTTACAGAGAGTTAAGGCCTAGGAGGCCTTTTAAAGTTTATTATAGTATGGGTAAAATAATGACTTGTATCTGTGGCCTGCCGTTTGTACCAACCCATTAAACAGCGTTTTCGAAGCAAATAACTAGACTGACACATACGCATCAAAGGTATGTGTGTTCAATTTTCTCAATTTCAATCATTTTGTAAGTATTTAAACTGTACAAAACTGTTTGTAATAAGTTAGCTCGGACTAGATACGTTTTCTTTTGTTTTTTTTTTAATTATTCTATTTCTATTCATGTAACTGGGATAGAGGTCAGAAATGCTCTTAAGAACTTCTGTATTGTTATTACTATTACTAGTCATAATCAAAGATTAGGGAGATGCGTTCGACGATTTAGGACAAGCAAGCACACCAACACGCGAGGCAAAACATGACATGACGTCATTCGCCCCTGAATAATTTTTCGGGGGAGCCAAATACATAGTCCAAAAATCTTGATTTCGACTGCATTATGAACGCGTTCTTTGTCGAACGCAATTATTGTTGTTATTAACCAAAGTTGATCTCTGACCTTCAATTTATTGTCTGAACCATGTTACAAATGTTTCATCTCTACCATAAGTCAGAGTAATATGAACCGATAAAAGATTTCAGAAAAACAAAAGAAAAGAAATGAAAGAAAGCAAGCAACCTGGCAGGCCACCCAAGGTTTCCATACCGGAAAACGAACACATAACATTCTTACCAATTTCGGAACTTTCAGTATCATTAATAGATTCACCCTCTGAATGATCAGATTGGTCATCATGTTTAGAGGAATCCAGCAAAACTGTCGGTGTAATGTTGTCTCGATGCCCGCAAATGGCCTCCATATCGTCGAAATATCGCCATTTTTTCCTTCGACCAGTTCCACTTCTCCTGGATTGATCCACTTCTTTCTTGAACTGTTGTTTCATCTTCTTCCATTTGTTTATTATGGAATCCACACTATAGTTTATTCCTGAAATGAATAGGCATGAAATTTATGAACATTGTAGCGCCCTATAAACGACAACGACAGCGACAACAATGACGACAACAACGCTCGAATGATAAAAATCTTACCTCTGTTTTCAAGTTGCACTTGGACGACAGAGTACCCTGATCGTTTTTCCTTGGGTGTCTTTGCGTTGTCTAAGTTAAATGCTATTGTCTCTTCTTTCATTAGCTCTAATAAGGCTCGAACTTCGCTTTCTTTCCAAGTCTTTCCTCTCTGACCAGTTTCACTGGCGGCCGCCATTTTACCTTGTTCTACCCATGCGCAATGTGACAAAATGTTTGGTGAAAATGGAGGCACGGCTCGGATGGCTGTTTACATTGTGCTGGAAATCCAAAATAATGGTTCGGTGACCTTTTTTACCCGTGCTCGGACCACCTCCTGAGTTGGTCCGAGCACGGGTAAAAATCTAGCACGGCTCGGGTTCAATTTTAACGTTTACACTGTAGAAATCATCCGAGCCGTGCTGTTCTTTTGGGTACACAGACCCTTTTTTATCCCGGCCGTACCAAAAAAAAATTGAATGTAAACGGGGCTTTAAAGAACTTTACAAAATGAGGATTTTGGTATGGAGTTCAATCCCCGCCAAAAATCAACTTTGGCACACAACATCGAACTTTAAGATTCAACGTCCAACTTAAGCACTCAACATCCCACCTTGTAATTTCAATTTTTTCCAGTCGTTATTAAAATCGATATTTAAGAGACGAAGCACGATGTCAAAAAGAATGAACGTCAATATTCGACATCGTGCTTTATAATTGAAAGTTCCTTTCATAAATATCGATTTTAATAACGACTGGAAAAAATTGAAATTACAAGGTGGGATGTTAAGTGCTTAAGTTGGATGTTGAGTTCTAAAGTTCGGCGTTGAATCTTAAAGTTCGATGTTGTGTGCCAAAGTTGATTTTTGGCGGGGATTGAACTCCATATTTTGGGGGGAAGTGGCAGGCCCGTAGGGTGGATTCTGTTGAGGGGGGTTCTTTTATGTTTTGGGAGGTATTTTTTAGCGCCAGAGGCGCGAGCCTCTAGGGGGGTCTGATTTTTTTATCTTTTCAACTCCCAAAAAATGCCGACTTCAAAAATTTTAGGGGGTTCGTTCGAACCCCTCGAACCCCCCCCCCCCCCCCCCACCCTACGGGCCTGAGTGGATGTTTTAATCGTTCGATTCTCGTATATCATGTACGTGACATGTTGTTGTCTCGCCTTATTTCAGACATTTATACTACAAGGGCCTTGTTTTTGATGGTTTTAGATTGTTTGCGAGTGGTTGTAGATGTTTTTGAGGTGGTTGTTGAATTTTTTGAGGTGGTTGTAGGTGGTTTTTGGTCGTTCCATGTTTTAGTAACTACGATGATTTGGCAGGAATAACAAAAGTTGGAAGCCTGAAAAAAAATCAGGACTTCATTCAGGACTTTTTTTTTCAGGATTCTTTACGCGATGTCATATAATTGCGTTTACAGCTGCGAAGATCAGTACAGTCTTCATTTGATTTCATTTCCGCAGTTCAGATTTTGAACAACAAAACAACGGTGTTCGGGCTCGGATATGGCACCTTGTATAGATTTTCGAAAAAGTCCTTCGTCCTATTTAATATGGCGCTATTTTAATTCGTTGCTCGCTCAGTCGCTTCGCGGCCTGCTCGCTCGACCGCTTCGCGGCCTAAAAAGCTCGCGCCTCCTCTCGGCTTCTCGAGAGGTGGACTTGTGGCAGCCGTTTAGATTTGCGTAACGGTTATTTATTGCCTCGACAAGGTCTTCATAGCTATTATTTCTTCAAGAAGAAAATGCATCAATCTAACGCATCCATCTTGTTTGTTATTCCTGCCAAATCATCATCCGTGGTTTCGAGACCTTTTGTTCGCGACAGGAAGAGCGGACTCTCTTCCGGTTTACGTGAGATACGGAAATGACAAAAACATGGAAACATCCTACATGCCAACCAAAGATGATGAGGATGGAAATGGTTGAAATTTATGCATTGAAAACTCCAAAAAAAATTGTTGTGGTTAGCTCTCCCTGCTAAAATTTATTGGACGTCAACTTGTTGATCCTGTAGCAGCATTTTTTTTTTGGCACGATAACAGGCAAAAGACAGGACAACCATTTTCGAGCTACCGTGAACGGCTAACTTTTGACAAACTGTCGCGTTTTTAAATTAATTTACAGCGTAAACATGTCACGTTTTGGCATCTCCGCGTCAATTAAGGCGGAGATGTCAAGTCGCTGGAAAATGGTAGTTATTTTGGTCATTAGTTATTTTGACGTCATTAGTGCCCTTCGCTATTGAACCAAAAACAACAAAACCTCTTGCTGACACGCTAGGGGGTGGTGGATGGTATCTCTAAAAATCTTGGGTCTCGTAAACGTTTCATCCAGAAACATAAAGTGGGTATACCACGAGTGCTCCCGCAGTCCTGCACTCCCGAAGTCGAAAAAAAAGAAATATTACTGTGCGAATCCAAAAACCGTGAACACTTTGATTTGATTTAACATTTCTCATTGATTGGCTTTTTATAATTACTTGGAACACAATAACATTCCACAAATATTTCTAGTGTTAAAGACATATCAAAGTGTTCACGGTTTTTGGATTCGCACAGTAAAAGCGCATTGAAAATCATTTTTGCAGTTACATTGTTAAGGTCAGTGGCATGACTACATCTTTCATCTGTGGGGGCTTTGCGTAACAGTTTTTGAAAAATGCGCTTGAATGATACTGTACATAGTTTCTATTAATTTTGTAATAGAAGGTGTCCCCAATTAGCTCTATGAGCAAAATACATTGACACCGTAATAAAGATTTTATTATTATTATTATTATTATTATTATTATTATTAGAATTTTACGACCAAAACCTGCGTCTTAAAAGCATTGAACAATGAAATAAAAAATAGGGTATTGCCGATGTTTCAAGCACGCTTTATTGAGCCAAATCCCGAGTACATAGTAATCATATTCCAAGAACTGAGGTAGAATGAAACTAAATTACATAATGATTAGGAGCACGTGCATCTTGTAACAGACAAATCCTAAGAATGTAATATTACGTCCGTGGAAACCTCCTTTTAAGGGCCCGATTACATGGTGAATTTCAGCCCGGGCTGAAATTTCAGCCCGGTCAACCGTGCTGAAATTTTGATGCGATTACATGATGACTCTTCAGCCCGGGCTGAAATATTAGTCTCGGCACCAAATATGAAATTTGGCGCGAAGAGTCTCGGGAAAATCAGGCAGCCATGTTATTTCCTGCTTTTCAGCCCGGGCTGAAAAAATCTCCATGTAATCGACGATTTGATTTTCAGAGGATTTGTTTCAGAAGCCGGGATGAAATTTCAGCCTGGTTAACCGGGCTGAAATTTCAGCCCGGGCTGAAATTCGCCATGTAATCGGGCCCTAAGAGCCACCTCATCCGATCACAATCGCCATTGGAGTACTCAAGGCGAACGTGACTACTCAATCCGAACATTTTGCAGTTAATTTTCCTTGCATCTACTTCCTCAGGCAAGTGGCATGTTATTTAAAAATCTATCAGTAGTAGTTTGCGAAGTTACTCTTAAAAGGTGCACGTGGTAAATTTTGATATTCCAATGATTTGTCTAAAATTTCCCTTCAAAGCCTTCCTTTTATTAAGCTACGGCTGCACGAGCGATTTTTTGCTTGGGATGGTGATGCGATGTTTTCTGGAAATTATCGCGTCGCCGGCGCGTGGAGTTGTCTACACGAGTGACAAAGTCTGTCATTTTGTCGCGGAAAGTTTTTTAGCTGTTGCCATCGGAGCACTTGTGCGAGGGTGGGTACACGGGTGATTTTTATCGCGCGCTGGCGACGCGACAAATTCAGAGAAAATCGTTCGTGGTGTAGCCGCGGCTTTAAGTAAGAAGCTTCTCATCGATGTCCACAATTACCTTAACCGTTGCATTCCAAATCCAGTATAACCATTCGATTTTATCTTTCGAATATCTTGTTTGTTCACCACATTTTTCTTCTAAGCACCAACACTCGCCATTACCTGACCGATCCCAGTCAGTTCCAATTCAAAGTGGACAGACTGCAAATTGTAGTATACAGTTGCAGAACATTGTAGGAGAAGCCACCCACAATGTGAGCACCCACAATGTGAGCACAATCACGGGCAACACATATAAGTAAGGAAAATAACGTAAAGTAAAATTAGGAACTTCCTAACGTTGGAATCAGTGTGATCCCATCTAGCTTGAGGTCCTCACAGGCAAATCAATCAAGCTTTAGTAGTCGATTCTCAAACAATTTACCAGCTGTTTTTCTTAGCTTAAGTTATAGTCCATTCTGAATTTAAGTAGCTTTTCTGCAAGATTCTCAGCGACAGTGCTTTCGAAACTTGTCTCGAGTTAGTCGAAAGATATTGTTTCTGGAGCTTTCCAATATGTGACCTCGGCTCTCACACGAAAATGTCAACGAACGAGTTCCGTTGAACGGGTGAAACGCACGGCTATCGAACGGGTAAGAAACGGCTAATCAACCCGTTTGAAACGGATGAAACAAAGCTGAACGGCTCATTGGAAATTTTGAACAGACAGCTTTGATCGCCGAACGGCCGATTATCACTGGATGTTGACAAAACGAAGACAGGTCTTCGTTTTGCAGACACAACGGCTGTAGTCGCACTACAGAGTTAAATATCACAAAGTCTTGGTTGCATTTCGAAAGTCTACCAGAGGATAATATTGCCAAACGATGCCTCTATTTGTCCAAAGATCTGGCAGACAAAAAACCAGTCGGGTCCGTTGTATACATGATTAACTCCTTATGTAAGAATTCAAATCTAAATACTGTATCTCGAATGTTCCAAATGTTAACAATTCTGACAAAATTAATATTATTTCACATATTCGATTCAATGTCAACGAACTGCAACCTGCCATCAACTTCCTCTCTTAAGATTAAATAAATAGTTTAAACTCTACACTGTGGCTATATGGCCAGTAACCGGCCAAGGTGTTAAAAACACTAAATGGCCGGGCAGTCCGAGATTTTTCTAAAAATTCTTGAATCAAAGAATCCTGGCTAAACCAAACCATGGTATGTCGATTAGCTCGCTTTATTTGTGAAAGGGATATGTGAAAGGTCAAGCTGATGACGTCAAACGTCGCTTGTCACGCCCTTCTTTTGCAAACCATTGTCGCGAACATCTGTCGACTCATGACTGAGACAGTACAACAGTAGAAATGATGGATAAATCCTAAAAAACCGGTTGCATAGATGGCTGATCTTTGACAGTTTAAATTGACTGACATTCTTCGATCTTGCAGTTTTTATCGGACTGCCGGTCATGATGTTTGTAACATCTTGGCCAGCAGTCGACCTGAAAAAAATTTTGAGTGTCACGAACTACGGTTCGTTCAATAGCCGGTTTTCACTGTCCCCCCGTCATCAAAACCATTTAACAAATAAAGTCAAGAATCAAAGAGACAAAAGAAGATGAATATTCAAACAGTCTCGCAAAGATTCAGGTCTGTGCGATGTTTCGTGCGGGAGATATTCGAAGAAATGTTCTACTTAAATTTTAGTGCTTTTGTATGGAGACGCCATGTTTGTGTCCCTCTGAGGGGCACAAATATGGCGGCCGGAAGCTAACAAAAACATATGTCATCGAGTTTTGCTATAAAAAGCCCATAGTCGTGCTCTGAGGGCTCATAAACATCTACATGAGTACTTATTCTCATTCAAGGACTGTTCAGTTTGAGAAATCTCAGCGGCTAAGTCACTTTTTTTAACCTACGTGACAGCATTCTCGGCCGCCAGTTTAATATCGTGTCACGCAAAAGCTTAGAAATTCAACCTTACTTAATCACTAGACGAAAAAACCAATCACACTGAAAATTTGTGACAAGATAAGTCTTCAGCTGTTCTAATTACTAGCTAAACCAAAATCTCAAAAGGATAGATAATTCCTTATTTTTTAATTTTGATGACGTCACGTGAAAACCGAGAATAAGCCCAGCATGAAACGAGCGCTGGACTTGAGATCTAAAAATCAATTCAAGATCGCTTTACTTTCCCTAATCGACATACGATGGTTTGGTTTAGCCAAGATTCTTTGATTCGACAATTTTTAGAAAAATCTCGGACTGCCGGCCATTTAGTGTTTTTAACACCTTGGCCGGTTACCGGCCATATAGCCACAGCGTTTTTAGAAAAATCTCGGACTGCCGGTCATTTAGTGTTTTTAACATCTTGGCCGGCATTCGAACTTAAAAAAATTCTAAGTGAGCATAAAGCGAGCGCTGGACTTGAGATCTAAAAATCATTTCAGGATCGCTTGACTTTTCCTAATCGACATACGATGGTTTGGATTAGCCAGGATTCTTTTATTCGACAATTTTTAGAAAAATCTCGGACTGCCGGCCATTTAGTGTTTTTAACACCTTGACCGGTTACCGGCCATATAGTCACAGCTTTTAAGAAAATAAAGTTGTTGTAAACTGAAAGTGTTGTAATGTTCCTCATCCACGAGCTGGCTCACAGGAGCTTTTGATTTAATACAGACGCTCCCCTGTTTTTTACCTTGCTTAGTAGTGAAGCTGGTAGTCGACAAATACACACTTCACACTTCCACGATCCGTCTTTTTGTTTAAGCTTCCCAACTAACGAAGCTGAGCTTGTCGAAGCTTTGTTAGTTGGGGAGTCCTCAAAATAACAAAATGACGGTTTGTGGATGAAGTGGTATTTGTCGACTACCAGCTTCACTACTTAAACTTTTCACTCGATCTCGAGGGTTGTCCAATACACTCAACTAGACTCTAGTTGTGTATGCTTGTATTCTAGTTGTGTCTAGTTGCGAACACGGATTAAAGAACGAGGTATATCACATGTGTAGTGTGCTTGTCTCGGGTCATGGCTTAAAGAACGAAGTATAACACAACTGGACTCTGATAGACTCCAGTTGACAATTTTTTGGACTTTGTTTCACTTCACGACTAGACGTCGACTAACTCCAGTGGACTCTTAGATTTGACGACTTAAGTCTAGTCGAGTGTATTGGACAAGGGAGGGAGGGAGGGCCGATCTCGAAATCTCGACAGTCTTTGTGAAGAGTCTCGAAGTTTCGTTTATAGTGCCCGTGAATTTATTTCTGTCTCTTGCATGTTTGGTCGCCACCCCTAGTGCTCCTTTAACAACGAAATAGAAGGAAAATTTTCCCGGAAATTTGAGCCATATATTTTCCCAGAATTTTCAATAACCAAAACCATGACTATATCTTTGATTTATGGGGACTTTACTTAACAGTTTTTGAAAAATGGGTGTGGATTAATTGGAATTTAACAACCAAAACCGATCTTAAAAGCATTAAACAATAAAATTAAAAAAAATTGCATTGCCAAAGTTTCAAGCACGCTTTGTTGAGCCCAATTCCGAGTACGGAGTAACCATATTCCGAGAACTGAGGTAGAATGAAACTTAGGTCCCGTTTATATGAAGAAAGTTGCCCCGGGTTGAAGGGTCACCTGCCTTTCCGAGCCAACGTTTCACGGCTGTTTACTGAGTAAAGTTATCCCGGTTGACCCGGCCAGTTAAACTTAACCCTACTAAATTATTCATTGGCCCTGCTTAATAATTCATAATTTCAATATCCCTCTTTCCGCTGGATTTCTATTTTTTAAATCACTCAGACCGGTTGACTTAGATTTAACTTCTTTGATAGCAATTTAAGCCAAAATGTTCGTTTTGAAGATAAAACACGGACTTCAATTTCCGTGGAGTTTTCCTGGCTGAACGAGACAAAGTATTTATATAGAGAAAAGTTGGCTCGGCTAGGAGGGTGTACCATCGAAAGAGGGTGACCCGGTTAGGAGGGTCACCCATCTAGCCGAGCCAACGTTTTGTTTCTCATGTAAACAGTTCGCCAAGTTTTGTAAGGAAATGTAGGAAAAGTTGGCTCGCCCCAGGGTAGCTCGGGTAGGCGGGTGAGCCTTCTCCCTGGGACAACTTTTCTCCACATAAACGGGGCCTAAATTACACAATGATTAGGAAAACGTGCATGTCTGAAGAGTGTAATATTACGTCACGAAATACCATGGAAACTTCCCCCTCATCCGATCACAATCGCCATTGCAGTACTCAAGGCAAAAGTGACTACTCATTCCGAACATTTTGCAGTTAATTTTCCTTGCATCTTCTTCCTCAGGCAAGTGTTATTTAAAAATCTATCAGTAGTAGTTGGCGAAGTTACTAGCAGGTGGCAAGTTTTGATATTCCAACGATTTGTCTAAGCTTTCTCTTCAAAACCTTCCTTTAATTAAGGAGGCAGCTTCTCATCCATGTCCACAACTACCTTACCCGTTGCATTCCAAATCCAGTATAACCATTCAATTTTATCTTTCGAATTATCTTGAGTGTTTGTTCACCACATTTTCCATCTAAGCACTAACACGTCATTACCTGACCGATCCCATTTTCCAAGAATTTCCTAACGTTGGAATCAGTGATCCCATCTAGTTTGAGGTCCTCACAAGCAAATCAATCAAGCTTTAGTAGTCGATTCTCAAACAATTTGAAAGCTGTTTTTCTTAGCTTAAGTAATAGTCCATTCTGAATTTAAGTAGCTTTTCTGCAAGATTCTCAGCGACAGTGCTTTCGAAACTTGTCTCGAGTTAGTCGAAAGATATTGTTTCTGGAGTTTTCCAATATGCGACCTCTCACGCCAAAATGTTAACGAACGAGTTCCGTTGAACGGGTGAAAAGGACCGGCTATCGAACGGGTAAGAAACGGCTGATCAACCCGCCGGTTTAAAACGGATGAAACAGAACGCCGAACGGCTCATTGGAAATTTCGAACGGACAGTTTTGATCGCCGAACGGCCGCTTGTCTCTGGGTGTTGCATTTGACAAAACGAAGACAGGTCTTCGTCTTTGTCGACACATTATCCGTGATTATTCTATGCTAATTACTCGTTTGACCACAGGGACATTTTCGGACGACTATGGTTTGTCCAAGGTTTGCTTATTTTATGACGGACTGGCATTAGATATAGTGTCACGTACTGTATATAGCATCGGTTGTGTATTGTTCACTCGGAGCGCATTTGTATTCATCATGTTTCTGTATACCCAGAGGAAGGCATAATTTACATATCGTGTTTATATAAGTAGAATTGTTTACGTACTCGCCTTCTCGCTAGTTGGATAACTCTGCCAATAAAGCATTACATATAGTACACCTGCATATGGCTTCTATTAAAAATTAATTTCATGGGGAGTTTCAGGTCAGATTGTATTGGCGAGTTAAATGCATTCTCAGGAAATTCACTGACATTGCTGAGATACAATCATGCTAAGAAGTACATGATCTACTGACCAGTTATTTGCATGTGACTCTTATACCGAAACCCGCAGCCTGTCAGCAAAACATGGCCTTAGTTTTACCACTGAGAACGGCGAAGACAAATGCGAGTCAGATCGAACGCTAGAAATCTAGTAAAAAATTATTTGTTCAAGGCAAGACCAGTGGCTGATCAATTCGAGTAATCAATGTGCCTTTAAATTTTGCCATAAATTGCAAACTGTCAGTAAGAAAACTAATTGATTGCCCAACATAATAGCTATGTGTCTTTCCATATTGCTTGATTTCACTCACGTGACAAGAGACTGCGAATATTTCGGAACTGGCCAGAGGTCATTATTCTCGATGCTGACCGAACGAATCGCGGCCTCTGGGGACAAGAATGATGTTTGTGAGTCCCACTCGTTGAAATTCGAATCGATGTTATTCGTTGCGAACCACTTCCCTTATAGCTGAGGCATTTGAAATTCTGTTTCTTTGATTTTTACAGCTACGAAGTTGTTTTCTCTGGTGATATCAGAAAGAACGAAGCATAACGCTTTGCATCCACAACGGTGGTTGACACGAAACTTTAAATTTACTTCATGTAAGCGATTGTGAAACATTACATTTTGTAACGTCTTATATGAATCAAAACAAAAAACGTAAGCAAACTCTTGAGAGTGCGCAGTACGGACTGGAAGTCACCTTTCAGCTTATATTGCATGCAATTTTCTAGCAACGTGTTTGCCCTCAGTACATACAGCTGGCATTTCAAGTGGGCTTTCGGAATCGCTGTAATGATAACGATTTCACCAAATTCGTCAGTTTATCCAGAATCTTCTCGTCAGTCGATAATTCAAAACTTTCGTCTTACATCAACTAGAGAGCCCGGCGCCAACCGAAATTTTGAGAAAGTGATAAACAACCCCAAAGGTAATATCCTGTTCATCTGTTGTAAGGAATAAAAGAAGCAATGTATGCAATGAATATCCGTGCCCTATTCAGTGTGAAACAAAAAAGCCGCGACCTTCAAAAGAACATCAGATGGTAAGGGTAGCTTGTGTTTTTCAAGGATCTTCTATTCATCCTGTGTGAATCCCTTATTCAAATCAGAGACCAACTGGGTTTTCGCGCCACTGGGACCTGGCAGAGTCAGCTCTTACACTTGCTCAGAATAGGGTATTATTTTGTTTTTTCTTTTCTTTTTTTTAATTCTTCAGTTCCTTTTTCGTATTCATCCTGTTTGGCAATTTGTTCAACTTTTACCACATCGTAAACAGCTTTTTTTTTATTATTTTTGCGGATTCAATATTAGGAATCAGGAGTGAGTTTTTTATATCGATTAATATCCATCTTTGTGGCTACTGTTGCTATGCAACGGTAGACACTTTAGCATGACTTGCGTGCGTTAATAGTAATTCGGCACTTCGTTCTTTCGGACGATTGAATATTGGCGTAATCCAATCATTTATGTCTTCACTCATTGGTTAGTTCTTTGGGACGTTGAATATTGACGTTTCAACTTCACAGCTTGGTTACAGAAAGGCTCATAGGATATTGAGCGTAAACAGTGTTATCTCGCATATTCAAATCGCATCCGATCGCACAACTCATTAAAAAATGGCATAATTGTTCAAATGTATACACAGTCTTCACCAAGTAAACCATCAATTATCGTTTATATCAGCGAAAAACATCCCACTTTCAAGGTGATTTACCTTTGAAAACTGTAGAACCTATTTAGTCTCCGCGATTAACATTTCCTGCACATAATCTCAGGTTACTATGCAAATTTGCGCTTTGATCGACCACACTAAAATAAACAACACGCTAAACTTTCATCTTTTTGAAAAATTCTCGCCACATTATCCTTAACTATCGTTTTTGATGTGAGTATTACTTACGGGTAATTATTTTAATTTTACGCTGAAAATGTTTTCAACTGCCTTCTGTCCTTCCCTCACTTTTGACTCATTTTTCTGAAACTTTTTTCGATCCGAAATGACGTCGTTCGGCGTTACGGTTTGGCTTCTTTGGCCCTTGAAATAAAAATTGTAGGCGAGATCACATAAAGTGTTATTCTAAGTGAAAATTCTTTAACACCTCTGATCGGAAAACACTGACTTGCGTAACTCACAGCACATACGAGCATTTAAACATTTCCAAATTCCAATTCAATCTGGAGTTCGAGGTAGGAATTTACAAAATAAATTTGAACTGTTGACAAATGTTGCCGTATTTGTAATGTTTTGGCGGCAAATAAGAATTAAAGTCTAGCTTTAACCAGCGAAAGATGCTTTGTCTCGATATTTTTTTGATCAACTAGTTGGAATTTACTAAAACAATTATTCCTCTCGCCCTCATGGCCTCTGAGTCAATAGCCCATTCGGCCTTCGGCCTCATGGGCTATTGACTCAGAGCCCCATTCGGGCTCGAGGAATAATTGTTAAATATAAAGTTATCTTAACTTATTTTAAAGGCTCCTCCTTTTAATCCGGGGTGTGAGGTTTTCCTACATATTACCCAATATAAAAATAAAATGGATCGAGATATACCAAATTTTGATACAGAAAAAGCAGTTACAAACAGTTGTTACCCTTCATCGCAGCTGACACTTTTCGGGTGTTGATCTCTGTGGAAATTCGGGCAGTAGTAAAACCAATCTTTTATGCCATGTGCTAGTCAAACCGTTAGTTTACAATACTGAACCAGATTTAACTCTGTGCTAAAAATCTAGAGCAAGAAAAATATCAGAGTCTGTTGCAGACTTTTGCTAGCAGTAGCCAAGATGTGGGTTATACAGTCCTTTATTGTTCCAATGTTGAAATCATACCGATCGAAATCCTTCCTAATGACGATGCGCAAAAGATTATAGTATCATTTGCAAGAACAACCAAACACCTCTGGTTCACTATTTTATCCAGGGACGACACAAAAATTGTTCAGTCATCTACCTACCTCAAATTAAAATTTTCTACCGAACCCCTTAAGACATTCGACTGAATTATTCGCATTTTGCGCGTTATGAGTTTTCCGTATAACAGTTGCTAAATAATTGGGTATGACCAAAGAAAAAATAATGAAAGTCACAAATAGACACTATTCATTTCTGTATGAGGACCGGCCAAGGAAACTATGCAAAAGAAACTTTTATGGAAGTATCCCCTACAACCCCCATTTCAGGAAATATCTAAACGATAAATAAATGGGAATTTTCAATGAGAGCATCGTTGACAAACGTTCCACTTCCTAACCTAATGCCGAACAAAGAGGTCCAACTGGTACACCAGGAATCGGTTTCAAACTCGATTCCAGTAACAACTATGATATTGAGAAAACGAAACTAGCCAATGTCGCAGAAGGAACCGAAAACCAGGACAGCATTAATAACATCAGATCGATGTATTTTAAAGTCAAACAAACACCGCTCTGGACGATAAATTATCACTCTCAGGTGATACTATGCATGGTGTTTTAAATATGAATAACAATACAAATGTAGGGATAAAAATAGGGATAAAAAAAACCCAGAATGGGAATTTTCGGCCGTTGTCCAAATTTTACCAGATGCAGAAATTAATATAACTGGAGATAACTCATTGGGACCAAGGAAAATGTGACCACAACCATTTAATGGAGGTGACCGATTACAGTAACACAGGACAATTTTATAGTAATACACCATTTTGCTAATGATCAGCTCCAAGAGAATTGTGAGTGGATTCAGTCCTCTGTGGGGACAAACGGTCAAAATTAGAATTTCAAGTTACTTCTTTAAATGGCCGTTTCCTCCCATAAAAGACTGGATCTACCCACAATTCACTTGGAACTGATCATTAGCAAAATAGTGTATTAGGGGAAACGATTTTTGGGGCTCTGATAAATGACCGCTTATACAGGTTCGCTTAGTAGAGGTTTGACTGTAGTTAACTTGAACAACTGCTTTGACTCGGTCTGTGCCTGTGGCTATGCGTAAGAAAAACAAAACAAAACAAAACAAAATAATTTGCGATCTCAAGAGAGGTGGTACCGTTTCCAGGGAATCTGGAAGCTATCTCGATGTCTGTTAACCCTTCAAATCCTAAGGCTGATCAGCTTCTGCTTGTAATATCCCCCCTACATAAAACAGAGTGGTCAAGAGAATTATTGACCTAAGATAAATTTTCTTGATATTCTAACGACTTCCCCCCACTTCGTCTATAGGAAATGTGTAGGGGCAACAAATGAGAATTTAAATTTTGATCTGCTTTCACTTTGTCGCACTTCAGACATTTGAACCATGTCTTCGAAGGCAGAGCTCAAAATGAAAGTTCAGAAGATGAAAGGGGAGATAGATGAGGCGAAAGATACCCGAAAAGCTCTCAGGGAAATGGAGCTGTTTGTTTTGGACAATTCCCTTCGCGAGAGCACAGTGGGTCAGCTGCGAGGCCACACCATCGAGAACAAGTGGAAAATCTACGAGCAGGTACGGCAGAACGTTCGTGTTCTATTTTCCGTCATTATTATTCGTACTTATTTTTACTGCTTCCTTCTGTACTCTTGTCTTCGCCAGTTATAGCTCATTATAGGTCATCAAATTAGACCATCTTCTTCAACCATTATACTCCACCAGTTTATTTAAGATCTTAAACAAACAAATGATAGCCAAGCTAATTAATTAATGAATTAGGTCGGAAGGTCGAAAAACCTTTTTCTTCTGCTTTTTACACTTTTTTAATGAAAAATGTGAGAGAAACCTTGATCACTCAGTGAATCCCTTTGGTTTATATAGTTCAACGTCTATCGAGTACGCGGTACAGTAAAAAAGATCAACGTTTGAACTGGATATAAGTATTAAACTTCGACGCTCAGACAAGGGATTAGCAGAAAATAAAATTGAGAGAGTAGTTCAAAATACAGTACTTCATTTATCCTTCATTTAAAGCAGTTTACATTGGAATTTCTTTCCAGGTTAAAAAGGTTGGGTTCAAGCACATCATTGTTGCCTCCTTTTCCCACATGACGCGCTTGGGAGACACCTTCATTCGTCAGCTGAAAGAAAAAGGCGAGGACTTCACCAACTTGTATGCATTCTCGGAATTCCTGGAATCTGTTGACAAAAACAGGGTTCCTGATACCGAAACCATTCCAATTGGCCTGCGCAAAATGAAAGACCTCGGCATAAAGAACGTCATCATCGAAGCGGACCTGGTGTGGGCAGGGATCGATTACAAAAAGTTCAAAGTCGAAGCCATCAACAAGCTCTTCTCTCAGAGGATGGCATGGTGCCGTGAAAATCTCGCTCCAGATGCCAAGATATTCATCAACCTACGCGACCTCCCAGATGGTATGATTAAGAAGCCCAAGCGCATCTTCAAGGTGGTAAGGTACCTGTCCTCTCTCCCACAAGGTCAGCGTCCGTTTGGCTTAGTGTTTGAAGAATCTGGCAAATACCTACCTGAAGAACTCGCTGTGTGGACTAAAGCCGTTCGCAAAGAAATGGACGAGTGCGGGTTTACAGAAGGGCACCTTCTCGTCCATGTGCACGAGCAATGGGGACTGGCGGACAGCACCCAGTTGGAATGCCTTGCCAATGGTGCAAACGGCATCTGGGCAAGTCTTATTATAGAGGGAGCGTCAATGGGTCATTCCTGTTCCAGTGTGATGCTGATGAACCTCATCCGCATGGGAAACAAAAAGGTGCTTAAACAGTACAACTGTACAAAGCTGCGAGAGGCGCCACAAGAGGTCACCAGAATCACCACAGGTGTCGATGCATATGACAGGCAGGTTGTTTACGGCGAGCGAGCCCTGGACATGGTCTTTGGCATGCCAAACTTCACTCCAAGCAAGAAGGAGTTTAGCATGGCTGACTTCTTCGGTGAAAAGCCTATCATGAGAATGTCAACTCTGGCATCCGCTGGGATGGTAGCAACCAGGCTGAAGAACATCTTCGGCGAAGATCCTCAGTTCACAGAAGAACGAGGCCAAAGGATGCTGGAGGTGATGTTGGAAGATCTTCGCAAGAACAGGAAAGAGGAGTACATGAGTGCTGTAGGTCTCGCAATACTGTTTGATCGGTCTGGAGGGAAGCTCACTGAGAAAATGAGTGAAGTCATTGCCGCAGAAGAGCCAACTAAGGTCCATGCTAAAGAATTGATTGCTGAGATTCGCGCGATGTGGGATGAGTGGGATCTGAAAGATGGCCAAAGAGATGACAAGTTGGAGTTTGATGCTTTCTACAATGGATTCCTAGGGCCCTACTTTGGTTGCTACAGGTGCGACGAGACAAAGCGCGCCTTGAAAGCCATAGACATGGATGAAGATGGAACAGTGGATTGGGAAGAGTTCGCTTTGTACCTGAAGTGGGCCATTCGCCAGTATCCTGAGACCAAGACTGCCGAGGAGCTGCTGTCCATTGCATTCCGTAAGGGCCTCATTCCGGCCATGCAAGACGAGGTCCTTAAACAGGATGAATGAAGAAAAACAAAGTCAAGACCACTTTCAAAGCGAGTTGAAGAGGCGTTAATCAACTCCCTTGAACATTTTAGCTAGCTTTTCTTGTTATGAGGTAGAACTACCCTTGTAAGACGTACGTGTACTAGTTTTCATCAGTTTTAGAAAAATTGTTTAACACTTTTTGTACAAAATACAGAGTGTGAAACAGTTAATTTTTTGATTACTTTGTTTGGGCATCTCCCTATTAGTCTTGTTTTGCCACCGATCTAAACTTTTTCCGAGAATTGTGTGGGTTTGCAACGTGCAATTTCTTTGTATTACTTGAACGGGCATTAAAGGAACTTAACTTTGCTTTTTTTTCTTTTTGTACTATTTCTGCCAAACGTGTTTCGCACATTGTTCCCTTTCCACCTGAAGGTATTTTTTCTTGTGTCAAGCGTTTCATCATTATTTTTTGTTTTGCTTTTCTTTGCAACATCCATGAGATATCCCTGCTGTTTTGTATGGTTGGAAACTCTTAAATTTGTGTATAAGCCACGTTATTTTGGCATAAAGGTGCCTGATGCACATAACAGATGCGTTATCTTTATGAAAAGGGAAAGTTTTAAAACAACAAAGACTATTATGTTCGTTCAGACTAGAGCTTACCTTCGGCAATGGGGAGCAGCATAAACCTTCGCAGGCCATGTGAGCTTGTAATGGCTATTTCTGCAGATATTGCTAATGAGGATAACCTATTATATCTTTCCACAAAAACATCTTGCATCCGAATGTTGATTCATTTAGCAATTATTTCTATTGCCGATACGTCCATGACAACAGCAACCGCCGACCTCCCTAAGTAGCTTTCGTGCCAGGCGTTCGAAGGGAGGGAAAAGAAGAAATTTGGGCGCGCGAGAACGCCATGGGTGCGCTAGGTGGAAGGGAAAGGAACTGCTGCAATGATGCCATTGTATATATGACGCGTTTTTTATGCTCGGAATCTTGGCGTAAAAAATGTAGTCACATCACCGTGGTAAATTGACGTCCAGGAGGAAATGTTCCATCACGGCGTTAAATTGATATCCAGGTAGAAAATGTTCCATCTCGATAGTAAATTGATATCAAGGTATAAAGTGACATCGGCAGAAAACCCATTTCGAGGTATACAATTATATTCCATCTCGGCAGTAAACTGATACCAGGGCTGAAAATGATCCATTAAGGTAGCAAATTGATACCAGGGTACGTAGGAAAAGTCGCAACACGGTAGTAAATGGTTGTCAAGGTTGAAGATTTTACATCTCGGTTGTAAATTGATATCAAGGGAGAAAATGTTACATGAAGGTAGCAAATTTATACGAAGGCAAAAAAGGTTACATCTCGGCAGAAAAATGGAAATCCAGATAGAAAATACTAATCACATAAAAAAATTTACGCCAAGGCTTAACAAGGTATATGAGGTGTTATAAAATATGACATCACATCGATAAGTTTTGAAACAAACGGCGCGCTGTAGGAATGTACCGCTTTGGAAAATTCTCCACCATTAACTCCCAGCGATTTCCTTCTCGTGGTGCGTCTCTCTCCGTCTATGGCTATTGAATTCTTAGCGATTTCTCGTTTCGTGTTCTCCTTCCAGTGGCACCCAACGAGTCAAATCAAGCAAAAGCTGTAAAAAGGCATTTTTAAGTGCCTTGTGGTCGTCAAAGCCTGTTTAAAGTGACGTTTCCGATTTGCTAGATGAATTTGATCTGTTCGAATTCCTTAGCTGAAATTTAAATTTTAGGGAAACAAAAACTTCCTTTGTACCGAACTTTGTAGGGACCTTAATCAACAGGACGGGAGACGACGGGAGACACGAGGGGAGATGCATTTGGGCAAAAATTTTTGGAATTTTCGGTTCAGAAGGCAAATGGAACAGTAATTTTGACAGGGAGCAGAGGAGTCCTATTTCACTGTATTGCTAGTTAAATTCACTGAACAATGGCAGCGTGAAACGATCTTGTTGATTTGAATTAACGTGCGTGATCAAACTGACATCCGATGGTGTTACGCTGCGGTTGAAATCCTGTCCGGTGCAATGATCGTCGCCCGAAGGGCGACGACTTTGGAAAGCGAAGCTTTCCGTACGAAGCACGAAGTGCCAAGAGTAAAAAAGAGACAAGGGATGAAACTGAGCACCACGTGACTAGTTTGATGTGGACCGTAACATACCGGTGACGGAAACGGAAGTCGAGCTCTGGCTGCCGACCGTTACTAATTCAAATTTCAAAACAACTGATCGTATGGTTGCTCAACGAGAAACGGTTGCTACCGTTGAGCAGCGCTTGCATTGAATAGCATGGATTCGACTTAATGCGCGTTTGATCTCCATATACAACATAAGCTTTATAGACAAATAGGTAATTTCCGTTAAACTGACATGACAAAACACTAAGTTACTGAGACAGTAAGCTGAAGCTCTCGAACACTTTAGTTCCTACAAGATTAATGAAGGTCATACAAATAAGACCTAGTACCTTCTCACCTGGAGCTTCTGCCAGAAGCCATGAAGATTACAGATGTATGTTGTGCCTTCCATCACTACGAGCAGATCCACCGAAAATTTCTTCGGATTAAAGTGGTGCTTTAGTCCTTCTGCTTTATTTAAACGTGACTAATAAGCTTAAGATTGTAGTTTATAAGGCTGAAATAAAGTCACTATTGTTTACCGAGAAAGAAGAAAACACTTTTTCCGGAATGAACTGAGCATACGATTGCAGAAATCACTTCCGATCTTGCGCATAATGCATCTCCTTACAACTGATGACGTATTTCCGTGACCGGTATCCTCCGGTCCACATTGTACGAAAGCGAACCTAAAACGATTAGAAAATCTCGAAAGGGACAAATTGTTGTTATTAGTTTTCCGCTTGTATATCCCAAACTTTTTAATACTTAAAGCGCACCTAATCCCAATATATTTTTTTCGCTAAAATAAATCTTTGTACCTGTTCGAAAGCTTGGCTTTTTATAGGCTTCCAAACATGGGGAAAAAACAAGCATCATTTGGTACATGACCGAGTGAAAAGGAGCATGAGTCTATTCTTCATTTGACGTCACGAACTGATTGGCATCGAATTAAGTCTTCGTAAACATGCATGTAAAGCAGTTTTTGACGTCAATTCAAGAGTAGACCCACGTCCCTTCTCACTTGGTCGTTTATCAAATGATGCTTACGTTTTCGTATGTTTGGAAGCCTATAAAAATCCAGCATTTGAAAAAAAAAGTTGTGAATAACAGGAGCCATTAGTCTTGATCCAGTTATCGTTTTCACGTCGAGGTCCAGTTGTCGAGGAAAACAGAGGTTTATGTCCTTCATTTGTCAACAATGTTTAAAGACTCTCTGTCGACCGGCCTGCTTTGCGCGCGTTTGTTGTTGTTTTGCGATCAACCGTGATGGCGATTCATATGTGAGGGAATGGCGAACGGCATATTACAGTCAAATATATCGGCAGGAATGTTGCAAGAAGGCTAGCGTTTGACGGGACACAATTACAGACGTGTGGTCCGTTCATGTTTTTAATGTCTGAAGGATTTGAAACCTAATTTGATCGGCGTTGTGGACGCGATCGAATGTCGAAGTAAGCCGCGTTACAGGAAGCGAGACGTGGGATAGGAAATAATAAATAGGTCTTATTGCACTGCAAATCCACTTGTAAAACCAAGCAAAACAATGGTCCTGCCTGTGATCGTTTTTTCCGCAAGGCCAAGGTATCATAAACAAGCATAAGAAATGCAAATGCGGGACTGTGCAAAAACAATGTGCGAACGCGAGAACATATTTTTGGCTTATAAATTGAAGAGGCGATGTTTCCATGTTCTGCCTGTAATAGAAAACAACTTCTACCAAAATATTCATGGCTTTTTACTTTATTGATGTTATTATTACGGCATTAGAAGCGTCAAACGGCGCCCAGCTTAAGGAAACTCAAAATAACATGTTCATGAGTACTAGCCACGAATTATCACACTTACTTGCAGTGTACAACTGAGTATAATAACTATATTTGGGTGAAGTCGCTGTCGCTGTGCTTTGAGAATCCATGCGAAGCTTTGTTTGCCCATCCACTGGCCTTGAACAGGTTGTTTCAAGTAAGCCTCTTGTATTCTTTCTTGCTCTTCCACTGCGGTTCTTCGTACCCGGCGCCATAGCAAACTTATGTGTTACGTATCGCTTCTTGCTTAACTTCCAAATATTTAATAAACGACTGATGCAGAACAAAATATCCCGATCTAATTATATAAGATAGTCAAACTTCTTATATCGAACAATAAATGCTGAATAGACTGGATAGATGTCTTGGATTTTGAGGGATTGAACACCGAGACAGACCAGTAAGTCAACATCTGGAGGTTTCGTGGTCCATGAAACTTAAGATGGGGCGCGCAATGCATGCCGGTCGACAGAGAGTCTTTAACATCTGATATAAATTGGACTTCGGTTCCAGAAAAACAAAACAAAACAGTAGTATTCCATTCGATACTTTGCCGCATTACTTCACAATTTCTTCTTTTCAGTACATATTTTTTTTGTAATAGCCGTTTTTATTGTTCATTCGGTCGTTTTTTAATACTCCTATCCGCATTTCTCTTTTTTATTGCATTGTTCTTCTTTAAAATTATTTTTCATAATTCTCTTCTATCTGCACTAGCTATCTGCAGTTTTCTATTCGCATCCACCATCCGCAGCCATCCGGTCCGCGTTTACAGACATTAGAGACTTTAGGCACCGACAACGGCAACGGCGACAGCTAAGGGAGAGGCCTCTCGGAAAACCCAATTCATCTAATGCGCATGTCTTCCTTTGCTTTGCCGTCACGTCGCAACGTGAGAAGTAGGTTTTTGCCGTCAGGCAAGTATTTTTTACAGGTCACATTCCGCAGGTCACAGGTACAGGTCGCTGTTTTGTCGATTTGTAACTAAGCCAAACAGTTTCATCACGATGTAAAAAGAAATTTTGGATAGTGATTAGGGCAAGGAGACACTTTTGGGCTTGTTTATTTATCTGTAGCACGGTGACCTGTACTTTGACCTGTGGAATGTGACCTGCAAAAGAAACCTGCCGTTTGCCGTCTTGTGAAAACGTGAGTTTGAAAATCTCATTTTCCTAGGCCTTCGAAAATCTTTGTATTTGACAACGCAGAGGTAGACTTGTTTGCAGACATTTAGGGATTAAGCTCTATTTTGCCTGCTGTAGAGCGAAATATATGAATCGAGGCTGAAACGAAATGATCGGGCTGCTTTGTATGAAATTCCCTGTAGCCTTCATCCGTTTCTAAAGGTAAAGGACGTCTGATCTTATTTTCGTACGCAGATAAAGTACGCAGTTACCACTTCATTGGAATAATTTGACAAGAAAATTCAGTACTTTATAGTGTATGTTCGCTGTTTGGACCGGGTTCCAAAGCAACAACAGCGTCAAATTGAGCCGTTATCTTTTTTGTTCTGATCTTTCTCTTCATGTATTCTGACTTAAAAATCAATAAACTGATGTACCTCAGCAAGTAATGGCATATCTTGTCTATGGAAACGAAATTCTGACAGACACTCGTCTTCTTGCTCATCGAAACCGAAACACTGATACAAATTGTTGTCAGGATTTGATGACTTCTTTATGCCATAACAGTAAAAATTATTCGTTATCTATGACACGCCTTCGTAATGAGAAGGTGATTTCTGGCCGCCTTTTTGAAGAAGACAACGATGAAATGGAAGCTAATCGGCAATCTAGAAAAGTTGTGGTTGCCGCTGCGGTTTTGGCAAGTGCTTAATGTTTACAATTTCGCCTTTCAACTGCGTTGTCTCCCCAGTCTTTCCCTCGGTATCCACGTTGCCGTTGCAGGTGCCGGTGCCGGTGCTTAAGGGGGGACTAACTTATTACAAAATTAGCTAAAATTGTTGCTATGGAAAGTTCCCAACCCTCATATCTTGGAAACCCGAACTTGCAAAGGCTAGCTGTCTGGCTATGTTTTTACAATCCAAAACGTTTTCAAGATTTTCGAGTCACAACCACATTTGCTAAGTCACTTGACCACAACAAAAAAGAAAAGCCTAAAACTCGAGTGGTGTTCACTTCTGGATATCGATAATGATGCCAATGGTTAACGATCGCCAAAGTGCAAAACTCTACGTATCAATTTTTTGAAATTCATGTTACTGTGAAATTTATGACATCATAAGCACGTAAATTCATACCATTTCTACTGTGAAAAAACGGTAAATTCATATCATTTCGTCATTATCATTGCAGTTATGTACGTTAACAACAATTACTTACGTAGGCTTGTAAAGAAGGCTGGAATATCTCCGATTGGCCAAAAAAACACAGAATTTTCCCTCAGTTTTAGGGATTTTTTCTCTCTAAAGCGCAGTTGGGGCCTGAGGCAAGTTGCACATGCGCGATATCAATTTATAAATTTCCAATTTTCACCTTCGCATGTTTCACTAGTATAGTGGCAAAAATACCGAAAAAACGGTGTTTTACAAATACAACCCGTAAAAATCCCTTGGCAACAACTCTAAGTCTAAGCCTGAAACAGTCCTTCTCAGGACTACATTCACCCGGATGATAGTACTCCACTTAGCTATGATATCCTCTCCACTCAATTCCCCATCCTCTGAAATGAGACAGGCTTCTTCGGAGAGTTTTTGCTAAAAAAGAAAAACCATCACTGCTATGCATACTACCAGGTATGTAGAAATAAACTGATCTGGCAGGACAGGTCTGATTAATAGTGGAATTATCCTCACAAATGGACTGGTCAGGCCGGCCAGTTATGACAAATGGTAAGCGCCCTGAGTCTACTTTTTTTTTTTTTTTACCAGCTTTCATTGGCCGTATTTTGGCCGTTTCTTGGAAAACGAATAATTCGTCTGAGACGCATTATTCATTTGAGACGCATTATGCGTCAAGATAAATACAGGAAATAAGACCAGACGCAGCTATTCGTCTCAGACGAATAATGTGTCTGTTTTGTTCGTCTAAACGACGCACAAAACAGACGTAGAATTCGTCTGAGACGAATTTTTCGTCAAGATAAAAGTGGAACACACAAAACAGACGAACTTAGCAAGATCTTTGTAACCTCCCAAGGAAAAGGTATTCTTTGCAACAAAACCATGAAGTGTTCGTAAGTGGTCTAACGGCTTGATAGATTATTATTCGTCTTCGAGTACCATTTCACTGTGTTTCCGTTTTCCTTTACGGCTTTGCCATTCAAAAAACACTGTAACTGTTGTTTTTCGAACTTATTTCTTTTATTTGAGATAAATGTTACAGCACAACAAATGCTAGCCATTTTGTCTCGATTTTCCCGATAATTTTAACCTCATTAAGAGTTCTAGTACACCATCTCTGTCTTTAAAAAGACATGCTTTTATTCGTCTACTGCTCTTTTATGCGTCTCCGTATTTATCTTGAACTGACAAATAATTCGTCTGAGACGAATTATTCGTCTTCCAAGATAAATACGGCCATTATTAGCCGCTTCTATGTCCATGAAGGATGGAAGAGAAAACCGCGAACTTCGTGCACTCTTTTTTAAACCCTTCCATCCTAATAAATATACTCATGACTTAAATTATAATTACTTTTAGTGGTGAATCCCCCAAAAACGTCCTGACAGGTTTGGAGAATTTGATATAACATCGAGTTGGCAACTTTCTGAATTCTCGTCGTCTCTTTGCTTAACAAGGCACGGGTGAAATTTTTCATCCACCTTCCGTCAACATCGGACAGCGAGCTCGTACGAGTGGAACTTTCTTTAAACTAAATTATTTCGTTAGGAGCACTCGCCTTTTTTCACTCGAGGAATGCTTTTGCTGACCATTATTAGCGAAGCTCCGTGTGCGCCGAAGGCGCGACCGCGGAGCACCATTGATAAGAAAATATGGTAACCCATCGATCCGAGAAAATTTGGTCATGACGTCACCGTACGTTCGTACTTACGTCCACCCCCTCAATATAAGCCAAAGTCAAATGTGACACTCCAGTTAACCCTTTCGCGTGCAAGCTCGCATATAAGCGTGCTTCCATATGGACTGTTTTTTGGACAGATCATTTGCCCATACACGCAGTTCTCAACCCGCGTTTTGTGACGGGAAATTGCATGGCCAAATAGCTCTTTTTCGAAATGAAACCGCATTTTTGCGCGCTAACGGACGCAAGCACGAAAATGAGGCTAATGCGGGCAAAAACTGGAGAACTAAATTAAACGTAAGCTCATTGTAGCATGTAGCTTCCTTTGGACGAAAAAGAGAATGACTTGGCATTTTTGTACAGTGTACGGATGTTGTAGTGTTGATTAACCCCGTGGGGTTACGTAACTCAGAAGCTTCATGCAAGTAATTAATATTCGTGTTATATAAGTTCGCGCGCTTGTAAATTTCAAGTCAGTGTGTGTTAGTGTTTCAACTTTGTTCGTTGTGAAATAAAGTTCATATCTTCTTTTCCGTAACTGTGTCATTCCACGTTTAAAGAACACAACAGATGGAACAACAGTACTCGAGAAAAGCTTGCTTGTGTGAGGGGATGTAAGCAAAATGTTTCTTCTCGTATTTGTGGCTATCCTCCGAAACGTCCTGATTTAGTGAAAGTACAGTTTCATCCATTTCCAGCGGAGAAGAGAAAGATTTGAAACTAAAGGTCATATCGAGCTCGAGAAACCACCGTGTTTGTTCAATACATTTTGGGTTAGGCTTGGGACACTGCAAAAGCAGACCCGATACCTTCGGTTTACAACTGTGCGAATTTGGATCGTTCACAGGAGCATTCTTCTACTACGGTTTTCAGTTGAGTAAGGCACGAGGCAAGTTTGGTCATAAAGTTTTGACGTTTAAGTTACCATGTTTTCAAGAACAACTTGCTCCATTTCTATGGGAGACTGCATGAAATGATCACGTCATGTCATACAGAAAAGCGCACCAAACAGTTCGTAAATATGGAAAGACTTAGTGGCAAACTGAACCTATGTGAAAGGTCGGACACTTTCTTACGATCTTCGAACATCAATAGTTGATGAAATAATCAGGAATGGAGGAGATATTAACACGAGGTATTTCCCAGGTCGGTTTTCTGATGTAGCAAACCATATTAGAGTTAGTAGAAGTTGTGTTGAAAATTAGTGGCGGCGTCTACACAAAGACCGTACCATTGAACCCAAGCGACATGGAGGAGGAAATCCCATTAGATTAACAGACGGTGATTTACAACTGATCGAAACGTGGAAAAAGGAAAGGCCTACTGTTCATCTTTGAGGGAGATCTGTGATGGTTTGAACGAATTCGGAGACATTCCGAATGGAACTTCCATTTCCGCGATTTCGTGTGCTTTGAATTGCAGCATGTTATCCGGATTGAAATACTCGAGGAAAAAAATAAGCATACTCGCCCAGGAAAGATTTACAGTGGAAAACATGGCGTATACACAAATGTTTATTGACTACCTTCATGCGCAGAATCCACACAAGCTGAAGTTCTTTGATGAATGTGGACTGAAACTGCCGTTTCAAGGAAAGCGGTAGTATGGGTACGCTCCGGTTGGCGAAAGGTGCGTAGAGTTCATGCGTTACCATGAATCGCCTAACATAACAGTAAATCTTCTTGCCGGGCTAAATGGCGTGGAATATATGAACATTGTACAGCAGGGTGCATCTGATACCATCAACTTTCTTCAGTTCTTTGGTAAAGCAGGCAATGCAGCCAACATTGAAACAGGAAGACATGCCCTTGATCTAGGAGACATTGTTGTTGGACAACTGCCCCACTCACCATTTCGCGGGTGGTGAAGCGCTACAGGAATGATTAGGTGATCGTAACATTGAACTCGTCTATACGCCTACTTACTCTCCAGATTTTAATCCAGTTGAATTCGTTTTTAACAAAATGAGATCTGTTATGCGTTATGAGCTTTGGGAACTCACAAACGGAAACATTGAACTTGCGGCAGTAAAAGCAGCCGTGGATTACATCACCTCAGACAACATGCAAGATTTTTTCAAATATACTTCGTACATGGATGTTTAGTGATTCCTTCATTATCTCTGTAGCATTCACTTTCTGCTGTTAGCAGATGTGCTCTTGAAGATGAATTGTGACGTGTCTGCGATTGGCTGAAACTAACATTGCAGACTGCGTTGTAACTCAAAACGATTTCAAGTTAGGCGCGGACAACCAGTGTTACGAAAAACAACTCAAACCTTGTTTATTTAATCTACTTTTCACGAACGTTGTAAAAGTAATGGTTATTTGTAGTTTCTCTTTTGAGACAATGCACCAGAAAAACACAGCTAGGAAGTTAAAATAACAATAATAAAAAAAACAGTTTGTTTGTTGCAAAAATGCGGTGGTGGAATCGTGGTGGGGCCATAAAGATTGGCGCCATCATGTCTACAAACGACAAAAAAAAGACTCGTTTTTTTTTTACTGATTACAAAAAGTAAAACTGACTACACTCGGGCAGTAGAGACTTTTGAGGACTATACAAATAAGAGACTCAAATAGAAGAGTGAAATTAGTTCCCATTCACATACAAGAAACGTTTCTGGGATCATTTAAGTTAAAGAAGCCAACACTCTTGCAAACATGAACCCAACCTAGCAAAGAAAATTACAAACTCTGTTTTAATGACTCTAGTAATGAACTTTAAACAGAGCAGTGACAGAAACTTATATTAGCATGCAGACTCATACAGTCTTAGACAGACTTTTAAGTTCAACAAGGACATTCGCTGCTTCCAGCTGTTCTTTGTTTTCAAACGATGGACTACACACAACCCTTGTTTGGTACAAACATGTACATATCATCAGACTGGTGTCCATGCACGGCACTTGAAGGTAGGGGCTGATAGTTCACTAACTCATCCTCGCGGTTCCATTCGTCCCGCAAAAGCCAATAAACGGCCTCTAGTTTTAGCGAAAAAAAAATTTCGGGGTTAAGTTTGGTTTCCTTCATTAATGCGGATGTGAATGCCGTCGGTTGCACCAACAATATTAGGAGGATCGCATATCTCTTCAAATATATGTTGTGCCGCGTAGCACTATAAATACATACAAGTGATGGAACAGAGAATTAACTCTGGAGTGTAAATTAAAGTGCTAATAGAAACCCATGAAAAACCCACTAGGCGTTAGCCCTAGTAAAGGGTATCAGGGAACCACACGAGGCAAAGAAAAAATTCTTACGACCTCGGTGATTCACCATCTTAATCGTCTCCGACTTTCTCTGTTCGACCTCGTAGCTTAGTCGGCAGAGCAACGGTAGATCTAATCCGGAGGTCGTGGGTTCGATTCCCACCGAGGTCCTAAGAGTTTTTTCTTTGCCTCGTGTGGTTCCTTGATACCCTTTACTAGGGCTAACGCCCAGTGGGTTTTTCATGGGTTTCTATTAGCACTTTAATTTACACTCCAGAGTTAATTCTCTGTTCCATCACTTGTATCTCTTCAAATGTTCCTCTCGCCTCGAAAATTAACTTCTGGTAACATTTTTGGGAACTTGATGAATATGTCTTTTACTGCACATAATACATTGACAACATCTTCTACGGCTTGTTTAACAGTAGTATGGATACTATCCCAGCGTTTGATCCAGGGGAGGGGCCCAGGGGGCCGTTACACTCCCTCATTTTATTTTTGGACCAAAACCAGGGCCGAGGCGCCAAAAATCCCCGAAACGGCCAAACATTTTTTAGAGCGCCCCACCCTTTTTTCCTTGGTTTGAATCCGCCACTGCTAACCTGTTCCCACCACTCATGGCTCTACATCCATTTAAATAAAAATACTTCAGGGATTAGTTGCGAATGAGCAGAGCTACTTGACGATTGCTGTTAAATTGCCTTAGAGCTCTTTTAAGACACTCGCTTAGGGCGATGTTTGCGCACAGAAGTTGTTATAGCAATTGGATTATTATGTCTTGCTCATGGAAGTTAATAAGCCCTTGTAACGTTGGCGGTTAGAACGGTCTTCGGCGATGTCTCCTATGTATTTTTCGATTGATGCGATGTTCAGAAAAGTTTAACATTAGCAGATCTCGTGTTGCTGAATTTGTGCGAAATTAAACATTTACTGATGACTTGGATTCGTGTTTGACAATACAGCTCAAATAGCAGAGATACTGTAGCGAACAGCCACAAAAATCTTCGCGGGACCATTTCATGCTAATATTAATCAGATAACACGCAATCCACTGTATAACAACTTACAGCGCAAATTACCGCTACAACAGATGTCGAGTACAATAAATTCCAATGCTTGTTGCGATTTGGGCCTCGAAACACAATGGTTAACCAAGACTTGTTATCTGCATGGAGTCATAAGGTGCATGGGAATGCGGTTTCTCCTGGATTGTCCGGCCCAGAGGACGGATGGTGGCCTTAAATTGAAGTTTTGTCCGTTTTTACAAATTTTGTCACAATCCAAACAAGTAGGTCGCACTTGTTTTTCGATTGTTGCTGACAAAATGTATAGCTCGTGCGACGTGCACCAATCAGAGCACAACTGCATCAGTTGTTGTGTATGTTGTTGGATTTTGTTCGCCGTAAAAATATATACATTCGCACTTGTATTTGCAACAACTGAGACAAATCAACAAAATATTTGCAAACTTGTGCGATTTTGTCCTTTGCACGGAGCCCGCTCCTGCCCTTAGCACGTTTTCATCTGATTACAGCGGCATGAATTACGTCGCTAAACACCTTGGCTGCCATTAAAAGCCTCCTCACCCCAAAGTCATTGCATTGGAGTAATCAAGGCGAAGGGGACGACTCTCTCCGAACAGTTTGCAGTTAATTTTCGTTGCATCTACTTCCTCAGGCAAGTGTTGTTTAAATATCTATCAGCAATAGTTTACGAAGTAACTCTGTAAAGCCACAGGTGGCAAATTTCGATATTGCAATGATTTATCTGAAATTTCCCTTCAAGACCAAACATTGCATTCCAAATCCATCTAATCCCCCAAGTATCTTCCGCGCGAATTATCCTGAGTGTTTGTTCAACACATTTGCCTTCTAAGTACTCACACAGTAACCTGGCCGATGCCAGCGGAGCTCTCAAGTTGATTTTTGATGGCGTCGCCGTCTGCTGTGACTCTGAAGGCGTTCAACACCGTTGAACGCCAGTTACAATGCTTCAATAGGTAGTTGCTTAACTCAAGCAGCACTTTTCGTTCTCAAAATGGACTATTTAGATCAAAAACCTTAAACGCACGAGTTTCAGTCTCGGCGCGAGAGACTCAAGTTTCTAAGAATTTCCCAGGAATTTCCTAGAATTTCCTACATGGAGGCCGCACAGGCTTATCAATCAAGCGTTAATAGTTGATTCTCTCAAGTCATCCGAGTAATTTACAAGCTGCTTTTCTTAGCTTGAGTAATAGTCTCGAGTTAGTCGTAAGATATTGTTTCTAGAGCTTTCGAAAACACTGCTAATTGGTTTGACCAAGGCAACACTTCGAGCTACTTCGACTAACGTTTGGCTAAGGATTGCTTATTTTACGACGGACTGGAATCAAATAATAGTCTATGGCTTCTTTAGAACGTTTTATGGGAATTTTTAGGTCAGATTTTATTTGCGTATAATTTGTCATCAAAGGTCAAAGCCAGGCCAATATTATTTTCAACTAATATGCTATGAATATTAATTTCGAAACGGTAAAAAATGGCTCAACCTCAGTGTAAGAACCTGTGTGAAACTCGTGAATAACGCAAGACAAAGGCAACAAAAGGTTGGAACCAAGAGCGTATGGAAGAACAATCCTCACAAAACAAAGGGATACATGCCGAGCGTTTTGTGCTACTTGTGGATGCCCGAATTCATGTGTTAACAGGAATCGAGTGAGCAAACTGTGAAAGCAGCTCCACACCCTTTACTCGGAAATTGCATTTTCTTCTTTTTTTTTTAATAAGAATATTGTTTTTCTGGTCCAGACAAACATTTTTTTGCCGATTTTAGGCTGAAAAATATTCGTTCTTGTGTATTCTATTGCAGCATATGAAGCCCAACATGACACACCTAACTTCTGGCAGAAATGTTATTAGCATCAAACCTGAAACGGCTAGTACTAGTGCTGTTTTTTTTGGGGGGGGCTAGTTTTGCCGTTTGGAAAAGGAAGAATTTCATACGGTTTAGTTAAGAACGTATAGTTGTATTGTACACTGTATTTTCAAATTTGCACCAGACCAAATTATATTCCTTCCAAATCTAAGCCTCGCGTTTATTCTTAAAATATTCTTAATATTGTTATAATATGTTCTTTAAGAAACAGTGTATTTCCCAATTTCCGAGTTAAAAATGCCTTATCTTAGTCTCGTGCTGGGTACGTTGTTAGCATGTTCTTAAAATCTGGGTCAATTTCTACTTTATTATTATTAATCTTCTAATAAAGAGTTGACTAGACAGTCAAACCTGTATTAGCAGTTACCCTTGGAAAATGTCGGCTGACCTCTCAATAGAGATTGACCTTGAAATACAGGTTTGACCAACCTGACAGTTAATCAAGAATTTAACAAAATAGTGACAAGGCGAAGTATCCAAGAAATTCACCTCAAAGGGTTTTCTCCCCCATTCTTTTAATTAAACGCCATGCACAATACCTATATAGCGCACAGCTATAGTTCATTCTAACAAAAAGACCTTTTAAAAGAAGTGAAGACAGTGATAAATAACCTGTTGGGACCTCGGAAAACGTGACCTCACCACTTAATAGAGGTGTCAGCTAAATACAGGGCTGCAGTTGTACAGTATCTAACAGAAGCATTCCGAGACTTTGGTAAAGTTTTTGTTTAATAGAGTATCGCGGTCGCTTAACACGTTCGAGGACTGTAGTTAACTCGGACTAGATCTTCAACAGCGCCGGTAAAAATGTGCGGGGACCCAAGCGTAGTTTGGTTCCGTGGTAGAGTTCCCTTCAACTCTGAGAGGACCGTAAAAAGGATTTGCTGTTTTCGAGAGAGGTGGTTCCGTTTTCAGAGAATCTGGAAGCTATCTTGAACCTACTTTTACTTTGTCTCACTACACAGGCATTTGAACCATGTCCTTGAAGGCACAGCTTAAAAGGAAAGTTCAGAAGATGAACGAGGACATAGATGAGGCGAAAGATAAGCGAAAAGCTCTCAGGGAAATGGAGCTGTTTGTTTTAGACAATTCCCTCCGCGAGAGCACAGTGGGTCAGCTGCGAGGCCACACCATCGACAACAAGTGGAAAATCTACGAGCAGGTACGCCTGAACGTTCGTGCTACTGTTCCTGCTATTCTGTTGATGTCAGTCCTATTTTTCGTCCGTGAGTCTTCAAGAAAAAGCGAGGAACTTCAATCTAATAAACGAATTCGGTACAATTTGTTATATCCCTGTTTATTTTTATAGCCATTTAAATTTTTAGCCTTTGTCGTCGCCATCCGTAGCTCATTTATAAAGGTCATCCAATTAATCCATCTTTTCCCACCATTGCCACTCCACCAGTTTAGTTCCGTTCTTGTTGTAATCACCTTTTCAAAGCTTTTACTCTTCCAAACGAGCTTTACTTAAACAAAGAAATGAGAGCGAAGCTTATCAATAAGACCGACTTGAATTTTTTTGCCCTATTTACACTTTTTGAAATGTCGCGGACACCTTGTTCACTCATCTGCAACCGACGCTTACACTATGAATCCTATGGATCCGTTTAGTTCATATAGCTCAATGTCTATCGACCCAAATACACGTCTTCACGGTACACTAAAAACAATCAACGTTTCAACTGGTTATAAGTACTACACTACCGCGCTCAGAAGATAAAATTGAGGCAGTAGTTTAAAATACAGTATTGCAGGTATCCTTTATTTCAAGTAGTTTATATTAGAACTTTTTTCTAGGTAAAAAAGGTTGGGTTCAAGCACATCATTGTTGCCTCCTTTTCCCACATGACGCGCTTGGGAGACACCTTCATTCGTCAGCTGAAAGAAAAAGGCGAGGACTTCACCAACCTGTATGCATTCTCGGAATTCCTTGAATCTGTCGACAAAAACAGAGTTCCTGATACCGAAACCATTCCAATTGGCCTGCGCAAAATGAAAGACCTCGGCATAAAGAACGCCATCATCGAAGCGGACCTGGTGTGGGCAGGGATAGACTACAAAAAGTTCAAAGTGGAAGCCATCAACAAGCTGTTCTCTCAGAGGATGGCATGGTGCCGTGAAAATCTCGCTCTAGATGCCAAGATATTCATCAACCTACGCGACCTCCCAGATGGTATGATTAAGAAGCCCAAGCGCATCTTCAAAGTGGTAAGATACCTGTCCTCTCTCCCACAAGGTGAGCGTCCTTTTGGCTTAGTGTTCGAAGAATCTGGCAAGTACCTCCCCGAAGAGCTTGCTGCGTGGACCAAAGCCGTTCGCAAAGAAATGGACGAGTGCGGGTTTACAGAAGGGCACCTTCTCGTCCATGTGCACGAGCAATGGGGACTGGCCGACAGCACCCAGTTGGAATGCATTGCCAATGGCGCAAACGGCATCTGGGCAAGTCTTATTATAGAGGGAGCATCAATGGGTCATTCCTGTTCCAGTGTGATGCTGATGAACCTCATCCGCATGGGAAACAAAAAGGTGCTTAAACAGTACAACTGTACAAAGCTGCGAGAGGCGCCACAAGAGGTCACCAGAATCACCACAGGTGTCGATGCATATGACAGGCAGGTTGTTTACGGCGAGCGAGCCCTGGACATGGTCTTCGGCATGCCAAACTTCGCTCCAAGCAAGAAGGAGTTTAGCATGGCTGACTTCTTCGGTGAAAAGCCTATCATGAGAATGTCAACTCTTGCATCCCCTGGGATGGTTGCGACCAGGCTGAAAAACGTCTTTGGCGAAAATCCCCAGTTTACAGAAGAACGTGGCCAAAGGATGCTGGAGGTGATGTTGGAAGATCTGCACCAGAACAGGAAAGAGGAGTACATGAGTGCCGTAGGTCTCGCAATACTGTTTGATCGGTCTGGAGGGAAGCTCATTGAGAAAATGAGTGAGGTTATCGCCGCAGAAGTGCTAACAAAGGTCCATGCTCAAGAACTGATTGCTGAGATTCGTGCGATGTGGGATGAGTGGGATCTGAGAGATGATGTCAAGAGAGATCACAAGCTGGAGTTTGATGCTTTCTACAATGGATTCTTGGGCCCATACTTTGGTTGCTACAGATGTGACGAGACAAAGCGCGCCCTGAAAGCCATCGACATGGATGAAGATGGAACAGTGGATTGGGACGAGTTCGCTTTGTACCTGAAGTGGGCCATTCGCCAATATCCTGAGACCAAGACTGCCGAGGAGCTGCTGTCCATTGCTTTCCGTAAGGGCCTTATTCCGGCCATGCAAGACGAGGTTCTTAAACAGGATGAATGAAGAAAACCGGTAAACGGCGAAGACCACTTTCAAAGCGAAACGAAGAGGTGGTAATCATCTCCCTTAATCGTTTTAGTCAGCTTTCCTTGTTATTGCATAGAATTACCCTTGTCATACGTGCTATTTTTCTACAGTTTTGGATAAAGTATTAAACACTTTTTGCACAGAATGTAAAACCGTTTGTTTTGATTATGGGCATATCCCTCTTCGTCTTGTTTGCGACCGATCTAAACTTTTCCCGATTATTGTTTGGATTTGGCAGGTATAATTTTGTGATTCTATTACATAAACAGCCATCAAAAGAGCTTTAACTGACTTTTTTCCTTATTGCACTATTTCCGAGAAACGTGCAGTATAGTACGTCGTTCCCTTTCCACCCGAAGAACAAATAAACTGACTGTTTATGTAGATGACAGGGGCACCTTCTGCACATGCAGGGATAATGCCGACAGGTCAGCGCCCAGCAGCTAAAGGATCATTTGATGTTTGCTATTAAGTTTGAAGACTAAAGCTTCTTCTACCTGATTTAAATTCCAATTTAATTTGATACCGTTTTGTCGCGAACTTCTGATTGTTTTAATGCCTCCCCATCGTTCAAAATTTCTCCAAATTTCTCCATGCCTCCCAAAGGGAGGCATGGGTATTCTGTAACTATTCATTATCACAAAGTGCAAATTATACCATGAAAATCTTGGTAACAGGATTGGGAAAACTTTTCGAGTCCCACAGTGTGACACCTCCATGAAAGCTGCAAAAGCAAACCAGGTACACCGGCGCGCGGTGATCGGAGCTCACAACTTTGGAGATCAGTAGCCAAGTTTAAAATATACTAGTTAATTATTTCGAGTGAGATATCCCAGACGACACTTGTATTTTCTTCGATCGTACAAACGCAAGTGTATGGGCAAGACAATACGAGTGACAAGTGCTTTTGTTAGGGAGGAAAGATTGCATGACGAGCCAAAAGGTCTGTATAGGTTACTTCGGTGTAAAAACCTGTGAAAGTCACGAATGACGTAAACCAAAAGCAGCTAAAGGTTTCACACAACCTTTACGACAAAACAAAGAAAACATCGTCAGGTCCTTACACCGAGGTAAAGCCCAGAAACACTGATGGAAAATAGCAAGTATTGGAGCAATGTTCACGGTCTCTTCCGAGACATGAATACGATGAGTATTCCCTCTATTGAAGAGTTGCTCCCTAAATTCCTTTGTTTGTTCAAACTGTTTCTTTCGTAGTTTTTTGTTTTTGCGTTTTTTTTGCTTTTTTGATCTGCTTTTGCTGTTTTGTTTCTTTCGCTGTATTTTTGTCTTATGTTTTATTTTAACTTCCATCTCGAACCTTTATTTTGCATATTTATTTTCTTTGTAATGCAAATATAGTAGGAACGTCTTGTTTCAAAATTCAGTAAACATGCTGAATTTTTATCTAACAGTGAGCTTGAACATGAAAATGACCGTAGAACGGTCGAGACGTAGAGCACTTTATAATCTTTTGAGGTTCCTGTAATTTTCTGGGTAATCTATATTCCAAGTAGAATCTTTTCAAAAATGTTGTGGTTGGGAACTAGAGCTTTTCCCTTTTGCGCATGTCTGACCGCGGGAAGTGCTCTGGGCAATTCTGCGCAAGCTTCCGCCAGCACCTCTTAGATTGGTTATCAGTTGAAAGAATGAGTCGACTTCTGAAATGGCCAACCCGGTATGCACGACTTGCCACTTGAATGTCAGTATTACAACTCAGATATGCAAATTGCTGTATGTGAGTTCAACTTCGTTTTCCTGAAAGACAAACATTTTCCAAGCTAAAGATTCGTATTCAAACCAACAATAAATAAATAAATTTGCTGTTAGTAGCGAAACCGTTTCGATGTTCTTGGGTACGTGCAAACACTCGCATTGTCCTTACACATCATCAGTCATATCACTATGTTCAGAAAAACTTGGCTGTCGATCTTCTACTGAGGTTCCACTTCCAAGGTTTCGGACTCTGACGCAAAAGCAATAATTTTCATTGGGATCTCCAATTTCACACCTAACACAAATGCCGTGAAATCGTAATTTAAGGAGGCTGAAAATGGTTTCGTTTTTTCTAAACGCCAATTCTTTGATGATTGATTCTACCACAATTTTTGGTTTGTTTCCTTAAAAATAGTATCAAAAAAATGCCCAATAATTTTTCTCAATAAGTTGTAACCATTTTTTTTTCACGTGTGTTGTAACACTACAGCCTCTTAGAAACAACCTTAAATTTAGCTTTGTGTGCCTGAAAGTATAAAATGAGCTAGATGATCCCCGTTTTTTTGTTATTAAATTGCAATCAGCATATCAAGATTCATCTTTCTGCAAAGTTTAAAAAAATATGTAGAGTAGGTTTAGAGCCTCCTTACCTGCTTTACAGATTTTTTTTAACTTCGAGTCCCAGGTAGGAATCGAACCTACAACCTCCGTAACACCGGTCGGTGTGTCTATCACATGTGTCTATCTGTGTCTATCAGTGTCTATCACCCCTACCTACTGATAATGAATTCCGATAATTTATGTCTACCAAAGATGCTCTGTGAAGAAATAAACCTTATTCTGCCCTTTGACTTCTTTTCATCAGAAGGCAAAAAACCCCGAAAAGCTCATTTTTCCGCCATTTTGAATTCAATCAAAGGCTCCTATGAGTCAGCTCATGGATGAGGAACATAACAATACTTTGAATTTACAACAACTTTCTTCAAAGATACTTCATTACGTATCTGCTTAAATCGATCATTTGTTGCTCATAAATCAAATGCGTTGCTTGCCAGAATTCGGTTTTTTGGCTGGAAAGTCTTTCTCCTTTCTCCTGAAGATTTCAAAGTTCAATTCTCTCAGCTCGTGTTCTTCATCTTTAATATTAATTTTATCTGATCACTGATCCTTGAACAAAATAGACCTTTGTTGAGTTGGAAAATTGAAACAAAAAACCGACGCCATGAACATTAAACACGTAAACAATATCTGCAGAGCAAAATTATCCGCCTTTGTACTATACCATGAAATTTGCAAACGTTGGACCAGGAAGACTATGGAGACAAAAGCAATACTTACCAGGGGAGGGACCGGGGGAAGTTTAATGAATAAATTAATCAGAATCGAGTGAGTGAGTGAGTGAGTGAATGAATGAGTGATCCCTGAGTGAGTGAGGGAAATTCAGACCCACCACAAAACCTCATGGCATGCATGACTACGTCATCCATGAGCTATAAAGGAGCAATCGAAAGCCTGGGAACTAACTAGATTGTGACGTCAACTTGGTATCTTTACCTTCGCTCGGGAAGGTATGTGGCTGGGCGATGTTCTGCCTTTCCAGATGTGCAGAAAGGTATAATTCTTCACGCTATACCTTTCTTCGGTAATGCTCGTCCCGAGGCGAAAAAAAGTAGAAAGAACTTGGTGGATATTTCAGGGATATAGTTGTATTCTGAATCAACAGAGTTATCGCTTATCTCGGAGTCGGATTGACTTTCAGACATTTTGTCAGCCAAAATCGTTCGCCTCGGGTGGATTTCTCACTGAATCGCTTATAGTCTTAGTTGTTCGTATGTTGTGGAGATACCGGGTTGACGTCACGACTGATACTGGTGCCAGACTTCTTTGTGCGCGGTTTTAGCTTCGAAAACCTTGATTCCGATTGCGTTTTAAAAATCCCAGAGCGCTTCTAATCCAGTTTTTTCCTTTGTTATTACTTTTTTACAATGTCTGCTTTTCAGAAAAAAAAAACCGGCTAGGGGTGATACTGCACTTTAACGGTCGATGCCATCATTGGTAACCAAGCTTTCAGCAGGGCATATGTAATTTTATGAGCTCTGGATTGAGTTCTAATAAGGCAATTTGTTAATTTTCAAATCGTCTCAGAGAAAGGGCGATGTTTAGGCCCTATTTAAATTGTGTTAATGTTTCGGGATAGGGCTAGGGTTATCTGTTATAGATGTATCAGTTATGAAAGCGAGTTAACTATAATATATACTTCAAATTTTCGGGGTCTGTGGTCGATCAGCAGGGTAGCGTAGTGGTTAGGGAAAGATCATAGCAAGAGAAGGATCCAGGTTCAATTCTGGGTTGAAAATTTCCATTTTTTTTATAAGGAAGACTTTCTTTACCAGTTGAAAAATTTGCTAAGTGTCTTAAAAATGGCAACGACCGTTTACGAAACGGAAAGTTGCATCGACGCGACCCCGATTGCATTTCGTCAGTAATGTTTGTTGCAGTGGTAGGAATCGCCCGTGAAATTCTTCGCAGGATTTGATTTTAATGTAAAATCTTTAGTGATATTTGAATTGTTATTCCATTAGCTTTTGGATCACAATTAAGTAGCAAACTAAATGCATATTCTGGTGGGAAATATGACGCCGCGAAGAAATACGCAGCCAATTTTTATACATAACAAACAGTAAAATACTGAAATTGTAAACGCTAAAGTAAAACGCGCGCGAACTGGCGCAACCAACTCGTGACTTCACTATTGCTTTGCAACACGTTGTTGCCACAGTGGTCAGTTGACGCGTAATCACGCGCTTGCTACATTTCCTGTACACAAGCGATATTGTATGTGTAATAGAACGGTTTCAGACCCTTTAGACTGGGTTTTTAATTTTGTGATTCTCTGTCTGAGGACCTGAAAAGCCTTCACTTGAGTTTAACCCTTTAAATCCTTATATCAGAATGTATATTCTCCACACTGTTCTCCGTATATTTTGTATGATAATGATGAGGAGAATTTGTTAAACAATCAAGACCTTTGTAACTTCTTCATCACTTCCTCATTTCTCACAACCTTTATGTTTGATTGAGTAGAATTAAACATTAGCCACTCTTAGGGGTTAACGCCGGGATTAATGTGTCCGCTTTTTCACTTCGAATTCGGTAGTAAAATTACTAGTTTTACTCTACATCTTAGAGAAATGACGCCAGCACATCATTTTTAATACGGGTACAGCGGAACCTCTCCTCTGGGACACCACAATGGAAGAAGCACTGGAAACTTTGCTCCTGCAACGATTGTTCATATAATCTTTGTATGCGTTGTCTCTGTTGAAGGGATATCGCTATTCCGCAGGAAACAATTCCAAATCCCTATTTTTACCTCGATTAAGGAAACACCATAACTTACTACTTGGAACATGACTGACCAAAAACAGAGTTGATAAGAGTAGTGCGTTCTTGTCTCTGACTAGTGACACCAGCCGCCCGGAATACAACCGTGCTGTATGCGTTCCAGCCGATAAAGTGGTTTTTTGTAAGCGGTTAATTCAGTGCAACCTGTATTAAGCAATCACTAACCCGTTCCCCGAGGATGACCGCCTGGGTCGACTGTCGCACCACAACTTAACTGTGGATCGAGTACAGCGTAGCAGCTACGACCACGTACCGGATAGATAATCGTACCGGCATCACCAGCACCCAGGACAAGAGGCTTAAGTGTGATTTTTCTGTTGAAAGTATCGTTGTGGAAGCAGCGAGCTCTAAAACGTGAAAGGATAACCAACAGAACCATCCATGATCGTTTTCTTCCATCGACCACTCAGTCTGAGCAACTATATCATGCTGCTGGTAGAGGCTGAAATAATCGACTGCACTAACTGGAGGAGCTTTCATGTACCTAATCCCAATCTTTGCACCTGTGCAAAACGCATTGCAGCTTTTTTCTTTGTCTTTTTTTTTTCTTTTTTCATTTAATCTTGACTTTTTATAGGCTTCAAAACTTAAGGAGAACTAAGCATCATTTGTTTGACGACCGAGTCACAAGGGGCGTGGGTCTATCCCTGATTTGACGACACATTCTACTTTGCATCCATGTTTACAAAGACTTGATTCAATACAAATCAGTTTGTGACGTTAAAGGAGGAATAGACCACGCCTCTTCTGATTCCGGGCGTCAAAGAAATGATGCTAAGTTTTGAAGCCAATAAAAAGTCGAGATTTCATTGGTTAAGAAAAAAAGGAAAAGAATGCCGCCATGCGTTTAGAGCTGATGCAAGTATTTATTACTCAGGAAAGCCCGAGTCTAAAACTGTCGTCGGTTCTTCTTGTCGTCGTCGCCTCGTCTATCATCCACAAACCTCACTTCCGGCGAATTTGTGCAGGCACAACGACACGAGAGCCCCAATTGAATTTAAACGAAGAAGCGCCAGGTATCGAAGTAAAGGTGCAAATAACGTTTTTACTTTTATAACTATTGTGATCTGTATTTCATATATTCTGTATACTGTACTAAGTGGATTATCATCTCTATCAGTTTTTCGATGGAGGGTATTAGTTTTATCTTGTATCTTTCAAACGAGGTAAAATATACGTGAAAATGCGAAGTGGTAGAGAAGGTAATACAATTTTTTGTTCATGATCATGATGCCGTAGTGAAAATAAAATATAGAAAAGAATTCATATCTCGTTATGCAAAGTTTGTATTATAACTACAACTTTGTACGTGAATCAGTGAAACTGTACTTGGAGCAAATTGCAATCTCCAAAACATCGGCCATGATTTGGCAAACAATTGGCGCCAATAAACGGCCTCTAGTTTTAGCGAAAAAAATATTTCGGGGTTAAGTTTGGTTCCCTTTTTAATGCGGATGTTAATGCCGTCGGTTGCACCAACAATGTTAGGAAGATCGCATATCTCTTCAAATGTTCCTCTCGCCTCGAAAATTGACTTCTGGTAACGTTTCTGGGAACTTGATAAATATGTCTTTTACTGCACAGAATGCACTGACAACATCTACGGCTTCTTTAACAGTAGTAACCGCCAACGTTACAACACGGGCTTATTAACTCCCATGAGTAAGACAAAATAATCCAATCGCTATAATAACTTCTGCACGCAAACATCGCCTTAGCAAGTGTCTTAAAATGAGGTCTAAGGGAATTTAAAAGTAATCGTAAAGTAGCTCTGCTCATCCGCAACTAACCCCTGAAGTATGTTCATTAAAACGGATGTAGAGCCATGAGTGTTGAGGACAAGTTAGCAGTGGCGGATCCAAACCAAGGAAAAAAGGGTGGGAGGCTCTCAAAAATGTTTGGCCGTTTCGGGGATTTTTGGCGCCTCGGCCCTTGGTTTTGGTCCAATGATAAAACGGGGAAGCGCAATGGCCTCCTGGGCCCCTCCTCTGGATCAACCACTGGGCTAGTATCCATAGCACGGTCTTCGGCGATGTCTCCCCTGTATTCTTCGATTGATGCGACGTTCAGAAAAGTGTAACATAAATTAAACATTTATTGATGAGTTGGAATCCGGTTTGACTATTCAGCTCTAATAGCAGATATACTGTAGCGAACAGCCACAAATATCCTCGCGATACCATTTCATGCTAATATTAATCAGATAACACGCAATCCACTGAATAACAACTTACAGCGTAAATTACCGCTACAACAGATGTCGACTGCAATAAATTCCAATGCTTGTCGAGATTTGGGCCTCGAAACACAATGGTTAACCAAGACTTGTTATCTGCATGGAGTCATAAGGTGCATGGGAATGCGGATTCTCCTGGATTGTCCGGCCCAGAGGACGGACGGTGGCCCTTTTGACAAATTTTGTCACAGTCCAAACAAGTAAGTCGCACTTGTTTTTCGATTGTTGCTGACAAAAATGTATAGCCGCGTGCGACGTGCACCAATCATAGCGCAACTGCATCTTTGTTGTGTATGTTGTTGGATTTTGTTCGCCGTAAAAATATATACATTCGCACTCTTGCAACAACTGAGACAAATCCACAAAATATTTGCAAACTTGTGCGATTTTGTCCTTTGCACGGAGCCGGCTCCTGCCCTTAGCACGCTTTCATCTGATTACAGCGGGCATGAATTACGTCACTAAACACCTTGGCTGTCGTTAAAAGCCTCCTCACCAAAAAGTCATTGCATTGGCCGGAGTAATCAAGGCGAAGGGGACGACTCTCTCCGAACCGTTTGCAGTTAATTTTCGTTGCATCTACTTCCGCAGGCAAGTGTTATTTAAATATCTACCAGCAATGGTTTACGAAGTAACTCTGTAAAGCCACAGGAGGCAAATTTCGATATTGCAATGATTTATCTGAAATTTCCCTTCAAGACCAAACATTGTATTCCAAAACCATCTAGTCACCCAAATATCGTCCCGGCGCGCGAATTATCCTGAGTGTTTGTTCATCTCATTTTCCTTCTAAGTACTCATACAGTAACCTGGCCGATGCCAGCGGAGCTCTCAAGTTGATTTTTGATGACGTAGCCGTCTGCTGTGACTCTGAAGGCGTTCAACACCGTTCAACGCCTGTTACAATGCTTCGGTAGTTGCTTAACTTAAGCCGCAGCGCTTTTCTTCCTCAAAATGAACTATTTAGACCAAAAACCTGAAACGCGTGAGTTTTATGCGCAGCGCGTGAGACTTAAGTGCTCTGTGCCAGTTTCTAAGAATTTCCCAGGAATCTCCTATAATTTGCTATGTTGAGGCTGAGCGTTAATAGTTGATTCTCTCAAGTCATCAGTAATTTACAAGCTGCTTTTCTTAGCTTGAGTAATAGTCTCGAGTTAGTCGTAAGATATTGTCTCTAGAGCTTTTGAAAGGACTATGCTAATTAGTTTGACCAAGGCAACACTTCGACTAACGTTTGGCCAAGGATTGCTTATTTTGCTACGGACTGGAATCAAATAATAGTCTATGGCTTCTTTAGAAAGTTTCATGGGGATTTTCAGGTCAGATTTTATTTGGATATAATTTGTCATCAAAGGTCAAAGCCAGCCAATATTATTTTCAACTAATATGCTATGAATATTAATTACCAAGCGGTAAAAAATGGCTCAACCTCGGTGTGAAACTTGTGAATGACTCTGTTAAACAAAGGCGATAACTGAAAGGTTGGAAACAACAGCGCATGGCAGAACAATAGCTCACAAAACATAGAAAACATTGGCTGCGGTTTCAAGGGATATAGGCCGAGCGTTTTGTGCTGTTTGCGGATCATGCCCGAATTTATGCGTTAACAGGAATCGAGTGAGCAAACTGTGAAAACAGCTCCACACCTTTTACTCGGAATTTCAAGAGTTTTTCTGCCAATTTTAGGCTGAAAATATTCGTTGTATATTCTTAGATTGCAGCGTATGAAGCCCAATATGACACACCTAACTTCTGGCAGAAATGTTATTAGCATCAAACCTGAAACGGCTAGTACCAGTGCTGTTTTTGGGTTTTGGTTTTTTTGGCTAGCTTTGCCGTTTGGAAAAGGAAGAATTTCATACCTTTTTACTTAAGAACGTATACTTGTATTGTACACTGTATTTTCAAATTTGCACCAGACAAAATTATGTTCTTTCCAAATCTCAGCCTCGCGTTTATTCTTAAAGTATTAGAGATTTATAGCATCGTGTTTACGGCCAACGGCAAACGGCAGGCTGCTGCTTGTCATAAAACCAAGAAAAACTCTCTTATTCTAGCTTATTTCTCTGATTTAGTGGCTGCTCTATAGCTGTGGCTAACAGACAAAGTATAAGCTAAAAACAAATTTCACGAGTTTTTGGTAAACGGCAAATTTCAGCTTGACGTTTGCCGTTGGCCGTAAATGCAGTAAATGCAATTTTAAATCTCCCTATTCTTAATATTCTTATAAAATTCTTATATAAGACAAGAGTGTATTTCCCAATTTCCGAGTTAAAAATGCCTTGTCTTAGTCGCGTGCTGGGTACGTTATTAAGCATGTTCTTAAAATCTGGGTCAATTTCAACCTCAACATTCTTATTCAAATTTTCTAATAATAAAGAGTTTACACGACAGTCAAACATGTATTAGCGGAGATTGACCATGAAATACAAGTTTGACCAACCGGAGAGTAACAAGAATTTAACAAAATAGTGATAAGGCGAAGTATCCAACAAATTCACCCCAAAGGGTTTTCTCCCCCATTCTTGTAATTAAACGCCATGCACAATACCTATCTAGCGCACAGCTATGGCTCATTCTAACAAAGCGACCTTTTAAAAGAAGTGAAGAGTGATAAATAACCTGTTGGGACCTCGGAAAACGCGACCGCAGCCACTTGATAGAGGTGTCGGGTAAATACAGGACAGCAGTTGTACAGTGCCTAAGAGAAACATTCCGAGACTTTGGTAAACTGACTGCTTAATAGAGTATCGCGGCCGCTTAACACAGGTTCGACTGTAGTTAACTCAGACTAGGTCTTCAACAGCGGCAAAAAAGTGCGGGGACCCAAGCGTAGTTTGATTCCGAGGTAGAGTTCCCCTCAACCCTGAGAGAACCATAAAAAGGATTAGCGGTTGTCGAGAGAGGTGGTTCCGTTTTCAGAGAATCTGGAAGCTATCTTGAATCTAACTTTTACTTTGTCTCACTACACAGGCATTTGAACCATGTCCTTGAAGGCACAGCTTAAAATCAAAGTTCAGAAGATGAAAGAGGACATAGATGAGGCGAAAGATAAGCGAAAAGCTCTCAGGCAAATAGAGCTGTTTCTTTTAGACAATTCCCTCCGCGAGAGCACAGTGGGTCAGCTGCGAGGCCACACCATCGACAACAAGTGGAAAATCTACGAGCAGGTACGCCAGAACGTTCGTGCTACAGTTCCTGCTATTTTATTGATCTCGGTCCTATTTTCCGCCCGCGAGTCTTCAAGAAAAGCCAGGAATTTCATTCTAATAAACGAATTCGGTACGATTTGTTATATCCCTGTTTTAAAAAATATTTACAGCCTTTTAGATTTTTAGCCTTTGTCGTCGCCATGTGTAGCTCATTAAAGGTCATCCAATTAAGCCATCTTCTTCAACCATTGCACTCCACCAGTTTAGTTCCGTTCTCTTTTCATTCTTTATTGTTGTAATCACCTTTTCAAAGCTTTTACTCTTTCAAACGTTCTTTACTTAAACAAAGAAATGAGAGCGAACCTTATCGATAAGACCGAAAAAGTGTCAGACACCTTGTTCACTCATCTGCAACCGACGCGTACACTAACTATGAATCTTATGTCTATCGACCCAAATACATGCTTCCCCAGCACACTAAAAAGGTCAACGTTTCAACTGGTTATAAGGATCAAACTACCGCGCTCAGAAGATAAAATTGAGGGAGTAGTTTAAAATACAGTATTGCAGGTATCCTTTATTTCAAGTAGTTCATAATAACTTTTTTTCAAGGTAAAAAGGGTTGGGTTCAAGCACATCATTGTCGCCTCCTTCTCCCACATGACGCGCTTGGGAGACACCTTCATTCGTCAGCTGAAAGAAAAAGGCGAAGACTTCACCAACCTGTATGCATTCTCGGAATTCCTGGAATCTGTTGACAAAAACAGGGTTCCTGATACCGAAACCATTCCAATTGGCCTGCGCAAAATGAAAGACCTCGGCATAAAGAACGCCATCATCGAAGCCGACTTGGTGTGGGCAGGGATCGACTACAAAAAGTTCAAAGTTGAAGCCATCAACAAGCTGCTCTCTCAGAGGATGGCATG
>OX419338.1:12018246-12030746 GCA_948470475.1 Galaxea fascicularis | reverse complement strand
ATGAATTCACAGTTCGGTTTAATTACTGTAAAGCATTACCACCTAAAAAGTGGTGCCTCAGAGGAGTAAACATACCTGAAAGAATAAAAAAAGTAAAAAAAAAAAGCTGAAGCAAAAAGTAATCAAAGAAAAGTTGATATTTACGAAAAGCCTATTTTCACATTATGTAAAAAGTGTACTGAAACAAGAAATGTAAGCATAATAATGACGAAAGAGCTTTTATTAGCATATGGACAACCAATGATGATATGAAGATGACGATGACGCGGCTGTTGCAAAAGGTTATGAACTGTTAAAAATATATGGAGTCTGGCATTTTTTATAATACCGCTGATGATTTATTCAAAGGTTATATTCGAGGTTTATGAAAATTAAATTAGAAACAACTAGGTACGAATTTAAAAACAGAGAAGAGAACAATTTTAAATCTAAAATACAATACAAACTTGATACTAAGATCGATAAATTCGAACCAAATGCTGGTTTAAGAAGCATAACAAGCTATGTGTAAACTCATTATGGGATAAATTCCCCAGAGAACTGAAATACTGAGCCTACAGAATACTGCTGGATGACAACATTACGAATTTAAATAAGTTCACTAATGAAGACACGATTTAGATGACACTATAACTTCAAAGATTATTTCAATGACAAAACAAATAACACAAATAATGAATTTAACAGATGAACTATCAGGCAAAACAATCACTTTTTGTTTTTACAGGACCAAAATCTTATAGTTTCAAATACGGAGAAAATCAACAGAAATCCGCTATCAGAAGGGGTTACATTAAACAATGACAATAGCAAACGTTTGAATCACGCTAGTTTGACTAAAATCGTAAAAACCAAATGAGAGACAGAACAGCTGTAAACGAAAGTAAAATCACAAGAAAGAAATATGAGTACAATGAAAGATATTCAAATTTCACAGGTCAGCGGATTCCACGGGTCAAAGCGCAGGTATCCGTGCCACAGATAAATAAACAGACTCAAAAGTGTCTCCTAGCCCCAGTCACTCATCGAGATGAAACTGTCGATGGTGGTGGGGTTGCATTTATAACTTTGCTTTATCCGGAATCAGTCGATAGTAACAGCATTTATAAGCCCCGATGGTGGGGTTATTGCAACTTTGTAAAGGTTATTGTATCAACCAGGCAGAGTCTGTATGATTCACCAAAAAAAAATGTTTACAAAATTAAATACAAAAATCTGATTCACCGAATTATACATTTCAAGTTTAACCTCTGTCAAGATATAGAGAAAAACCCTGGGCCTGGTTCTCAAGGACATTTTATGAATTAATGTTTTACACAACCAGGCAACTTGTCATGTGCAGTTGATTCATTTCTTGAACTTACGTATGCAGTTTTTAAGGATTTTCTAAAAGACATCAACTGTAATGAATTTTTTCAAGCTTTGTCGGACACATGTGCACAATTAGAAAAATATGATGTACATAATTATAGATATGGCTACGGTTCGTGAGCCTGTTTGGGCTTATTTGAGGCAACATTGCAACTCATTTGCTACAATGGCTGCCAATTCTGTATTTACTGACATTTACATTGAATACTGTGTTCAGTGTTGTCACGGAAACTTTTTTATACCATCCATTTTTGCTGTTACTTTTACGCTATTACGCGGAAATACTGATACTATCAACCAATCAAATCTCCGAAATTTCTCGGCTTGTATTATAACTGGGGTAATATTACCAAATAGCAGTAGACTTTACTGCTATTCTTGTCAAGAGCATTATGGAGATATCTCTATGCTAGAACACTGTGTTAATTGTAGATTTGTCATCGAATTGTATTGATCAGATATTTTTTCCTACAAGTATGGATGTGTTAGGTCGACGTTATGTACTCAAAGCAGTGGTTCGATGTATAAGTCATCATTTTACAGTGGCAGTAAGAGATAACAGTGATTGGATATATATTGACGATATGTGTTTCAGTAAGAAGTTACTCCACATTTGAAGGTCTTTTGCATAGCCATCCCAGTGGCTGGTTTTTTGCAAAATTTGAACATTTTCCAGTTAAAATTGAAAGTGATATGCAAGCAAATCCAGAGACCAATGAAACTATGTGTCAAGACTTGCATTTGCCTGTTGACAGCTGACTTCACTTGTAAATGTATCTTGCAAGAATGTAGATACAATATAATAATAATAATAATAATAATAATAATAATAATAATAATAATAATAATAATAACAAAAACTAACAGAAACTACTTTGGAGCCCAGGTCAAAGTCGTCAGTGGGAATGGTTACCAAGCTTGTAAAAAAGCTTTCTGCCATGAGGAACAGCGCTCATGCATTGCTCTGTGAAGTGACACTACCAACAAGAACTCGGTAAAAATAATCCATCAAACGACAAAAAAGTAGCCCCCTCCCCAATTCCAGCCCATCCCACGTGAACGCTTCTAGGCGTCTTGTTTACCAATCGATAAAACAGTGAACTGTACGTGTGACCTGTGGAATGTAACCTGTAAAAGAGACAGACCGATAAATGAGTTATAAAATCATGAAGACTGTATACAAACAAAACTGCAAAATTACCAGCTCGGTACCCTGCGAGCAGTTGGTTTCTCCTACGCAACCAACTGCTCTCAGGGTACCAGCTCGGAGCGAGGGTGTCAGAGAGCACTATGAACCTCTAAAAGCGCCAATGGTGAAAACCACAAAGGAAAGGGTTAATGACCTCATTAACCGTCTTCACCAGGGCAAACACATTGATGACATGACTAAAAAATGGTTCTCACAAACTCCCAATCTTTCAGGGGCACCCAACGAGCAAATTAAGCAAAAATTCCTTTGAGGGATATTTCTAGGCTCCTTGTGATGTTTAAAGACTGTTTAAAGAGTTGTTTTCATCAGCTAGAAAAATTTGATCTGTTCGGATTTCTTAGCTGAAAATTGAAGTGCCCGAAGACTTTAGGGAATGAAATCTTCATTTCAGAAATTGCTAGCCGAATGTTACCTTCGCAGAACTTCTCTGCGAACTATTTGCTTACCCGAAAATGCTAGGCGACCTTTCCAAGAGCCAAAAATTGCAAAAATACCCCTTCCGAAAATCTAAGGGACGATTTTCCCCTGGATTTCTTAGCCTGCTCGCAGGCGGTTGGATAGTCGAGAAAACCGGAGTTCGTAATGAGGTCGCCATCTTGGATTCGCGCGGCTAGGTCTGGGCCGGGTTGAGGGTCGACAAAGCGAGCGAGGGGAGGGGGGCGGGGAGAGGCGAGAGAAAAACCGCCTGCACGAAAACCAGCCTTTCTTGAGTAGCAAAATTTCGCTGCGTCCACCGGCGGACGCAGTCTTCTGATTGGTCGGCAGACATGCTGTCAATCAACACAAGATTTAATATTCATATACCGCTCTTGTCACCTTCCATAGGCAAAATTAATGAGTTCGAATGTCGATCGCGCGATCCAAAGTGCTTTAGATTTCTTGGCGACTAGAGAAAGGAGCGTTCTTTTGAAGCGTGAACAAAAACAGGCGATAGTAAGTTTACTAAATGGCGAAGATGTCCTGGCCGTGCTTCCCACTGGCTTTGGGAAAAGCATGATATTTACAGTGTTTGGGATAGCCGAAAGTGAGAAACTTGAAGGTCGTCCGGTGTCAGTGCTTGTAATTTGCCCACTCAAGAGCATCATATCAGATCAGATTGTCCAACTGGAAGGTTTATCTGTGTCGAGGGCTGCCCAACGAGTTCGTTTATACTTTATACAGACAATGTCCGATCGAGAACGGACTGGCTTGTTTCCCCAAAGCCCAGGGACTTTCTAGCGGTTAATCCAGCTCGTTCTACTTTCTTCCTCTGCGGACTTCTTCTCTCGGGAGAGATTGTTGTGGGCATTATTTGTCTGTTATATGTGTGAACCTAGATTTCGCCGTAAATTAACGGCTAAATTATTTGTCTGTAACATGCGTGAATATCGATTTCGCCGTAAATTAACGGCTAAATTATTTGTTTGCAATAGAAGTGAACTTAGATTTCGCCGTAAATTAACGGCTAAATTATTTGTCTGTTATGTATGTGAACCTAGATTTCTAAACTTTCGGGCAATCCCCGTTTATGCCGCAATTCCTTCGCTTGCAGATCTCCTGCTACTTGTGCCGCCACGTCTTCGTTCTCCTTGTCGCCTTCTTTCTCTAAAGCACTTTTAATTTGGTGGTAGAAGTTGTGAGTTTTTCTGAGATTTCTTCCACAAGCCTTGCAAATCCTCAGTTCCGAGAATCTGGAACACCTCGGAACTGAAAATCCCAATTCTTCGCAGAGTTCTGCCAAAGTCTTCGTGTTGTTGTAATCTTTGTTCGACGAGATTTTATAAAGATTTTCTGAAGACGGCCTCACTAAATTGCCAAAGTTTCCGTATTTAACTGAAAACTGGAACGGACAAAACCGACATTTATCATTTGTATCAGCTTGTGTTGGCTTGACAACTTTTTCCACGGCTTTTTTCGGAGTAGCTGCGTGCAGCATTATTTCCCATCGAGACCAATTTGACAAGGCGACAAGCTACACGTGAGTTTGTTTTGAACTGCACGCTTTCAAAGTGATTGATAACTTGTGACAGGTCATTGATTTCTAATTGGTCAATTAACAATGCGAGGCACGTGGGCGGAAGCGCCATGGTCCGTGGGCTGCTACTCAAGAAAGGCTGGTTTTCGTGCAGGCGGTTTTTCTCTCGCCTCTCCCCGCCCCCCTCCCCTCGCTCGCTTTGTCGACCCTCAACCCGGCCCAGACCTAGCCGCGCGAATCCAAGATGGCGACCTCATTACGAACTCCGGTTTTCTCGACTATCCAACCGCCTGCGAGCAGGCTACTGGATTTCTCTGGTTGCGGATCTTTTAGGTGATGTTTTAAATGAGGAACCAGTAGCTTCTTGGCAATGCATTATCCGAAAGTCTTAGAACGGGTAGACTCTCCCGAACAGATATTTCATCGAAGTTTCTCGTTGGGTGCCCCTGATCCTTCTAGAACACCAATTTTCTATACTCTTACAAAAATCCACAAACCAAAACCGGTTGGTAGACCCATCATCTCAGGTTGTGACGGCTCCACTGAGAGAATAATTATCCTTATTTGTGGATACATTGCTCCAGCCTATCGCACAGAAACAACAATCCTTTATTAAGGATACAACTGATTTTATCGACTTCATAGAGAAAACAAAGATAGGCCAAGACACAATCTTAGCGTCAATGGACGTCTCTAGCTTGTACACCAATATACCACAAGAAGAGGGAACAGAAACAGTATGCAAGGCATACGAAACGTTCCACAACTACAACCCACCGGTCCCAACAGACGCTTCCTAAGGGAAATGCTTGGTCTAATTCTGAAAGAAAACTCGTTCCAGTTTAATGGGGACAACTATCTCCAAACACACGGAACGGCCATGGGAAATGGCAGTATAATTTGCCAACATTTTCATGGCTGAAATCGAATCAAAGCTTATACGACAAAGCGAGATCAAGCCTAAAGAATGGAAACGATATATTGATGATATCTTCTCGCTTTGGGACTGCAATAAAAAAGACGTGGAGTGTTTTATTGAACAGTACCATCAAATTCACGGCCGAAATTTCAGAGAAAAACGAATCCATCCTGGACATAAAAACTCACCACAAGCCGACTGAAACCTTTCGGTATACACACTTCAAGTCATGCCATCCCCCAGGCGTAAAAAGTGGTTTCATTAAAGGCGAAGCAATGAGATTGCTTAGGACTAACTCTTCGAAAACAACATTTGAAGAGAGCCTTGTGAAATTTAAACAACGCCTGAGAGCACGCGGCTATCCAAAAACAATCATAGAAAGGTCTCTGTCAGGGGTCAACTTTGCCTATAGACAATCGGCTTTAACACAAAACAAAAAAACTAACGCGAGGGCTCTGCCTTTTGTGACTACGTACCACCCAGCAGTTAACAGTCTTAAACAGACAATGATGGAACACTGGGGCCTGATACAAAATCAGCCATTGTTAAAGGCAATTTATTTGAAACCTCCGATAATATCATACAAAAGAGGTAAATCTCTTAAAGACATGCTTGTAAGGGCAAAAATATAATCTAAGGCTCTAATGCGAGGCGACCACAAAAACCGCATGAGGAGTCCGTGCAGGCCTGTCACTCATTTCCTCTCAAAACTAAGACCTAGAAAATTCAGACCTCAGACATCAGACCTAGAAAAATCAGACTCCCCCCCTCCCCCCCGTCCAATCTGGAAAACTCAGACTCACCTCAAAACTACACAATTGGAACAGAAAAATAAACGTGGGTATAAATATATCTTCGCCATGCAGTACAGTGAAATGTTACACCCTATATTTAACATGGCAAGATAACAGACACTTCACATGACCTTGCCGTCTCATGGTAATAATCGGCTCTTTGATCATCTTCGAGACCCTAGAAAACTCAGACTCCCCCCCCCAACACCCCAATCTAGAATACTCAGAACCCCCCCCCCCAAACCTATACAATTTGAGCAGAAAAATATACGAGGGTAAAATGAATTTTCGCCGTTCATTCCGCTGAAATGTTACATCCTATGGTAACAAACACTTCACATCACAAACACATCTTGTCGTCTCATGGTAATAATCGGCTCAGACTCCCCACCCCCTCCCCCCTCCCCCAAAAATGGAAAACTCAGACAGACCCAACAACAACTTTTGTAGCTTTCCCATTTACAACTGGTATTGCCTAATACAAAAGGAATTAGGGATTGCAGTAACGGAAACGTTATATTTAATGCAATTATTGATAAACTCTTACAATTACGCGTAAGGCTTCGTATACAAAATAACCTAATTTCTTTCAGATGTAGGGTCGATGTTATTGAAATTAAAGAAAATTTGGTTTGTTATTGTCATTTAGAGGATCATAGTTTGAAAAAAACAATCTTCTTAAAACTCGAAACAGCGAGTTCGACAGCCGTAGTGACTATTGTCAAGCACCTTAATTGATAAAGTCAGGATTAGATTGGATTGGACTGTCGGAGTAAGTGGAGCGCAACTAGAAATAAAAGCTATCAATTAAATTCGTTCCTTTCAAGTTTATTACTGAATACTCATCAGAAAGAAAAATGGAAAAGACAACGCTGAACCTCAGCCTAGGTGGAAACGACATGCCGAAATGACTAAATTCTTCGACACAATATGAAAATGATTTTGCATCAACGGTTACGGTGCATGCAAAAGGAGAGGAACAACCAAGTCTTGCTGCTTGGTGTATCTTTTCTTCTCAAAGATATTATCCAGAGCCTGAAGGAGGATGTGCTGAGACTATAGGGTGTGTGGCAAATTACACTCCAATCTCATTGTGATCTTCGCTACTTTTAGAGTAATGTTGGTTGCTTACCAAAACATTGGCTGGTTTTAGATCCCGATGAGCAACGCCATTAGCTTGGAGGTAGGCAAGTCCACGTACAATAGGGAGCTTAAGCACGCGCGTTTTTGAGACGCGAACGGCAACCGGAAGTGAGATGTTTTCCCTTTAAACGTGTCTTCACACAACTATATTTATATCGCTAAGTATCTTTTCACTATTAGAGACCCTAAGTTTAAAAGTCTGGTTGAGACCGCTATCCTGGGGTGCGAAATATTCACTTCCGGTTGCCGTCCGCGTCTCAAAAACGCGCGTGCTTAAGCTCCCTAATATCTCTAGCAGCGAACATAACCAGGTCTTCAAATCCTTCAATTTTTTTTTCTCGCCGCTTCGTGACTCGCTTTCGCGGTTTCGCCGCTCTTTTCTGTCACCCCCAACAAGAAAAAACCTCTGGCACCCAGGGTAACTGCTTGCAGACACAAAATTTCGCACCAAATTGTCACGTGCTGTATGCTTCGCGTGACCGTCACACAGCTGCCCCTAGTATAAAGTGATTTCGATTACTTGTAACACCTAATTGACGCACTGAAATCTTACGTTTTTTAGATATATAGCAGCCCTTTTTTGCCTTCGTTTGTTCTTCACATAAACAAGCTACAAAAAGTCCATTCGTAACATGATATGACAGGGACGCAGTATTTGTTATCTTACGACAATAATTCACCCCAATCCTGAAACACTTACGTCACTCATGTTTCGGTTTCTTTTTCTAAATTTTCTACTTTTCAGGGGGTCTGAGCCCGGAGGGGTACTCCCATAAATTTCGGATAGGTGTGTGTCGCGAATGGTCTCAAATTCTGACCATATTTACGGATGAAGCAAACGAAAATTGACACCCCATTTAAGGCCCAAACCCGAAAAATGACACCCTATTCAAGGGAAAACAAAAACTAAAAATAGCTTGAACGGGTCAACTTTATTTCGTTTCTGTAAGATTACTGGAAGTTAGAATCAAGCATAGTATACTAGTCTCAAGAGCTCAATAGGAAAATTGACCACCCACTGTGTACAGGAAAGGGTGCGCCCCTCCCTCTGCTCCCCCACCCCCCGAGATCACACAAACAAAGCGAAGTTGAAACAAAAGTCTTGTATTAATTAAAATAATTTAGTAAAATAATTGCCGACTAGGCAGAGAAAAAAAATCCCTTTTTCATTGTTCTTGCTTGTCTTTCGCTCCTTACAGAGTCTGCTTCCTTTGAAACATATTCCTCTGGCTTGCCCTTTGTCTGAAAATCACTGAACTAAACCACTGTCTCCTATCTATTTCCGGTGATTTGAGAACCTCCTTTTGGGAGATTGCGCCGAGGTGTCACGACATTGGAGTTGTAATCCGTCATCCGTTAAAAGGAGGTTTGGAAGCTTCTTTCAAATTATATCTTTCTTTCGCGAAAAGGGGAAACGATACGGAGGAAAATATAGATTTTAAGACATTTTAACTAGTGATGAAACAATCTGTTTTTTGCCAAAAAGCAATTGCGGTCGTAGAAATGAAGCAGACTTCAGGTGGTATCGGATTTCGTCATCGGCTTACGTTCCGACGAGCTCGAAGAAAAGAGTCGATCATTACCATGACACAGAAGCTTGTTCTCGAAGGTGATCAAAAGTCGCAGGAAGTCGATCCATTATTACGTAGCCTCCCACGCAGTCGTTTTTAGGGAAGTCGTATTTCACAAATACGAATCCCCTAAAAACGACTGCGTGGGAGGCTAATTATTACCATGAGATGACAAGGTCATGGAAAGTGTTTGTACTTGGTTATCATAGGATGTAACATTTCAGCGAAATGAACGGCGCAAATTCATTTTACCCACGTTTATTTTTCTGTTCAAATTGTATATTTTTAGGGGGTAGGAGTTTTCGAGATTTTTTTTGAGGGGGGGAGGTGGGGGTTGCGTTTTCTAGATCTTGTGCTCGAAGATGATCAGAGAGCCAATAATTAACACCATGAGACGACAAGGTCATATGAAGTGTTTGTTATCTTGCCATGTTAAAGCCTGGTTTCCAAATGATCTTGGTGGTCAGCGATCGGTCTGCGACACCATCGGCGCCATGATCGGCGATCAGTCTGCTTCACATCGCAGGCACATGGAAACATGTGTCCCCAGCGTCTGCGGCGGTCTACGGCACACGATCTGAGTGATCGGGAAAGTCGAACTAGATTTAACTCTTAAGGCTAGTTCTCATGTGCCGCAGACCTACCTGCGACATAGCCATGGGACCAAACCTAGTGGTATCAACATTAGGGATAATAAGTTTGCGTTTCCCCCGTAGATTAACACAAGAATTGCGTTTAACTAAAAGATCACAGAATGTATGTAGGGGCAGATCCGGTTCGAATGCAAGGTACATTAGTACAAGCATGTCATGAATTCTTTGAATTCTCAGGCTTGGCTTGTTTATGTTCTCTAATAATTTTTCATAAGAGCTATTATGATCACTGAATACAAAGCGCAAAATAGATTTATTCAGCCTCTCAAGTTTATCAGCACTTTGCTTTCACAGTGAATCCAGACGATTGAACAATAAGCCAAGTGAGGAAGAAAGTAAGCCATATATGTTCTCCTCTTAAGCATGAGTAGAGATCAAACGTTTATGTCGCTTTAGTGCCTGAAGTTTAATTTGCTACTGTCAACATTGCCTCGACAAGGTCTTCATAGCTATTATTTCATCAAGAAGAAAATGCATCAATCTAACGCATCCATCTGGTTTGTTATTCCTGTTTGTTGTTCGCGATAGGAAGAGCGGACCCTCTTCCGGTTTACGTGAGATACGGAAATGACAAAACATGGAAACGAAAACCGAAATCCGTACACGCGTTCTTTTCGAATAGGCTATTTCCGAATTACCTCAGGCCTTCCTCAAAGCGAGTCATATCCAAATCAATTTCATTCACATGAAAATGAGTTTAAGTTGCGTGGGAATGAAAAAGGATGAGCAATAACACTCGCTTTGAAAATGGCCTATTTGGGCCGACGGCCAAATTACTAAACGTACGCCCGTTGCATTGATTCAGACGTCGAACTTCCTTTTTTTTTTATTAATAAGGTTCTTAAACCTTTTTTTTATAACAACGTTGAGGCTGAGATTAACCCAAACTTTAAGAACATAAACATAGCCAGCCAGAGTCAGTTGAGAGCCGATCTTCAGCCGTACTGCAGTCAAAATTCCCGGCCAGGTTAGATGGGAAGAATTCCAAATTAAAATAATCCGGACGCCGAACTTCTCATGAACTTCAATGCAACATGATAGCTTCGGCTCATTAAAATCGGGCCTGAAGGTGGATTTCTTCTGTTGCGTAATTTTTACGTGCGTACGGACGTAAAAATTAACTGGCTTTACGCACGTAAATAAAATAAAAACGATGTATAGAAGGTCGCACGTAAACGTAAAAGTTGAGCGAGGTTCAACTTCTATGTTTACGCGCGAGCTTTTATGTATCGTCTCTATTTTATTTTCGCACAGTTTACGTTCGCACGCACGTAAAAATTACGTGACAGTGGAAATATAATCGGCAAGTCGATGAGTGATGACGTTACGACTCAGGTGATGTTTGCAAGGGTGAAATCGTGAGGTCGATATTGACACGTGAGCTTACATGTGAGAAACGATGCTCGTATATAAAGGCGCATTGTCACGCTATCAGTGGAAACCTTAAAATAGTCTACTTTGCTGCCAAAGTAGTAGTACTGCATTGACGCTATGAACTCCTGTATGCCAATCAAAGATGACGAAGATGGAATTAGTTGAAATTTATGCATTGAAAACTCCCAAAAAAATTGTTGTGGTTAGCTCTCCCTGCTAAAATTCTATTGGACGTCAACTTGTTGATCCTGTAGCAGCATTTTTTTTTTTTGCACGATAACAGGCAAAAGACACGACAACCATTTTCGAGCTACCGTGAACGGCTAACTTAAGACAAACTGTCGCGTTTTTTGATTAATTTACAGCGTAAACATGTCACGTTTTGACCTCTCCGCGTCAAAGGCGGAGATGTCAAGTCGCTCCAAAATGGTAGTTTATATTTTGGCAGAATTGAACCAAAAATAGCAAAACACCTGCTGACACGCTAGGGGTGGCGGATGGTATCTCTAAAAATCTTGGGTCTCGTAAACTTTTCATCCAGAAACATTAAGTGGGTATACCACGAGTGCTCCCACAGTCCTGCACTCCCGCAATCGAAAAAAAAGAAATATTACTGTGCCAATCCAAAAACTGTGAACACTTTGATTTGATTTGACATTTCTCATTGATTAGCTTTTTATAATTACTTGGAACAAAATAACATTCCACAAATATTTCTAGTGTTAACGGACATATCAAAGTGTTCACGGTTTTTCGATTCGCACAGTAAAGGCATTGAAAATCATTTTTTGCAATTGCATTGTTAAGGTCAGTGGCATGACTATATCTTTGATTTGTGGGGGCTTTGCGTAATAGTTTTTGAAAAATGCGCTTGAATTAGAATTTAACGACCAAAACCCGTCTTAAAAGCATTGAACAATGAAATAAAAAATAGGGTATTGCCGATGTTCCAAGCACGCTTTGTTGAGCCAAATTCCGAGTACAGAGTAATCATATTCCAAGAACTGAGGAAGAATGAAACTAAATTACATAATGATTAGGAGCACGTGCATCTTGTGACAGACAAATCCTAAGAATGTAATATCACGTCACTAAATACCATGGAAACTTCCTTTTAAATAAGAGCCACCTCATCCGATCACAGTCGCCCTTGGAGTACTCAAGGCGAAAGTGACTACTCAATCCGAACATTTTGCAGTTAATTTTCCTTGCATCTACTTCCTCAGGCAAGTGGCATGTTATTTAAAAATCTATCAGTAGTAGTTTGCGAAGTTACTCTTAAAAGGCGCACGTGGCAAATTTTGATATTCCAATGATTTGTCTAAAATTTCCCTTCAAAGCCTTCCTTTTATTAAGCTACGGCTGCACGAGCGATTTTGTGCTTGCGATGGTGATGCGATGTTTTCTGGAAATTGTCGCGTCGCCGGCGCGAGGAGTTGTCTAAACGAGTGACAAAAGTCTGTCATTTTGTCGCGAAAAGTTCAACTTATTCATGTCTCGCGATTTTTTTA
>OX419338.1:11985746-12013246 GCA_948470475.1 Galaxea fascicularis | reverse complement strand
ATTCTGAATTTAAGTTCTGTTTTTCTGCAAGATTCTCAGCGACACTGCTTTCGAAACTTGTCTCGAGTAAGTCGGAAGATATTGTTTCTGGAGCTTTCCAATATGCGACCTCTCACGCGAAAATGTCAACGAACGAGTGCCGTTGAACGGGTGAAACGCACGGCTATCGAACGGGTAAGAAACGGCTGATCAACCCATTTAAAACGGATGAAACAGAACGCCGAACGGCTCATTCGAAATTTCGAACGGACAGCTTTGATCGCCGAACGGCCGCTTATCTCTGGGTGTTGACAGACACAATATGACCGTGATTATTCTATGCTAATTACTTGTTTGACCACATGTACATTTTCGGACGACTATGGTTTGTCCAAGGTTTGCTTATTTTATGACGGACTGGCATTAGATATAGTGTCACATACTGTATATAGCATCCGTTGTGTATTGTTCACTCGGAGCGCATTTTTATTCACCATGTTTCTGTATACCCAGAGAAACGCATAATTTACATATCGGGTATAAGTAGAGTTGTTTACGTACTCGCCTTCTCGCTAGTTGGATAACTCCGCCAATAAAGCATTACATATAGTACACCTGCATGTGACTTCTATTAAAAATTAATTTCATGGGAGATTCAGGTCAGATTGTATTGGCGAGTTAAATGCATTCTCAGGAAATTCACTGACCTTGCTCAGATACAATCATGCTAAGAAGTACGTGATCTACTGACCAGTTATTTGCATGTGACTCTTATCATGACCGAAACCCGCAGCCTAGCTGTCAGCAAAACATGGCCTTAGTTTTACCACTGAGAACGGCGAAGGCAAATGCGAGTCAGATCGAACGCTAGAAATCTAGTAATTATTTGTTCAAGACAAGACCAGTGGCTGATCAATTCGAGTAATCAATGTGCCTTTAAATTTTGCCATAAATTGCAAACTGTCTAAGAAAACTAATTGATTGCCCAACATAATAGCTATGTGTCTTTCCATATTGCTTGATTTCACTCACGTGACAAGATACTGCGAATATTTCGGAACTGGCCAGAGGTCATTATTCTCGGGGCTGACCGAAAGAATCGCGGCCTCTGGGGACAAGAATGATGTTTGTGAGTCCCACTAGTTGAAATTCGAAGCGATGTTATTCGTTACGAACCACTTGCCTTATAGTTGAGGCATTTTAAATTCTGTTTCTTTGATTTTTACAGCTACGAGGTTGTTTTCTCTGGTGATTGATCAGAAAGAACGAAGCATAACGCTTTGCATCCACAATGGTGGTTGACACGAAACTTTAAATTTACTTCATATAAGTGACTGCGAAACATTACACTTTGTAACGTCTCACATGAATCAAAACAAAAAACGTAAACAAACTCTTGAGAGTGCGCAGCACGGACTGGAAATCACCTTTCAGCTTATATTGCATGCAATTTTCTAGCAACGTGTTTGCCCTCAGTACATACAGCTGGCATTTCAAGTGGGCTTTCGGAATCGCTGTAATGATAACGATTTCACCAAATTCGTCAGTTTATCCAGAATCTTCTCGTCAGTCGATAATTCAAAACTTTCGTCTTACATCAACTAGAGAGCCCGGCGCCAACCGAAATTTTGAGAAAGTGATAAACAACCCCGAAGGTAATATCCTGTTCATCTGTTGTGAGGAATAAAAGAAGCAATGTATGCAATGAATATCCGTGCCCTATTCAGTGTGAAACAAAAAAGCCGCGACCTTCAAAAGAACGTCAGCTGGTAAGGGTAGCTTGTGTTTTTCAAGCATCTTCTATTCATCCTGTGTGAATCCCTTATTCAAATCAGAGACCAACTGGGCTTTCGCGCCACTGGGACCTGGCAGAGTCAGCTCTTGCACTTGCTCAGAATAGGGTATTATTTTGTTTTTTCTTTCCCTTTTTTTTTTTAATTCTTCAGTTCCTTTTTCATATTCATCCTGTTTGACAATTTGTTCAACTTTTACCACATCGTAAACAGCTTTTTTATTATTTTTGCGGATTCAATATTAGGAATCAGGAGTGAGTTTCTTACATCGATTAATATCCATCTTTGTGGCTACTGTTGCTATGCAACGGTAGACCCTTTAGCATGACTTGCGTGCGTTAAGTTAAGTAATTCGGCAATTCGGAGATCAGGGTCGGCACTTCGTTCTTTCGGACGATTGAATATTGGCGTAATCCAATCAACAATGTCTTCACTCATTGGTTAGTTCTTTGGGACGATTGAATATTGACGATTCAACTTCACAGCTTGGTTACAGAAAGGCTCATAGGATATTGATCGTAAACAATGTGATCTCGCATTATTCAAATCGCATCCGATCGCACAACTCATTAAAAAATGGCATAATTGTTCAAATGTATACACAGTCTTCACCAAGTAAACCATCAATTATCGTTTATATCAGCGAAAAACATCCCACTTTCAAGGTGATTTACCTTTGAAAACTGTTGAACCTATTTGGTCTCCGCGATAAACATCTCCTGCACATAATCTCAGGTTACTATGCAAATTGCGCTTTGATCGACCACACTAAAATAAACAACACGCTAAACTTTCATCTTTTTGAAAAATTCTCGCCACATTATCCTTAACTATCGTTTTTGATGTGAGTATTACTTAATTAGTTTAATTTTACGCTGAAAGTGCGACTTCCCTCACTTTTCTGAAACTTTTTTCGATCCGAAATGACGTCGTTCGGCGTTACGGTTTGGCTTCTTTGGCCCTTGAATTAAAAATTGTAGGCGAGATCACATAAAGTGTTATACTAAGTGAAAATTCTTTAACACCTCTGATCGGAAAACACTGAGTTGCAAACATCTTGTATAACTTGCGTAACTCACAGCACATACGACCATTTAAACATTTCCAAATTCCAATTCAATCTGGAGTTCGAGGGCCACAGGTTTGTCAGTCATGTGGACTGCTATTTCGCTGAAGCAGTAATCGCATGTGGTCCTTGACTACCTATTTATAATCAGTTTTAGTAAAATCCAACTAGTGGTCTATTATCAATGCTGCGTTCTGATTGGTTGAGCTACTAGTAGGTTATTTGTTATAGCCCACTAGTAGCGAAAAGCGCCGGCTTTGAAAACCAAAACAATGGCGGCTTAATCGCGTTTTGCTCAAGTTTCGGATGAGTATTTGAGCTCATTATGACATACATCTATACCAAAATCTACAAAGACGTCAACTAAATATAGAATAAAGATATTTAACGGTAGGAATGCGCGCACAAAATAAATTTGAACTATTGACAAACTATTGACAAATGTTGCCGTATTTGTAATGTTTTGGCGGCAAATAAGAATAAAAGTCTAGCTTTAACCAGCGAAAGACTTAACTTATTTTAAAGGCTCCGCCTTTTAATCCAGGGTGTGAGGTTTCCCTACATATTACCCAATATAAAAATAAAATGAATCGAGATATACCAAATTGTGATACAGAAAACAACAGAAAAAGCAGTTACAAACAGTTGTTACCCTTCATCGCAGCTGACACTTTTCGGGTGTTGATCTGTGTGGAAATTCGGGCAGTAGTAAAACCAATCTTTTATGCCATGTGCTAGTCAAACCGTTAGTTTAATATACTGAACCAGAGTTAACTCTGTGCTAAAAATCTAGAGCAAGAAAAATATCAGAGTCTGTTGCAGATTTTTGCTAGCAGTAGCCAGGATGTGGGTTATACAGTCCCTTGTTGTTCCAATGTTGAAATCATACCCATCGAAATCCTTCCTTACAGTTGCTAAATAATTGGGTGTGACCAAAGAACAAATTATGAAAGTCACAAATAGACCCTATTGATTTCTGTATGAGGACCGGCCAAGGAAACTATACAAAAGAAACTTTTATGGAAATATCCCCTACAACCCCCATTTTAGGAAATATCTAAACAATAAATAAATGGGAATTTTCAATGAGAGCATCGGTGACAAACGTCCCACTTCCACACCTAATGCCGAACAAAGAGGTCCAACTGGTACACCAGGAATCAGTTTCAAACTCGATTCGAGTAACAACTATGATATTGAGAAAAAGGAACTAGCCAATGTCGCAGAAGGTACCGAAAACCAGGACAGCATTAATGACACCAGATCAATGTATTTTAAAGTCAAACAAACACCGCTCTGGACGATAAATTATCACTCTCAGGTGATACTATGCATGGTGTTTTAGGTATGAATAACAATAAATAGAGGTGACCGATTACAGTAACACAGGACAATTTTACAGTAATACGCCATTTTGCTAATGATCAGCTCCAAGAGAATTGTGAGTGGATTCAGTCCTTTGTGGGGGCAAACGGTCAAAATTAGAATTTCAAGTTACTTCTTTAAATGGCCGTTTGCCCCCCTAAAAGACTGGATCTACCCGTAATTCACTTGGAACTGATCATTAGCAAAATAGTGTATTAGGGAAAACGATTTCCGGGACTCTGATAAATGACCGCTTAATATAGGTTCACTTAGTACAGGTTTGACTTTAGTTAACTCGAACACCTGCTTCAACTCGGTCTGTGCCTGTGGCTAAAATAGCGAGGGGGCGACCTAAAACGTATATTGGTTCCAGGGTGGAGTTTTCATCAACCCTGTAAGAAAACACACACACACAAAAAAAATAATTTGCGATCTCAAGAGAGGTGGTACCGTTTCCAGGGAATCTGGAAGCTATCTCGATGTCTGTTGACCCTTCAAATCCTAGGGGTGATCAGCATCAAATTTCTGCTTGTGATATCCCCCCTACATACATGTAAAACAGAGTGGTCAAGAGAATTATTGACCTAATCACACAAGATAAATTTTCTTGATATTCTAACGACTTCCCCCACTTCGTCTATAGGAAATGTGTAGGGGCAACAAATGAGAATTTAAATTTTGATCTGCTTTTACTTTGTCTCACTTCAGACATTTGAACCATGTCTTCGAAGGCAGAGCTCAAAATGAAAGTTCAGAAGATGAAAGGGGAGATAGATGAGGCGAAAGATACCAGAAAAGCTCTCAGGGAAATGGAGCTGTTTGTTTTGGACAATTCCCTCCGCGAGAGCACAGTGGGTCAGCTGCGAGGCCACACCATCGAGAACAAGTGGAAAATCTACGAGCAGGTACGCCAGAACGTTCGTGTTCGCCAGTTATAGCTCATTATAGGTTCAACCATTGTACTCCACCAGTTTATTTAAGATCTTAAACAAACAAATGATAGCAAAGCTAATTAATTAATGAATTAGGTCGGAAGGTCGAAAAACCTTTTTCTTCTGCTTTTTACACTTTTTAAATAAAAAAGTGTGGGAGAAACCTTGATCACTCAGTGAATCCCTTTGGTTCATATAGTTCAACGTCTATCGAGTACCAGGTGCAGTAGAAAAGACCAACGTTTGAACTGGATATAAGTACTACACTTCCACGCTATGACAAGGGATTAGCAGAAAATAAAATTAAGAGAGAAGTTTGAAATACATTACTTCATTTATCCTTCATTTAAAGTAGTTTACATTGGAATTTCTTTCCAGGTTAAAAAGGTTGGGTTCAAGCACATCATTGTTGCCTCCTTCTCCCACATGACGCGCTTGGGAGACACCTTCATTCGTCAGCTGAAAGAAAAAGGCGAGGACTTCACCAACTTGTATGCATTCTCGGAATTCCTGGAATCTGTTGACAAAAACAGGGTTCCAGATACCGAAACCATTCCAATTGGCCTGCGCAAAATGAAAGACCTCGGCATAAAGAACGCCATCATCGAAGCGGACCTGGTGTGGGCAGGGATCGACTACAAAAAGTTCAAAGTCGAAGCCATCAACAAGCTCTTCTCTCAGAGGATGGCATGGTGCCGTGAAAATCTCACTCCAGATGCCAAGATATTCATCAACCTACGCGACCTCCCAGATGGTATGATTAAGAAGCCCAAGCGCATCTTCAAGGTAGTAAGGTACCTGTCCTCTCTGCCGCCAGGTGAGCGTCCTTTTGGCTTAGTGTTTGAAGAATCTGGCAAATACCTCCCTGAAGAGCTCGCTGTGTGGACCAAAGCCGTTCGCAAAGAAATGGACGAGTGCGGGTTTACAGAAGGGCACCTTCTCGTCCATGTGCACGAGCAATGGGGACTGGCGGACAGCACCCAGTTGGAATGCCTTGCCAATGGCGCAAACGGCATCTGGGCAAGTCTTATTATAGAGGGAGCGTCAATGGGTCATTCCTGTTCCAGTGTGATGGTGATGAACCTCGTCCGCATGGGAAACAAAAAGGTGCTCAAACAGTACAACTGTACAAAGATGCGAGAGGCGCCGCAAGAGGTCACCAGAATCACCACAGGTGTCGATGCATATGACAGGCAGGTTGTTTACGGCGAGCGAGCCCTGGACATGGTCTTTGGCATGCCAAACTTCACTCCAAGCAAGAAGGAGTTTAGCATGGCTGACTTCTTCGGTGAAAAGCCTATCATGAGAATGTCAACTCTGGCATCCCCTGGGATGGTAGCAACCAGGCTGAAGAACATCTTCGGCGGAGATCCTCAGTTCACAGAAGAACGTGGCCAAAGGATGCTGGAGGTGATGTTGGAAGATCTGCACCAGAACAGGAAAGAGGAGTACATGAGTGCCGTAGGCCTCGCAATACTGTTTGATCGGTCTGGAGGGCAGCTCACTGAGAAAATGAGTGAGGTCATTGCCGCAGAAGAGCCAACTAAGGTCCATGCTCAAGAATTGATTGCTGAGATTCGCGCAATGTGGGATGAGTGGGATCTGAGAGATGGCCAAAAAGATAACAAGTTGGAGTTTGATGCTTTCTACAATGGATTCCTGGGGCCCTACTTTGGTTGCTACAGGTGCGATGAGACAAAGCGCGCCCTGAAAGCCATCGACATGGATGAAGACGGAACCGTGGATTGGGAAGAGTTCGCTTTGTACCTGAAGTGGGCCATTCGCCAATATCCTGAGACCAAGACTGCCGAGGAGCTGCTGTCCATTGCTTTCCGTAAGGGCCTCATTCCGGCCATGCAAGACGAGGTCCTTAAACAGGATGAATGAAGAAAAACAAAGTCAAGACCACTTTCAAAGCGAGTTGAAGAGGCGTTAATCAACTCCCTTGAACATCTAGCTAGCCTTTCTTGTTATGAGGTAGAACTACCCTTGTAAGACTTATTAGTTTTCATCAGTTTTAGAAAATTGTTTAGCACTTTTTGTACAAAAATACAGAGTGTGAAACAATTAATCTTTTGATTACTTTGTTTGGGCATCTCCCTATTAGTCTTGTTTTGCCACCGATCTAAACTTTTTCCGAGAATTGTGTGGGTTTGGCACGTGCAATTTCTTTGTATTACTTGAAAGGGCATTAAAGGAACTTAACTTTTCTTTTTTTCTTTTTGTACTATTTCCGACAAACGTGTTTCGCACATTGTTCCCTCTCCACCTGAAGGTTTTTTTTCTTGTGTCAAGCTAAAAAGCGTTTCACCATTATTTTTTGTTTTGCTTTTCTTTGCAACATCCATGAGAAATCCCTGCTGTTTTGTATGGTTGGAAACTCTTAAATTTGTGTAAACGCCACGTTATTTTGGCATAAAGGTGCCTGATGCACATAATATATAGATGCGTTATCTTTATGACAAGGGAAGGTTTTAAAAGAACAAAGACTATTATGTTCGTTCAGACTAGAGCTTACCTTCGGCAATGGGTAGCAGCATAAACCTTTGCAGGCCATGTGAGCTTGTAATGGCTATTTCTACAGATACTGCTAATGAGGATAACCTATTATATATCTTGCATCCGAATGTTGATTCATTTGGCAATTATTTCTATTACCGATACGTCCATGATAACAGCAACCGCTGACCTCCCTAGGTAGCTTTCGTGGCAGGCGTTCGAAGGGAGGGAAAAGAAGAAATTTGGGCGCGCGAGAACGCCATGGGCGCGCTAGGTGGAAGGGAAAGGAACTGCTGCAATGATGCTATTGTATATATGACGCGTTTTTTATGCTCGGAATCTTGGCGTAAAAAATGTAGTCACATCACCGTGGTAAATTGACGTCCAGGAGGAAATGTTCCATCACGGCGTTAAATTGATATCCAGGTAGAAAATGTTCCATCTCGGTAGTAAATTGATATCAAGGTATAAAGTTACATCGGCAGAAAACCCATTTCGAGGTATACAATTATATTCCATCACGGCAGTAAACTGATACCAGGGCTGAAAATGATCCATTAAGGTAGTAAATTGATACCAGGGTACATAGGAAAAGTCGCAACACGGTAGTAAATGGTTGTCAAGGTTGAAGATTTTACATCTCGGTTGTAAATTGATATCAAGGGAGAAAATGTTACATTAAGGTAGCAAATTTGTACGAAGGCAAAAAAGGTTACATCTCGGCAGAAAAATGGAAATCCAGATAGAAAATACAAATCACATAAAAAATTTACGTCAAGGCTTAATAAGGTACATGAGGTGTTACAAAATATGACATCACATCGATAAGTTTTGAAACAAACGGCGCGCTGTAGGAATGTACCGCCCTGGAAAATTCTCCTCCATTAACTCCCAGTGATTTCCTCCTCTTGGTGCGTCTCTCTCCTACTATGGCTATTGAACTCTTAGCGATTTCTCGTTTCGTGCTCTTCTTCCAGTGGCACCCAACCAGTCAAATCAAGCAAAAGCTGTAAAGAGGCATTTTTAAGTGCCTTGTCGTCAAAGCCTGTTTAAAGTGACGTTTCCGATTTGCTAGATGAATTTGATCTGTTCGGATTCCTTAGCTGAAATTTAAATTTTAGGGAAACAAAAACTTCCTTTGTAACGAACTTTGTAGGGACCTTAAGCAACAGGACGGGCCGGACGACGGGAGACATGGGGCGAGATGCATTTGGGCAAAACTTTTTGGAATTTTCGGTTCAGAAGGCAAATGGAACAGTAATTTTGACAGGGAGCAGAGGAGTCCTATTTCACCGTATTGCTAGTTTAATTCACTGAACAATGGCAGCGTGAAATGATCTTGTTGATTTGAATTAACGTGCGTGATCAAACTGACATCCGGTGGTGTTACGCTGCAGTTGAAATCCTATCCGGGGCAATGATCGTCGCCCGAGGGGCGACGACTTTGGGGGAAAGCGAAGCGGCTTTCCGTACGATGCACGAAGTGCCAAGAGTAAAAAAGAGACAAGGGATGAAACTGAGCACCACGTGACTAGTTTGGTGTGGACCGTAACATACCGGTGACGGAAACGGAAGTCGAGCTCTGGCTGCCGTCCGTTACTAAAAAAAACAGCTGATCGTACGGTTGCTCAACGAGCAACGGTTGCTACCGTTGAACAGCGCTTGCATTGAATAGCATGGATTCGACTTAATGCGCGTTTGATCTCAAAATACAGCATAAGCTTTATAGACAAATAGGTAATTTCCGATAAACTTACATGACAAAACACTAAGTTACTGAGACAGTAAGCTGAAGCTCTCGAACACTTTAATTCCTACAAGATTAATGAAGGTTATACAAATAAGACCTAGTACCTTCTCACCTGGAGCTTCTGCCAGAAGCCATGAAGATTACAGATGTATGTTGTACTTTCCATCACTACGAGCAGATCCACCGAAAATTTCTTCGGATTAAAGTGGTGCTTTAGTCCTTCTGCTTTATTTAAACATGACTAATAAGCTTAAGATTGTAGTTTATAAGGTTGAAATAAAGTCACTATTGTTTACCGAGAAAGAAGAAAACACTTCTTCCGGAATGAACTGAGCATACGATTGCAGAAATCACTTCCGATCTTGTGCATAATGCATCTCCTTACAATTGACGACGTATTTCCGTGACCGGTATCCTCCGGTCCACATTGTACGAAAGCGAACCTAAAACGATTAGAAAATCTCGAAAGGGACAAATTGTTGTTATTACTTTTCCGCTTATATATCCCAAACTTTTTAATACTTAAAGCGCACCTAATCCCAAAATATTTTTTTCGCCGAAATAAATCTTGGTACCTGTTCGAAAGCTTGGCTTTTTAGAGGCTTCCAAACATGGGGAAAAAGCATTTATTTGGTACATGACCGAGTGAAAAGGAGCATGGGTCTGTTCTTCATTTGGCGTCACGAACTGATTGGCATCGAATAAAGTCTTCGTAAACATGCATGTAAAGCAGTTTTTGACGTCAATTCAAGAGTAGACCCACGTTCCTTCTCACTTGGTCGTTTACCAAATGATGCTTACGTTTTCGTATGTTTTGAAGCCTATAAAAATCCAGCATTTGAAAACAAAAAAGTTGTGAATAACGGGAGCCATTAGTCTTGATCCAGTTATCGTTTTCACGTCGAGGTCCAGTTGTCGAGGAAAACAGAGGTTTATGCCTGCATTTGTCAACAATATTTAACATCTGATATAAATTGGACTTCGGTTCCAGAAAAAAAACACAGTAGTATTCCTGTCGATACTTTGCCGCATTACTTCACAATTTCTTCTTTTCAGTATATTTTTTTTGTAATAGCCGTTTTTATTGTTCATTCGGCCGTTTTTTAACACTCCTATCTGCATTTCTCTTTTTTATTGCATTGTTCTTCTTTAAAATTATTTTTTCATAATTCTCTTCTATCTGCACTAGCTATCTGCAGTTTTCTATTCGCATCCACCATCCGCAGCCATCCGGTCCGCGTTTACAGACATTAGAGACTTTAGGCACTGACAACGGCAACGGCGACAGCGAAAGGAGAGGCCTCTCGGAAAACCCAATTCATCGAATGCGCATGTCTTCCTTTACTTTGCCGTCACGTCGCAACGTGAGAAGTAGGTTGTTGCCGTCAGGCAGGTATCCTTTACAGGTCACATTCCACAGGTCACTGTTTTGTCGATTGGTAACTAAGCCAAACAGTTTCATCACGATCTATAAAGAAATTTTGGATAGTGATTAGAGCTAGGAGACACTTTTGGTCTTGCTTATTTATCTGTAGCACGGTGACGTGTACTTTGACCTGTGGAATGTGACCTCCAAAAGAAACCTGCCGTTTGCCGTCTTGTGAAAACTTGATTTTGAAAATCTCATTTTCCTGGGCCTTCGAAAATCTTTGTATTTGATAACGCAGAGGTATTCTTGTTTGCAGACATTTAGGGATTAAGTTTTATTTTGCCTGCTGTAGAATGAAATAATTATATGAATCAAGGCTGAAGCGAAATGATCGGGCTGCTTTGTATGAAATTCACTGTCGCCTTCATCCGTTTCTAAAGGTAAAGGACTTCTGATCTTATTTTCACAACTAATGTTTTATAAAGTAAGTACGCAGATAAAGTACGCAGTTATCACTTGATTGGAATAATTTGACAAGAAAATTCAGTACTTTATGTCTGCTGTTTGGACCCAATTCCAAGGCAACAACAGCGTCAAATTGGGCCTTTACTTTTTTTATTCTGATCAGATCTTTCTCTTCATGTATTCTGACTCAAAAATTAATAAACTGATGTACCTCAGCAAGAAATGGCATATCTTGTTTATGGAAACGAAATTCCGACAGACACTCGTCTTCTTGTTCATCGAAACAAAAACACTGATACATTTGATGATACAATTGTTGTCAGGATTTGATGACTTCTTTAACAGTAAAAATTCTTCGTTATGTATCACTCGCCTTCGTAATGACTAATGACAAGGTAATTTCTGGCCACCTTTCTGAAGAAGACAACGATGAAATGGAACCTAAAAAAGTTGCCGTCGCCGCTGCGATTTTGGCAAGAGCTTAATGTTTACAATTTCGCCTTTCAATGCGTTGTCTCCCCAGTCTTTCCCTCGGTATCCACGTTGCCGTTGCCGTTGCCGTTGCCGTTGCCGGTGCCGGTGCCGGTGCCGGTGCTTAAGGGGGGACTAACCTAACTACAAAATTAGCTAAAATTGAAGCTATGGAAACGGTTCCCAACCCTCTTATCTTGGACACCCTATGTTTTTACAATCAAAAAGGTTTTCTAGATTTTCGAGTCAACTATATCTAGTAAGTCACGTGATCACAACAGATAAAAGCTTAAAACTCGAGTGGTGTACACTTCTGCATATCGAAAATGGTGCCAATGAGATTTATGACATCATAAGCACGTAAATTCATAACACACATGTAAACTGGGGGTTCTGGACCAGTTTGGTCAAGCAAACCAACAAAGAGCTGAGCGAGCAGAATGGCCGCGAAATTAGCCTAAGCCACACTTTGCGCTCACGTGGAAATAAGATTTAAAACACTGAAAATGCACTTTATCAACTTATACAACCCAACGCAACCCTAACGCAACTCAACGCAACCCTGGCGCGCGAGCGCAAAGCACGAGCGCTGTTGTGTTCGGATGACTATGGTTGCAAAAGTATGCCCCTCAAGCGGCACCTCGTCGCAACAGCCATCACGGATTTAGCTCGGCGCTCCTTTGGATGGAGGCTAATTTCGCAGCCATTCGGCAGGCTCAGCTCTTTATTGGTTTGCTTGGCCAGACTTTTCCAGAACCCCCAGTTTACATGTGTGTGTCAAGCTTTACAGGCATACTGCGCTCCCACTGCGCCGTGCAACACAACAAAACCCAACGCAACCCAGGCGCGCGAGCGCTATTGCGTTGGGTTAAGTGAGGTTGCCATGGCAAGCCTTGGCAAGCTATGGAAAGCCTTAGCAAGCCATGGCAAGCTGCACACATCGTCACCCTGTCACGCCCAAGTCGCGCCCCAACCACGCCCAAGTCGAACCCCAACCGCGCCCCAACGGCGTCCCCACGGCGCGCGTGAAGCGGTCCAGCCCAGCACCCCATTTAGAGAGAGGGGGTACCCGGTACAGCCGTGATGGCATCGCGCGTCAAGCAGTCCAGCCCTACATCCCTTTTAGAGAGAGGCCCTATCAGGGATATGACAGCTCCACCCATGGCAGCACCTCTAGAAGAGCTGATTCTGGAGCCTCCGCCCAAGTTTCGGGACCCGGATCCCGACGAAGAAGCTGTTATGGATATTTTTCCCCGCCAGATAGACGAAAACGCCGATTTCGGTGAGGCTCTTTAGCAGTTGTTTAGAAAGCCGGAAAAAGAAGCTTTCGGTGACGATCTTCAGCCGTCGTTCAGAGAGCATGAAGAATTCAAAATCTCGCAAACCGACTTCGACGGCTGGCTCGATGTTTGGGGAATGAACGTCAAACCGGATAACGATAACGTAAGAGACATCATCGGTTTCACCAAAAACACAATGAAATGGAGTGCCCGGAATGTCCTCGAATAGGGAATCGAAAAACTGGGCAGCGTCAAAGCGAGCTTTGGGCTGGAAGTGAAATTCAAACGCGAAAGGTGGGGTGAGGACGGAGAAATAACAGGTGAGAGCAAAGGCACTATTTCAAAGAAGATCACATAAGCAAACTTCAGAGAAACTTTGAACGAATTTGTTGACCAGGTTATGGGAGGAATCGACAACTGGTCGGAACAAGGGTCTGGATGGGAAGTTGATAAAACAACAATTGCCTATGTCAACGTCGCGCTTTCAACCTTTGAGAGGAGGAACTTACATCCCTATCCCCAATAAGTTGGCAAATAAAAAAGCTATTATCAACTTGGAAAACAGAGACAATGAATGTTTGAAATGGGCCCTGAGATCAGCCCTGTTCCCAGCGAACTATCACTCTGACAGACCAAGCCAATATCCAATAAGCGAAGGCCTCAACTGGGACGGTATTGAGTTTCCAACACCGTTAAAACAGATCAACAAGCTTGAGAAGCAAAATCCCATCCTCGCAATCAATGTTTACGGTGGGAAAAAGATGATGTCGTTGTGCACAGAATCAGCGGGGACAAAAGGCTTAAAAGAATTAACTTTATGCTTATCGGAAAAGGTGAAAACACCCATTATTGCTTTTTCAAAAGGATGTCAGCCTTGCTTTATGACCAGACCAAACACAGGGATAAAAAACACTTCTCCGAAATTTGTTTGACTGGATTCACAAGGGCGGACATTCTCGCAAGGCACACTGAACACTGCAACGGAGTCAACGGAAGACCAGCAAGGATTGAAATGCCAAAGGAAGGCCAAAACAAGCTGAAATTGCAAAACTTGCACAAACAGATGAAAGCGCCTTTCGTGCTTTGATGCCAAACATTACCGAAGACAGGCGAGAAAAAACGAGCTGCACAGAAAAAAACGGACAAATATGAAGCTTGCGGGTTTGCTTACACACTCAGTCGTGAGATGCGACGGTGAAAGTGAACCTGTTAAGAAATACGGGCAGGGTGCGGACGGGCAGAAAAACGCAGTAGAATAATTTCTGGAAAGGATCTTGAAAACTGAGAAGAAGCTGAGAGAAAGCTTGAAAACTCCAGCCCAGTTAGTGATGACAACCAACGATTGGGCGAGCGTCAAGAACGCCCAGAATTGTCACATTTGCAACGAAAACCTTGTGCAACTCGAGTTTCTGGACTCCTTAAGTGTCTGGGACAATTACGCAGGCAAGTATTGCGGGCAAAGCCACAAGCGCTGCTTTTACGAAGCTTATAAAAAACGTCAACTTTATCGGAGCTCCTGGAGCACGTGGATCGAGAAAACCCAAGAAAAAGGCCTATTCTGCGCAGCACCGCTGCTTCAGAAAAACTTCAGGGGCGCGGTTAAAGACTATTGCCACGTTTCCGGAGAATTCCGTGGAGCTGCACGCGACGCATGCAACAAAAAGCTGCGAATAATGCCAAAAATTCCGATCCCTGTCGTGTTCAACAATCTGAAGGGCTACGACGCACACCATTTGATGCAGGCGATGTCACAAACAGAGGGGGCCGGTGAGCTGAAATGCATCGCCCACAACATGGAAAAATACGTATCCTTCTCTCTGGGGAACCTCCGCTTCATCGACAGCCTTCCCTCTCTGCTTTCCAGCCTTGACTCGCTTGTGCAAGCCACGCCGAAAGACGCTTTCAAAATCACAAAAAGTCTTGTGAAAAGCTATGTGGGGTCTCCCAACGGGGGAGCGCACGACAACACCTGCGGACTGACATTGGCCGTTTCTTTAAGAAAGGTATTTACCCCTAGGAGTACATGGACTCGTTGGAAAGTTTTGCCAAAACAAGCCTCCCCGGCAAAGAGAACTTCTCCAGCAAGCTCTCCGGCGAGCACATTTCGAACAAAGAGTAGGCGCACGCGCAAAAGGTTTGGGAAACGTTCGGATGCAAAACGCTGGGCGATTATCACGACTTGTACGTCCAGACAGATGTTCCATTGCTGGCCGACCTTTTCGAAAACTGCCGAGACCTCTGCTAAAAGCAGTACGGGCTGGATCCGGCGCACTACTACACTTCCCCCGGCCTGTTTTAGGACGCGCTGTTGAAAAAGACAGGTGTTGAGCTCGAGCTTCTGACAGACATCGACATGCATCTCTTCGTGGAGAGGGGGATGCGTGGCGGCATTTCGATGGTCAGCAAGAGGTACGAAAAAGCAAAAAATCCCCAAGTGCCCGGCTACGACCCCTCCCAACCAAACAAGCACATCATGTTATTCGACGCAAACAACCTGTACGGGTGGACAGTAAGCAAGCCCCTCTCCAAGAGCGGGTTCAAATGGGTTCAGCTCTTGCCTGAAGAGGACCAGATACTCGAGAAGAAGGAGAACGCGAAACGCGGCTGGATTCTCGAGGTTGACCTCGAATACCCCCAAGAGTTGCACGAAGAGCACAACAGCTACCCCCTCGCACCAGAGAAAAAGGTGGTGCTAAAATAGTTGATGTCACCCTTTCAAAAGAGCTATAGACACGATACATTTACAGGTCTTGAATGTGATGGAGGACAGCTTTCCATTTCTCATTATGACGTGATCTACAATATCATTTTGCTCAGCTATGACACGCTCCAATTGATAAGCATTTTTTTTGTTGTTTTAAGAAGTGAAAGGGAAGGATTCACGTTAAGATGTCTACATTGGAAAATAACTTGTTTACGTAGTAATATACAATATGTTCAATCAATTGCGTTTCTGTTCCAAAGAGCCCAAACATTATACTCGCATCTGTCAAACACTGAATTGTAGAAAAATAATTTTTCAACCATTCAACTACAGAAAGCCAAAAAGTACTTTAAATTGAATAATGTATAAATAGATGCTCGAGGGATTCCTCTGATATTTGACAAAAAGTACACAAAGGTGAACTGACTATTCCTATTTCATAGATGGCTCTATTTACATAAAGGATTCTATTTAAGACCTTATACTGAAATTCTCTTATCTTTGAGTCTAGTGACGCACTTCTAGGGACAAGATAAATGTCTTTCCAAGATAAGTCATGTAATGGAAATTTAAAGTTTGTATTTAGATATTGAAATCGGACGTTTCTCAATTTTCTTAATTGGTTGCCAATATAAGGTTCTGGAACGAGAGAGAAATATAGAGTCTTGCGGTTAATTAGTGGACCACGGACAAAGTGCTTGGCATGTCCCCTAAAAGGGTCTTCCACTCCGATGGAATAGAGTCAAAGACACTCACAAGGACAAAAAACTCCGCACCGGTTACGTTTTTATTTTGTAATGTCCTCCATGATTTCATTCTACCAAAATCAGTCAAAATATCACTTACAGTAAGAAATCCTTTCCTTAGAAGTTTGTTCCTAAACAGACGTTTTCCATTTGTACACAAGAACTTGTTATTCCATATGATTTCGTTTAGCTCATCAGGTAGAGTGGTAACTGGTGATATCTTATAAAGCGCCCATTCAGTTAAGCATTCCTTGTAAAATTTAGGAAGAGTCCTCGGCAAAAATCGTTCATCGTAATTACATTTAGCGCCCGCAAAGTCAGCAAGATAATTATGAGAAACAATTTCCAGGTAGTGTTATGATCGTCGAGATATTTCTTCATGCACATGATTCTTTGAACCTTGATAAGTGTTTCAATGCGTGGCATACGCAACACCATCTTTATAGTCACTTATAAGTGTGAAGCGCTTTGTTTTATCTTTTCCCGAATTCCAAATTCACAATCTCTTTTGTTAAAGGGATTAACGATGCCCGGAACATAAATTTGGGGATTGCGAAGGTCTACCAATCTACCAATCAGTGTTAAGTTTCTCCACCGCCATGCATTGATAGATTTTGAATGGACCCAATAATATTTTCAAAGTTGAGCTCCTGATACTTTTGCCAGTTATACGTAAACAAAATGCCTAAAATTTCCATTGGTTTGTTAACTTTGTCAACGTCTATATACTTACTCTGGCGAATCATGAAGGCTACCGAACCAATATGCTTCTGTTTTCTCTTCGTTCAACCTTAGTCCAGAAATTCTACCAAATCTATGTAAGAGACCTTGCAGCAAGAAAAAGGACTGTGTATCGCTAACAAAGGTTGTCAGATCGGCAGCAAAGACGCTAAGTTTAACTTCACATTTACCAACTTTGATTCCTTTAATGTCATTATTTTCACGAATACTTATATTGACAATTTCAAGGGCAATAATAAATAGGTATGGTGACAAAGGATCCCCCTGGCGAACTCCTCTATTGACCTCAAAGATATCAGATGCGAAGCCATTATTCATAACACAGCTTTTGTTTTGTTTTTTTGTTTAGTCACTCATAAAACCTTATACAACATCAATTAAAGTTGTTAATTAAATTATAAAATTAATGTGACAAGGAAGCCTAACGAAGCTTGAAGCTTATATTAATAGGCTTCCTTCAACTACCTAGTGAACTAAATTCATGGCTGAGTGCAGAGTGAACAAGATTAGAAAATTAAGCAACAGATCGGTTGTCAGTGAGATAATTCTTGAAATTTTTTTTAAAAACAAACATAGAAGGAGAGCTAATTAGTGAAACAGGCAACGAATTCCAGATTTTAGGTCCTCGGTAAAGGATACTGAATTGCTTTATATTTGTTCTACAAAAATGAGGTCTATACTGAGACGCTAGTCGAGTTTCGTATTGATGGACTTGATTACTACTTAAGAACAAGTCATGAAAGCTACTGGGCAAAAGATTATGGTGATAAGAATACATAAAGGTAGCGACAGAAAATGAATTAATACTAAATATGTCAAGGACTTTAAGCTGGCTAAATAAAGGGGCGGTATTTGCTAGATAGTGAGCTTTTGTTATGAGCCGCACAAGACGCTTTTGCAAAAGGTAAATACAGTTTAGGTTGGAACAGTAGGTGGAGGACCAGGCGACATTACAGTATGAGATGTCCGAGTAAAGTACTCTCATCCAGTGCAAAAAGGAGTCGCCAAAATTAGAAACTTTTAGTGTATGAAGCAAATAATTCCAGTTCAAAAGTGTTTTTCCTTTCAAATTGTAATTTGTCACTTATTAAAATCAGAACACCTCTGCTATGATTGGTACTGTGAGAAAAGTACTAAAAGGTCTAGAGGTGCTTACCTTCTCTCCGCAATTAGTTTCGGGAAAGTCGACAAGTCAAACAACGCCTTTATTTTTATCGCCTTCGAAAAACTTGTTTACGCTCATGTCCAGCTAGATCACATAGTTGCCCTATGTTTCCTCATAGTCGCCTGAACTAACACTGAAACCAGCTGTCAGGAAATCATATTGAACACCATGAATAAAGCCAAATATCAACAGAAATATCTGGAGCCAGTTGGCCGCCCTACCAGGCATATACATAGACAGCGAGCAGTCTCTCTTTTGCTCTAAAATCTGTGGAACGAACGAGATTTGCGGATAGGTAATGCGAGTGGTGAAGCCGCAAGGTGGTTGTTTCGTGGGCGCCAGCCCGAGCGAAAACTGGCGCCCACGAAACCACCGGCTTGCCGATTCGCCGCTCGTATATCGCGTTCGTTCCACAGATTATAAAGGAAAACAGAGACTGCTCGCAGGTTAGCATATGCACCAATTCTCTTACAAAGTCTTGGAGTCTAAAACAAACTATCACCTGTTTTTATTTTTCCCTAATACAATCAAGGACTAAAACAGCCTACCCCTAAATGTTGTCGAGGCACGATCTGTAATTGAAACTCCTTCCGAGCCAAGCTGGACATGTATCTCTCATTATAGGCCATTTGCTGAGAATCATCTCTTTAGATAGAGGGTAAGTATTTGGAAATTAGATAAATAATAGATATGGCTTAAAGTTACTGAACCTTAAGGGGTGCCTTTGAGAAAATACCCCGGCTATTTGAAAACCGTATATCATTGGAAAGCTAATGCAACTTAAAAACTTTCAAAAATTTTGTTTTGGTAGGTGAGCGCAGGCGCGCGTTCAAACGAAAAACTGACAAATCCAGCCACTAGAAAATGCTTCAAATGATGATGTAAACAAATATGCAATTCGCAACACCAAATGAAGCTCAGCACGCGAAAAATGTCAAAAACTACTGGATTGCTAACTAAAATTGACTCCCTTCGACATCAGTTATTTGTTAACTGTTCCCGAAAACCTTTACTCAGCGTTTCTCGCGTTTTTAAACTCATTTTGCAAATTAATTTTCTCTTTACCTGTTGCTTCAATAAAAGTACTCGCCTAACCAAAGAAGAAAAGACTTGAATTATGAAAACTTTGACCCCGAAGGTTTACAGTAACCTCAAATGATCGGGAATAAACTCACTCCTTTTAGTGACATTAGTAAGATATACCACTGGTTTGGAAATAGCGATGTGGCGATCAAAACTGATAACTAAAACGTTCACAAGGGACAAACCGACTGTAAACAAATAACAAAATTTAAGTATTTTAAACATCATGACTTGGTGCAAACACAAGTGACGTGCTCTCGGAAAGAAAAATCCCCAAACAACAAACAGTGGCTTAGTGGGGGCTCCTATGAGGCAATCTGCGCAGGCCAGGCTGCATAGCAGGATGTTGCATGGCTTCTGCAAGGAGAAATTCTTGATGACAACAATAATAATGGCCAGGTGACTAAGGAATGCAAAGATGGCGGAGGATCCATTGACAGTGGCAAGGAGAATTTTGTTTATGTTCCCAGCCCCGTCGTTCCTTACGATGCCAACAAAATGAGGTAGTCCGCAAACGGCCCTGAAATCCATTTCCTCTACGTTTAGTCATCAACTTTGAAAATTATGAACATTCCAGGAAACCTCTGTTACATCAATTTTGAATCAGCACAAAAAATAAAAAGCATTTCCTTCAACGAGGCATTAATTAACAATTAAACTGTTGATGAAGGCCTGAGGCCGATCATGCCCATTTTCTCGTAGCCAATAAAGCCCTCTTGATCTCGCTAAAAGTGTTTAAGTTAATTTTCCTCAGCTTTTTCACGAAACTGTCGAAAAATCCTCCAAATACAGTGAGATTGATAGTTTTACTGTAGTAATTTGATAAATATGTACTCATCATTTAACAAAGTTGAAATTCTTGAATTTCGCTGGAAAAGTGGAACTTAAAATTGGATTTAAGGAGGCAAATGCTTGTAACGTCACTCTACACCCAGGAAACCACAGTTTGAAGTTAAAAACTATTAAGTCTTTCGAATTATTTAACACGTCCTAATAAAAATATCATAGTTGGATCTGATAAATTCTTCGATCGTTTTCTGAATTTGTCAACAAATATCGAACTGCGGGTCATTTGATGTTCTGAAAACCTTGAACTGCCAACGTTTGAAATTCCGAATGATTACCCTGTTAACCCTAGCTGTTTTTTTTTTTTTTTTTTCACGGATTTATTGATAAGAATTTCAGTAGTATCTTTGAAACGCTCAGGATTTCGTTTCAACAAACTTGCGCACGAAACGTCTTTTAGAGGTTGCACCTCGGCGAAATTTTGCCGAAACTAAATAATTGATAGAACACTGAAATTTCGCCAATTTCCGTGCCCATATCGTTAACAGTACCAGTACAGTATCGTTTCCTTAATTCGTAAGCACAACTGAACAGATTACATAAATGAGACTACAAGTTTCAACGATTGACGGTGCAAAATGCGAGTTGAACCGTTACCTGTAAATAGGTTTGACCGGCAAAATTGTAATGGGAGTCTTTACTCTAGGCTGTTAAGTAAGGCTTAAGAGCTGCTAAGTTTTACTTTGCCTAAATATGTGTGTGAGGGCCCAAGTAAAATCTCAAGTCACTTTACTTTTCATCTCATTAAAGTCGAAAAGTTGAAACGATTCATCAAGAAAGTTTCAAGTCTGAAAACCATCCTTGTACAACCGACTTATCAACTTGCTGCCTCTTGAGGTTCGAGGCTGGTGAAGCTGCATGCCAGTCAATCTTGATTGCGTGGGAAAATAAACGTAAGTTCTCTTCCAAGTAACAAAATATCGTTTGTGTGTAAAGCGTTAAGTCAGAAACATTCAATTCCCCAATTTGGGGACGCTGTCACAAAATTAGAGACGTTTGTATGGATTTTGAGCCATGTTTCAATGTCCATAACTTGGTCTCTGTTCAACCTAAAAGGGTCAAACTTGGTCAAACGACTAAACTGAATGTCATCTTTCATGTGATGGTGTCAATTTATCGATTACTTCAAAATTTGAAACTCGCCCCAGTTCCCCTTTGAATTTCGGAAAGGCCAATTATAATCGAATTAAATTTTTTTCAGGCTAGTCACCTACTCAGTACCCTGAGTACCAGAGGTTTTCTTCGCTTGCGTGTGGTGCTCATGTCACACGAGACGCGTAGAGCGAAAAAAGCTTTTTCAGGCGGTACAAAAATAACTGACAAAAGTCGACTAGGTAACCGCGCGAAGAAGCTAACCATTGGGTGGTATAAATGGCATTCGTAACTTCCTAAGATACTACCATTCAATGGTAGAAAAGTAGGAAGAAAAAGTTTGCAGCAAAGGTAACTTATTATCCTAGGCTTAAGCTGTGTTCACATCAGGCCTCCATTATGATCGAATTGTTATCGAATTAAATGTGAAATGGGTTCACACCAACTAATAATTACAGTAACATCAAGCAATTACAGTGTGTGATTGAACAAAATGGGGGACACGAGTTGGTTTGAGGAAACCAAACTTCTGATCGCTTTATGGAGTGAAAAGGCGGTGTAACATGTGTTAAACACCATGCACAACAAGAAACTCGTATGGGACAAAATAAGCTAAGAATGGCCGATGGAGGTTCTATAGGGTACCATTTTGTTTCCAACTTCATATTGCGAGCTTATCCTGCCTAGTTTATTTGAATTTTCGCAGATGTGAACAGAACCATAATTGAATTAAATTGAATGGAGTAATATAGATTGAGTTATTAACGTTTAGTGTGAACACTGCTTTAGACTAATTTGCATTCTCTAGTAAGAAGAAATATTTCTTGGCCATAAGGTGAAAGCATTTCAAAACTGACTGATCTACGCGTCAGTTGCCACGCACCTCTCAGAAGCCTCTTATTCCTTTGGTTCTTATTAACACGAAGCTCCATTGTTTCAGGGCTAGGGTCCATTATATTTCTCTAGTTTGTTTATTGTTTTCTCAGCCTATCGTGTAACTTATTCCGAGAGCTGCGTGGCGCCTCAGCTATTTACTCAAAAAGTGATTAAGTAAGCATATTTTTTTGGTGAAATATTTGTTATTGCACCATACAATACAATATTAATACAGTACAATGTTACACACACAAAAGAAGAAAACTCACAATACAAGAATAAAATCGGTTTCAATGAAATTACAGTACGTGTACGCTGCTTGCATAACAATTCTTATTCTACAATACAAGTTGCATTACCAAGACAGGTCAATGGCATCGATACCTACCACACTAAAAACAATTTACAACTTTAACACAGCCATCCGCACGAACATACCAGTAAAAGTAAAGGAACTAACTGAATAAATAAATAAAGTGGTAGGAAAGGGTGACGAAATGCTGAACGCAAGGAAATGCAGGGCGCTAATAAGTGTGAAAAAGAAAAACTTTATTACAGTCGCCAATGCACTTAGCTGGAATAAAGTAAGTATATGATGTTGAGTTTATGTTTGTAGGTATACGTAATTGGCCACCCCCCATCGGGGCTTTTCAGGACCAATGTAAACAAATAGTGATAAATAAACATAACTAGGTTAAGAATCCTAACTGGTGGGAGGCAGACCAGTTGGCTATTTACAAGCGTAGACGAGAAGTTGAACTCGGGGCTACCGAGAACAACATCAGCTAGCAGTCAGAACGGGATTTGAACCCACGACTTACGGATTTCAAATCCAGCGCTCTAACCACTCGGCCACGCTGCCTCCCTGAGTTCTACAAATTAAAGCAACGTTGGCTCTTTGGAGTCTATGGAAGAATACTAAAATGTTACTAGCTTTCAAATCATGAAGGCCGGTTCAAATAACTCAGTCAGGGAATGCAATTTCTTATATACAAGCTTTAAACCAAAGAATGACAAATTTTCTTGTTGAAGACCGTTACAGTGCCTTCTTCAAAGGTGGTGATAAAAGGAATCGATCGTGCTGAGCTGAAAACCTAACCCTGAGGTCTTGACTAGCTCTGCATGCATCGGGTCTCTTTGGTTTTGCCACAGTTAGTTTTCTTGTTCACTGTGTCGGATTGATTGCCAGGCGATGGCGTAAACAAACGTCTTAGGGTACAAAACGGCCAGAGGAAGGGCTTCGGCCCTTCAGTCAGAATGCTAGCTCATGAAAGCTCGTGTCCGCTTGTGTCGTGTGAACAGGAACTTTACGAATTCCTCAGCCTTACTCCTGATTAGTGTTTAGATAAATTATTATGAGTTAATGCTTCTTACAAGAGTAAACTGTATTTTGATTTTGTCTGTTTCTTCATCTCTACAGCCATAACAGCTACCATGTATAGCACAGTTGCGGCTTGGGGAACATGAGACGTGCAGAGACAGGCAACTGCTTAAGATATTATGTTACTACAAACACTCTAATCACTTACCCTTAGCCTGTACTAGTAGAGAGGGAAGATGCGGAAGGAAAGGCATAGAGCCTGAGCAATCCTTATAAGCGTGGACCTGCCGTGGTTCCTCTTGGTCGATGACCTCGCACATTGTCTGAGTAAGCTTCCCACCAGATCGATCAAACAACAAAGCAATACCGACGGAGCTCATGTACTCTTCCTTCCTGTTCTGATGAAGATCTTCCTGCATCACGTCCAACATCCTTTGAGCAATTTCCTCTGTAAACTGGTCATTATCACCAAAGAGCTGCTTCAGCCTGGCTATGACCATCTTAGTGGTTGCCAGAGTTGTTATTCTTATTGGTGGCTCCTCGCCAAAGAACTTGGCAATATCAAATTCTTGCTTGCCTGGTGGAAAATTCGGTGTGCCGAAGACCATGTCCAGAGCTCTTTCACCGTACACGACTTGCTTATTATAAGGCTCGAATCCAGTTGTAATTCTAGTGACCTTTCGCGAAGCTTCTCGTAAGGCCACACAGTTGAACTTCTTAAGGACCTTCCTGTTGCCAAGACGAATGAGGTTCATTAGTGTGACAGTTGAACATGCGTGGCCAAGGGCTGCTCCTTCTACAATTAAACTTGCCCAGATTCCGTTTGCTCCTGAAGCAAGACATTCCAATTGAGTGCTATCCGACAATCCCCACTGCTCATGCACGTGAAAAAGCAGATGACCCATCTCAAACCCACACTCGTCCATGACGTTCCGGATAGTTTCCGTCCACGCGCTAAGCTCTTGTGGAAGGTACTTGCCAGACTCTTCGTACATCAAACCAAAGGGTCGCTTGTGTGGTTGCAGGGACGAAAGAAATTTTACAACTTTAATGACGCGCTCTGGTTTCCTTACCATCGCATGCGGAAGGTCGCGAATGTTGACGAATATTTTAGAATCCTTAGAGAGATTTTTCCGACACCATTTCATCCTCTTAGAGAGTAGTCGAGTAACACTTTGCACTGTGAACTCGTTGTAGTCGATTCCTGCCCAAGCCAAGTCTGTCTCGATGATTGCATTTTTTATGCCGAGTTCTTTCATTTTCCGGAGCCCAGATGGAATGGTTTTGGTGTCTGGTATCCCATCTCTGTCAACAGAATCATGGAGTTCAGCGAAGGCGTAAAAGTTGGTGAAGTCTTCGCCCCTCTCTTTCAGTTGACGGATGAAAGTGTCATCGAAACGAGTCACATCGGAGAAAGAGGCGACAATAATGTGTTCGAAGCCAACCTTTTTTATCTACATAATAACAAAAAATCGTGTCTTAAGTTTAAAAGTAAATAAGCAATAACGTTCTAAAGATTTGTCGTAAAATATTTTACTCTTTACTACGACGACCATCAGGCGCGGATCCAGGATTTTTTAATGGGAGTGGCTAGCCCCCCAATCCATCCCCCCTGGATCCGCCCCTGGACCATGAACAAAGTTTTCTGGGAATCATCCTCCTTGTTATTTGAAATAACAAGGTTGAAGAATTCTATGAGAAAACAAAGCGTTTACCTGTTCGTATATTTTCCACTTATTTTCTACTGTGTATCCTCGCAACTGGCCCACTGTGCTCTCACACAGAGAATTGTCCAAAACAAACAGGTCCAGTTCTTTGAAGCTTTTTCGCTTTTCTTTCTCCTCGTCGATCTTTCTTCTCATTCGCTGAATATGGCGAACAACGTTTCCATTCACCGCCATGCAGTTAGCTTCCTCTGATTCTAGAGTAAACCAGGTAAATTGTTTTGAAGAGTGCTGACATCTACAAATGGTTGGACTTTCTAATTTTCTCGGATAAGGACGATAAACTGTAGGTCCCGTCTAACAACCTTTGTTCGTGATAATTTTGTGGAACGTTAAAGAACCCACACACTGATCACAAAGAGTGTCGCGTATGATGTGGATGATTTATTTTCTTCTTATTACAACAAATTTAACAAGATTGTCAACAAGCATGCACCTCTCAAAACGCTTTCTAAGCGAAAAGTAAAGCAACTTTTTAAGCCTTGGATAACTAAGGGCCTGAGAGTGTCCATTAGGATGAAGAACAAACGGGAGCATCGGGAGATATTTCTAATTATAAAGTCTATAGGAAAAAAATCTGTAACTTAACGCGCATAAGTAAACAACAATATTATTTTAAGTTTTTCAATGCTAACCGGCTGACTAACATGAAAAAAACCTGGGCAGGGATAAATAACACACTTGGTCAAAAATCGAGAAACGCTAAGTCCATTAATTCAATCAAAAATTCTAATGTTGGAAACGCAGTTACCACTGGTGACCCTTCGGAAATAAGTAATATTCTCAAAGTCATTTTGCTTCTGTAGGATATGCTAAATTAGCAAAGACACTCCCGCCTGCTCAGCGACCTTATCTCGATTTTCTTAGTCAAACTAAATCAGCCAAATCATCATTTGTTTTTGATCCTGTTACTCCTGAGGAAGTGGAGTTGGAAATTGCCTGTATCCCAAATAACAAATCTCATGGTTTATACTCATGTCCTCCGCGATTATTGAAATGTACAGCAAATGTTTGCGTTCGACAAAGAACGCGTTCATAGTGCAGTCGAAATCGAGATCTTTGGACTATGTATTCATCGACACCGAGCTGCCCCCCCCCCCCCCCGAAAACAGGGGCGAATGACGTCATTGAGATCGACCATGTGGATTGTTTCTAACGAGATCTTGCGTTTTGTCTCGCTGGAGGGCTGTTTTGTTTCGCTGGACGGCTGTTCTTGCTCAGGTAAGTTGTGTTGTTTATAAAGTTAGAAAGAAACCTTACGGGTGAAATTTATCGACGCTCTCACAAAGTGTGTACGACTGCGAAGACACATGAATAAGTTCGGCCTGCTGTTGTTTACCCGTTTCACCACAAGAAACCAACGCTGTCTTGCGCTGAATGAATCAACAGACAAGTTCCGTAGTTGCAGCAAAATAGGTAACGTTTACTTTCGGCAAATAATTTACTTACCGAGATCGGAAAATGGCCATGATTTGTGGTCAGCAAAGCAAAAAATTACCGAGTTGCGTAGCTCGAGAAATGGTCATGATTTGTAGTCACCAAAGCAAAACGTTATCGAGTTGTGTAGCTCGGCAAATGGCCATGACTTGTGGTCACCAAAGCAAAAAGTAACCGAGTTTTGTAACTCGGCAAATGGCCATGATTTGTGGCGAGAAAAGCAACATTCCCAGTGCGAGTGAAACGAACTGGTGCAGTTTAAATGGCGGAAGCTTCATCCGGTCATTTGATTATAAGGGATTGCAACAACTCGGTGATACCCAGTTTTCATGCAATCTATAACATTCCCTGAAGAACATCAAAGGTAATTCTGCTATTCATTGATTACTTACACCTTATTATATTCTATCGTATCCTTACTCGACTATCATTTACCTTTACTATTTTTTTTTTTACCCATTTAGGTCATGGATGCGATGGATGGAACACCTGGTTTTACTGAAACTTCAGCAAGTCAACCTTCTAACCCAGAGATAACTTGCTACATACACTCAGTGTCTCCCATTAAAAATGTCTCTTCCAATAAAAGAAAATATTTTGACTTTTCTTTACAAACAAGAGATGACACTTAAGGTTTATTCAGCTCTTCCTTCTCCAAAATAAAATGTTGTTGTTACAAGTTAAAGTTATTGTTTATGCCTTTTTCATTATGTGCTAATGCTCTAAACAATCATTGAAATAATATTTGATATTGGTTAATTCACTAAGTTACAAACAAGACAAATGTTAATTCCAC
>OX419338.1:11965746-11980746 GCA_948470475.1 Galaxea fascicularis | reverse complement strand
GTCTCGAAGTGAAATCCCGAGTGAAATTTAAACTGCAACATACTAAACCTGGACAGCTCGAAACGTTCTACTCTGTTTTGAAATTCATGTTGTGTATTTGCATTTCAATATGATCGCGATTTCCTTGAACATAAAGCGAGCAAAAACAGATTTGACCGGACACCTTGACCGGCGCTAGTCGGGAAATTATTTCAAGCCCTGAGATGGTTAGCCTGCGAGGGCAGACGTATTTCCGGTTGTCGCTTCTCTTCGCCCGAAGAGAAGCGACAACCGGAAATACGTCTGCTCTCGCAGGCTATGAGATGGTTTGCATCATTCTTCTTTTTGCACTGTTTTCTAGCATTTTGAGCCGAAGAAAGGCTCTTGTTTGCAGATCTCGGCGTGCGCCATGTTAACAACTGTATGCTAATTCGTTGACCGAATCTTAATTTTCTTCAGTGAATTATTTTCGGCCGAATAAAGTTCGGCGTCTGAATCAATTCAGCCGGCATTAATTATTTAGGTCGGCCTAATCGTTGAATTTGATTCGGCTCGGCTGAAGTACAGCGTCTGAACCGGACCTTAGACACAGAGTTACAGTCTTTCCCTTAAGACCGTGAACACCAGAAAAAAATTTGTGGAATGTTTATTGTTTCGCGACCAATCAGAAGCAACATGAAACCACAACCTAATTACCGTTACTGTTTGCGGTTTAGTTTTCTCACGCGTGATTGGCTTTCTACTTGAAACACAATAACATTCCATAGATATTTCTGGTGTTCACGGTTTTACGGGAAAGACTGTAAGTCAAAACAACAATTGAACAAAAGGACTGTATGTTGAAATTTCAGTAAGTTCTAATTTCTACCGGTCTATGAAATGACTGCTTTACTGTGATTCATCGGCAAAATTCCTCTCAGCCGAGCCGAGCGCGAGAAGGCTCAGTCGGTTCAGTGTTTGGGTTTGATTTTACTTAAATGGTAACTTAAATGAACGACTACCAACCTCCACTCTTCTTGAAACTTCCACTCTTCTTGAAACTTATTTCTTTCTGGTCTTTAACGCTACTTTGATGGCAGATAGGTTAAACGGAACTGTAATATCAAGCATCAAGCACTGAGCACTTTTTCAAAACGACCTCACATAAACTTAATACTCTTTGTTTTGAAAAGTACGTCATTCGTTTAAGAGCAACCTCGTTCCCAGAACCTTTTCCCTGGCTTGGGGGTGGGGCGGGCCACTCTGGCACAATCAAGAGAATACATTAACGAGACCAATGGGGTGAGAGAGAGAACAATAGGGGATATGCTAATTATCATGTGCACAGTACGAGGGCAGGAAGGAGGAGATGACGTCATCATAGGGGTCAAAGTCCAGGATTTCGCAATAGGGTTGAGTAGGTATCAAGGAATGACATCATCACATACAGCGGATTCAGGTTGAGCGTTTAATGACGTCAGTTACCGCGTTCTGTCAGAGAAAAGACAGGCCGCTATCATCCCCGCCTTACAACGTCTGACAATTTGCCTCGCAACGCAACCAATCAACCGTGATAACGAACGCGATAACTGACGTCATTTAAGAGTCTGACCCACCCAGTTTGCAACGCGCGCTTCTGTTGTTGTTTTCATCCGGGCAAACTTGACATTTCATGCCTTATTTGGGCATCAGGTTTTATTTTGCCGCGAGGGAAAACTCCTGGATAATGCAATAGAAATGATGGCACTGGGGAAGATCTAAGCGAAAGACAAATCGGTACGGAAAGCCGTTCGTTAAATGATTACGGTTCACCGTTTGCTAGAGGCCAAAATGTAAATAGAGCCACCGCGAGACGTGGAGGTGATGTCGCCGAACCTCGCAGCGTTATTGATCGTGTGGTCAAGCAGCCAAAGATTGTAGTTCATTTCTTTGAACTGGATTTAACGGCGATGACTGTAAAATTAACTGCCTTCTGCCTGCAAATGCGAACCTCGCAGCGTTGTCAATCGTGTGATCAAGCAGCGAAGAAAATTCTAGTTCATTCATTTGAACTGGATTTACCGGTGTTGACTGTAAAATCAACTGCCTTCTGCCTGCAAATGTATGCAAATGTAACACGTCATGACAAATCACTCGAACAACTGAGAACTTCTCATTGATCCAGAAATATGACATTGTCGATACACACACTCTAGAAATTCAGGTAAAAAATTTAATGAGAAAGCCCGTTACAGATGTTCAGATTTCTTAAGTTTCTCACTGTCTCGGAGTGCTAGTTGAACCAAGTGGTTCATTAGTTTCATCTCCAATCCTCCCCACGTTCTGGTGGAACATCATCTCTGCGAAATCGCTGTTGCTGATTGCCTTGAGTCCCAGAGATTCTTCAGGCTTTCATTCCATAATAAAAATGTCGCCTGGCGAAGGTTCACCCTCTTTACGGCTTCCGTGCAGCGAGGACGACCTCTCGGCCTGGTCGAGTTGCCGACATTAGTGACAACACAGTCGTTGAACAAGTCTCAGATTATTCTACATTATGGTTCTGCGAAGGTCGAAAGATTCCAAATAAACTGATAAACGTAAAGCCTGATATATAAACTCAAACGTGGACGTAAAATAAATGTCATACGATGCGGTCAGGACCGGATGGAAGAAGATTTCTTTCGCTAACTGCAACACTTGTAATATCGGGGGCCCTAAAAATGGCGAATGAATCGAGGTGGGCGCGCAATGCAAACTGGGTGGGTCAGATTCTTTAAACGCTCAACCTGAATCCGCTGTAGGTATGCGAAAGAGATCACTCAACTCCATGGCTTGTCACGCATCGTCATCTCTTTTTTCAAGAAACACTGGCGTGATGAGGTCTTGAAAAATAAAATTGATTCTAATCGAAAAAACTAGCGGGAATGAATGTAAACAAGAATGTTTAGCGTGAATCAACGAATTATACTAAGTTTGTAATTCGAGTGTAGACTGTATTCTTATCCGAATGATGAAATCAAACAAGAATGTTTTGCGTGCTTGATCAAAATGAATTTGTAAAGTCTACATGGAAGATGAATTTGTCAAACTTATCACACGGCGTTTTGTCGGCAGAACCACGCGCTTCGCTCTCATTGTGAAATCAGAACTAAACACGGTTTTTGATTCGAGTTTTACCTTGGCTTATTGTAGAAAAACCGAAAACTTGAATCAAAGCGCCAACGGAGAACAATCTTCGATTCCGATGGAAAGATGAAAGCTAATGACAGTTTCAGTTTAGTTCAGTTCTGATTTATGAAATGTTTAATATCAGAGAAATGACAGAGACACACAGCGAAATGTGAATATAAATGAATTGACAGCGGCGCAGAGGAACCTCGACTACAAGAATAGTTCATTAGATGTTATTGTTACATGCAAATTTCAGTCAAACAATTCACCTGCAAAACATGTTATTGTGGTCACTGAAGCGAGAATACAAACATCTTTTGTCAAAGTTGACCGAAATCATTTTTAACGTTACCATTTCTATGAAGTTGTATTCGGTTCCTAGGGGCATCTCGCTTCCTCGAGGTCTTAAAACAGCACCCTTTGGGCCGACCTTTAAAGTGGTTTGATTCAACTCTCAGTTTTTGGTATTAAAACAAGAGTCGGTTTAAGTTGTTTGAAACAATCATTTGAAGCGCACGACTAATGGTGAATTACACGGACTTAACAATTAAACACACAATACAGAGACTTAGTTTGCAGTGAGTTTGAAATGGCTAAAAGTCAACCGCATTTCTTTCAAGCAATTTCAAACACTTTATTGCACTAACAAGAGCTGTAACAAAAAGTGCTTGTGCTTCGTAAAGGCTGTTACTTTAATAGATGCATTGTTTGATTTAATAAGGTTCCCACTGTCTATTGCTCCTCAGTCTTGCCACTAATGGAGTTCTCGCCGCCTTATAGGACCTTTTAACACTTTTGCGAACGGCGTCTGGCGGTGTTTCCATCATCCATTCATGCACGGCTGGTTCCTGGGGTGAAGCTGGCGTCTCAATGCTGACGGGAATTTTTAACCGCGTTGTAGCAACCGGTGTAGCAGGTAGTCTTGGTGGTTGTTTTGTAATCTTTACCCGGGATGTCAACGGTGGTTGCGTTACCTTAGGAGTTGTCTCTGTTGCGGGAGGCGTTGGCTTTGGTAATACCACCGTAGGTTTTACAGTCGATTCACTCTTCATTTGTTTGAGGGTCTCAATGGGGTGGTGGCTTTTACGGTTATCGGCTAAAATTTTGGCTCTTTTACGGCTATCGGTTAATTTTTTTCAGTTACGGTTAACAAAAAAGTTAAAAATTAATTTCTTTTGTTGCAAAAGGTTAAATATTAATAAACCTGTGTTTTTTAAATCTTTGAAGCAAAGAAAAAGTCTAATGATCATCTCGGGCTTAAATCATGAAGTTATTCTTTTGAAAAACTTTAATATTTGATAGATCATACCACTTCTAATATTATTTTACGTATAGAATTGTGAACTACGAAAAATGATTCAATACAAGGGCACACACAACTTAACTTACGTCATACATTCTTACATTTACTTGTAGGAGTGGTGTTCTGTTTGTCCTTATATGGTGTTATATGCGTGTTAAATTGTCTCAAAATATAGCCATGCCATGTATTTTACAGCTTCTAGTATCTGCGTGTTAAATTGTCTCAAAATATAGCCATGCCATGTATTTTGCAGCTTCTAGTATCTGTTGTCCACGTGAATCAATAATACATCTGCAAGTAGGCATCCAGTAATAAAAAAAAAAATTCAGGGTCCAGTGTTTTTACGATAGCGAAGGACTGTACAGAACGACTGTCTGCAGCAGCGTCGGAGAAAAACAGGGAATTGTTACAAATTGACAATGTTTACCGGCAACGTGTTTTACAAACAGTGACATCTCTACTAGTTGCTTTACTGGTATTTCGAGCGCACGACCTCCTGAAAATCACAAATATTAATCCCCAGCAAGAAACCCAGACTTTCGCTATCGAAACAATTAGCTCCCCAAACATTTGGGGAGCTAATTTAGTTTCTGCAATCCGCAAGACCTCCACGCCACGCGGCATCTTAATAATAGTACAAAATTCATAACTTTAAGAGTACTTACTGTTCAGCTCGCTTTCACTATCTGAGTCAAGCAACAGGGGTAGTTCCAGATCTAGCTGCTGCTGGGTCGATAAAGAATAATTTTCTATTTTGCCGCTGATTTTGGTGAGGCGGTAAAGTTTAAGGTCAAATAACCCAAGACCGAATATCCTCGCCTGCTTGTAAGACCAAGAAAGTGAATAACGTTTTTCTTAAACGTTGAAAGTGTCCGATGCTCTTCTTGGACTATGAGTCTTGCCTTGTACCTTTCGATTGGCCTTTCCTCACTCGTTCGATAAAAACTAACAACAGCTTTCAATACCGACATCGTTTAACTCACTTGTACACTGGGTGAAGAAATTGGAGATCTAAAAACAAAAAGCTGTCAACTTGTCCTACAAAACGCAGGCCAAGTGAGGTCAAGTGAGACTACCGGGGGTCCTGAAAACGAGCTTGGCCAAAAAAACGCATGAACCACATGTACGACATGTACGGAGTCAAAGTAGCAACGAATTAACAAACGCAACAGGTCATAAGTGAGTTTAGCACCTTCCTTAAAATTAACAAATCTAGGGAACAATTTTTTTTTACGGTTAATTCTTTTTACCCCACTTACGGCTAACGGTTAAAATTTTTCAATTTTTACGGCTATCGACTAAATTTTTGGCCGTTTTACGCCTATCGGTTAACCCCATTGAGACCCTCTTGTTTTGATCGCCCTCGATACCGTTGCAAAAGTTGATCCAATAACGTCACTTTTTGGTCTTCTGGCCAAGGAAGAATCCATGATACTTTTCATGTCTCGATCCAAACGTGTTAATGTCGTAAGCTGCGGAGGAGCTGTTAACCGGTGTTCTGTTTCGATACTTTGCAATAATTGTTCCGGAACAAGCAGCATCTTTTGCGCGTGTTTCATTTCAACACTTTTGTTACGGGACAGATTTTAGTTAACAGGCACAACGCAGGATTTGGTAGTTAACGGCTTTATTCTTGAACAACTGGCTTCGTCGAGAGTGATAGCACAACTGCGACTGGTCTCACTAGAGAGTGTCTAAGCTTACAGCCAACTCTAAACCAACTCTAAAACAGTTCCAAACCAATTCTCCCAAGCTTACATAGCAGGGTCTATTTATGCTAAGCAATTATGTTAATTAGCTTTTACAAAGGTGTGAGCAGTAGTGCGCCCTGAATAAACAAGGTTCGTTTTGGGAATTACTAATTTTCTAATTGACGGCGGAAAACACTTTTGAAAAAGTAAGGAGTTTTCCGGCAAACTGAGATCGCTAAGGCAACCATTTCTTTAAGCTACAGGACCTGTTTTAAAACTCTACTTTTCTTCGCCAGCAGTTAAAGCCGCAACTATATATTTATTTTTTTGTGTGTGTAGCGAATATAACAATTAATGTAAGGACTCCCTCTGTAGCTAGTGTTCAGGGTTGGCTTTCTTCCGCCCTGGGAACCAAACAGTCGGTAATCTGTTTTATTAATGAAGGCGACACACAGTTGCTAATGAAAGAGTCCTTACGTGCGAGTGACGGCTCATAAGCCTCACGGAATTAACCTAAGATATACTTGCTTTACCCCATACTCCCTTACAATAAATATATACTCCCGAAAATATCAAGAATGATAAAATCTTAAGAGTGTGTGTTTACACTTTACCCAATAAATCCACGGCCAAAGGAGCAATCAAAGCGGCGAGAGCTGGTAAAAAACCTCCTTGTTGAATGATGAACTCGGTACGAGAATGTTTCCCTTAAGTAGGTTTAAAGCAATCTCGCCAATGGCCTCTATCTGTCCTCTGTTAGCGTGAGCTATCATCTCTTTACGTTGTTTCCCATTACTATAGAAACAGGTACAAAGAAAGGGTAAATGTTGATTGACTTTGGAACCATTGGAGAGCTGTCGTTTCTGTTTGCATGGTCGTTTTTCCAGAACGCAAAACCATGTTACCACCACGTTGATTCGACGTGTGAGAAGTCATCGTGTTAACTGCAGTCCACTGCCAATGGGTCATTCGTTTTATGCGTTTTCTTGTTGACGTAAACTACGGGATACGTTTGGGACAAAGGCAATATGTTACTACGTAATCGTAGAGTAAATGGTGTTCGCGGATAAAAATCCAGCATGAGACAACCATGGGGTTGCGAAGTGGCATCTTGAAAACTCTCCCATACGTAAGGCACTTGTCCTGCAAAGGCTTGTTGTGCCAGTGTCCGGAATCCCAGTGTATCGCGAGGGTTATTAAACGCAATAATGTAGTGGGCATTGAGAGAGATACTGCGGGAAAACTTTCCAGGTGGAAAGCGGTTTTGCGTCGAATAAATGCAGGTGACGTCGCAATGATGAGATACTTTTGTAAGCAAATCCAGGATCCGTTCGTCGCCGCTGCAGTTTCTCATCAGGTCATCTAACACGATGATGCCTGGGCGACAGTGCGATAGAAATAAGGTGGAAATATCTTCAGGAATACCCTCCACCAAAGTCACTTGGTTTCCCATCTCCCTAAAAGAATCTTGCCAATGTCCATAGCAATACACGATCTTGCGAATGGGGCGTTCAAATAAACAATCCGCATGTCGAAGTAGTTGCTGCTGCGTAAAGGTTGTTTTGCCACATTGGCTTGGGTCGGCTATAATGATACTGCTCGGGCACTTGAATTGAGACATGTTGTCGCAGGGAAACTCAAATGGACTTCTAAAGGCACGACAGGGCCGTTATCGTTTAAATATACATAAACCCACACCTGTATATAACTTGTTTTTTTTTAAATTTTATTTTATCGATTGCTTCCGACAACACTGAAACGACTTACAACCTTGCCGTTCACTTTGAAGAAACGTTTCATTTTTAATTTTGGTCATCGAATGAAAATAAGTGTTTACACTCTTTGCAACTTGTGCATCGTTCCACTGTGAATCATAGCGCTTAAATTTAGATTGAATGGTGTTCATGTCCACATTTCGTGCGCGATGAGGTAAATAAAACAAATAATAGTCTCCACAAAAATCTGAGTCTAATCCCTGCAGTGGTTTGTCGTTGTAGTACGTAGCTTGCCTCAGAATGAAAGTATCCATGTTGTATGTCTTGGGAGGAAATCCGTAACTGTCAAAGAATTCACTTTCGTGTGGTGATTCAAAGTACATGGCCACCCAGTGTGTTCCGGGTTTGTCGTGAGGGTCCGTGTTTGCAATGAGACTAGCTGGGTAGGTGTTGATGACAGGTAATTTGTCACTTGGAAACGCCTCGAATCAGTGGTGCTAGACAGGCTTGCCATAGTTCTAGGGTAGTATGCATCACGTTTAAATTAAGATCCTTGTGACAAATCGTAGACCACGCGCCTGTTGCGATCAATTTCCATCTGATTCTGAAATTCCGCGTACACGATTAAATTGAGAACTGCAGCAGTTCCAGTACCAAACTTCAGGTACAGGTTGACATTACCCGTTCGATGGGGTATCAAATGGCTGGGATGTCCACTTCCTGCTGGCGTCAAATCAAAACGGAACAAGCCGTAACCGTTCTCCCAATCCTCTCTGTCAATGTCAAGACCGTGACCGCAATCCATATCTCCACTACCGGCCTGTCAAGTCCAGAGCAGAATAGGGCGTTTCTTCTCCGTTGACAGTCAGGCGAATATCCTGCAGACCAAACAACTGAAAATTGAAAGGATTTCTTCCCAGATTGACGTTATAGGCATCGTTTCGCACCATTCCGAAAATGATACATTGGGGAATCAGTCCATGGAACAGGTCCGTCTCTGTATGAGTTAACACCCCTTGAGGAATGATTTTAGCATGCGTGGGGGTTCTGGTTGACGTATAGATGGCTGGCAGAGCAGCGCTTCCCTCTTGACCTTGCATGGTCTCTTTATGTTCTAGTTTCGTACTGTCCGCTACACGCACTGTGCGTATGCGAAGGGTGCTTGACACAATCTTTAGTTTGCAGTTGTTGGGAGTCTCACCCCCCATGAGCACAAAGGCGTCGCTGTTCAGATCCACCTTGACTTTAATTTCCAAACCATCCAGGAGTAACTTGTCCATATTAAACACGTCGCAAAGGGGTCACGCTCCAACCAGCCCCACTTCTGCTCCGTTGTTGGTAAATGTTGCTCTTTTCACCAGACCCTGGTTATTGTCTGCTGTATTGTCCACTTCATCCATGTGCCTAGCAGTATCTTTGTAGTACAGAGCTTTGGTGAGGTACAATTTCTTAGCCTGTTCTGTCAAGTTTAATAATGTCTTGATGTAAGTATTGTAAGCTTGAGTGTCTGACTGTTCCGTCACTAACGTTTCGTTGATCTTGATTGTAAACTGTTTGACGATCGAATGGAGAGTGTTATTAACCAGAGTATACTTTTTTCCTTCACCCGTGGCCGACCCATCTTGCTTGGTAATTCTTACTACCAACCGTAATTCGGTCTTGTTAATGTCAATGTAGTCCTTTAGGGGTTTGATCACAAACTCGATGGGATTGGTCCCCGTTTGAACTGGTTCATAATCCAACCATTTGCTACTGACGATTGACACATCTGTGACAGGTACTTGAAACAACTGCAAGCTTGAATTCCCACCAGGGGCTGAGAGAGGGTGTGCTGAGGCCATACTTAGTCAAAAATAGTCTTGAATGTCGAATGCGATGTTCTCCGTTTCTTGATCGGGTGAGTACTGAATGGTTTGGCTTTTACCGTACGCTTATATGCTCTCTTCCCACGACCTTGCTGTGTAATGTCATCAATGGTGCCCGTGAGTAAACTCTTTCCAGCCGCTTTAATTTGGTCCTCGATTTGGCAGCTGCCTTCAAAGATTGACCATTCATGACGTCTTGAACGATTTGCATTCCTGTTTCCAACCCGGTATTAAGCAATCGCTTTCCAACGTTCTTTGCTGTTGATTTGAGAAAGGGTCTAGCTGTACGAAATAGGGAACGAAACATTCCACCTAATCCGTTGCCCCCTTGTCCGTAAGGGTGTTTTTTTCCATAGATACTTATGTCCCCTCTGCCTTGTTGTGGAAAGGGTATAACTTGTTGGTGATACGGGTAAAATTGATGGTTCGTCGGCAACAACATGTTATAGAATTGCACGACGTCGAAAATGCAACGTCACACGTACGGTACCAGACACAAATGTTACCGGTTGACCAGTGTCTCCTCTTATATTGATGACCACTGATGAAAACACAGATGTACGGAGTGAATGATAGGTTGGTTGGTTGACTTCTCCTGTCACCGTGTCACCCGGCTGACGTCGGGGTACCAGTATTCGGGGCACGTTAGCTTGGGCGTCTCCTACCACTTGGGACTCGATTAGATCTAAATACACGTACATGGTCTGAAAAGAGTGTCTTGACAACATTTCCCACACCAAGTCTTCTTTTCTGGCAAGCGTGGTTGTGGTCGTCAACAGGGTGATGCTTTCATCGGGTTTCAATTCGAAAAAAGGAGAGCTCTGGATTTGGTACAAAGCAGGAAGCTGGTTCTTGTGATTTAAGTACCCTGGGGCACGCGCTAATGTCTTGGGCAGAGTGACGTACCAAGCAGTGGGCAACCTCAACTCGAAGTAATGTTGAGCTTTCTCGTGAATGTAAAAGTACTCGTTTCCTCCTAAACTTGTAATCGTTTCTTCACTTTTGATATAAAGGTCCTTCAAAGTGTTATGAAGTCCCATCAACATACCATCTATTACGTCTTTGACCGTACGGTAAATACCGCTTGGGAGGTGGATGGACAATGACCAAGGAACAGGCCCTGCCTTACAAAGCAAAGTGTAAGACAGCTGGTTGTTTCTCACATTTTGCCACGTGCATGGGTAGATGATGTGGGTCATGGCCACTTCCCAGTCTTCACGTAGGTGCACTTGGGCGGTAATTGCATCTTAAACTCGGACGGCTTGTTTTCTGGATACTGATCCAGGCTTGCATCACTGGTCAACACCATGTAAAAACTGTTTGTCATGATGATCGACGACGAAAGTGTAATACCACGTTGACGATACCGTCTAGAAATGAAAGCCGTTGACCACAACCACCTGTTAAGCACATTTCAACGGTTTGAAATATCTATGTACGCAACGGTAGGTAGACAACATGTTCTTTCTCTCCGAGAACTGTTTCTCGAAATGTACCATTGGGTGCCATTTCATGTAAGAGAGGTAAACGCTTGTCAACCACTTGCCAAGGTTCCACAAGGTTGGTTTGTATTTGCAAAAGCGTCTGTTTACACGGGCAGAGAGACAACGAGAAAGGAATGGCAAAAAGGCCAGGAAATGTGATGGAGGTCTGAGGTGGTATAACACACCAATCGTGACTAAATTCATCTATTGGGACAAGGGAGATATCTTTGTTCAAACGGATCCCAAGCTCAACGGTATGTTGGTCCGTTATCCACCCAAGTGCACGAGCAGTTGAAACGGTGAACATAATCTCTTCCTCAAGAGAGTTCAGAGTTACATTCCATTCTTCATCCACTGTTATTTTGGGTTTAGACGGCGAGTCATCATTGTTCAGACACTGTAGGATTCCCTCCGTAACATCCAGGGCTGTTCGGTACTTACCCTCGGGTAAGGTGAACCGATTGAAGTCATCGGAGCGTCGGACTAAGACATGTGAATGCTGACAACCACCAGGAACGTCAAACCACGATAACGGATATACGATATGATGTAGTCCCACTTCCCAATCTTCTCCATCTTTCAAATGAATTTGCTGAAGTCACGCCATGCGGTAAAAGGACTTGGAATTGGTCAGAAATAGATTGCTACTAGCGTTACTGGGAAGTGTCACGTAAAAGTTGTTGTCTCCAGTCATGTCTGTTTTTGCAAGGCTACCAGTTGGTTATACGGAATCCAGCTGTCGTATTTCTTAGGCCAACCCTTCCAATGCACTAGCACTTCTTTGTTCACCCCTTTTCCTCGATGTTTTAAAACTTTTTCAATGCGAAACAAGTGATGAGCTGTTTCTATCACTTTCTGCAACTCGGACTCATAAAAGGTGCCTTGAATCAAATCACCGTCTGGATCCGTCCAGGATGGTAAGTAACCTTTCTCAAAGATTCGCTTATGTTTACTAATCTTAACTTGATCTCCTTCTTTGAATTTATACTTTGCTGGCTTTCGCTGATTCTGATACAAGGTTCTAGGGCCTAGGCTATGGATAAAACTACCCAAGAGTATCAGGGACGTCACAACACAGTAAATTTCAGGGAGTTATTTGAACTCCAAAATTGGAGTTTAAATTTTAGGTACAGGATAACTCCTTTTTTGGGGTTATTTTAACTCCTTCATTTAACTCAAAATTTGGGGTTAAAATAACTCTGAGACCAGAGTTGGATTAACTCCTGAAACGGAGTTATTTTTTTTACTCTTCATGGAGTTATTTTCACTCTAAAAATGGAGTTAAAATTTTAGGAACAGGATAACTCCTTTTGGGGGGTCATTTTAACTCCTCATGATCTAACTCCTTGATTGGAGTTACTTTAACTTTACTTTAAGGAGGTTGAAATAACTCCTTTTTGAGGTTACATTTAACTCCAAATTTGGATTGAAATGGCCTCTTACTGGGGAGTCAATAGACCACTTTCGATACATTAAAATTCAGCCCAAAACAATGGACCTCAGCATGCATGAGGCTCCGGAGAATAACTATGCAGAGTTTATAGGGTTTATTCCCCAGGGCCTTGTGCTGAGGTCTACTGTTTTAGGCCAAGTTTTGATTATCGGAATTGGTCTATTCGACTCTGTTCCGAAAGAGAAAAACATTTGCCTTAAAACAAAACAAGAGTCATAATACCACATAACTATGAATTGCAGTTTAAATTACTCAACCACAAATCTGGGGTTAGCTACACTTCTCAAATAGAGCAAATACAACACCATTACTGTTTGCACATCATGCAATTAAATTTTATTAGCAGAACATTTTCAAAAATACAATACAACACAATGATTTCAAATTTTGAAATGCCACAGACAAATTATTATTATTATTAACTTTAATATTGTGACAGACCTTCAAATACATGTTTTCTGTTTATTATTGGTTCATTGCTGGAAAGCTTAAAGTCACAGTATAACAACCGTGTAATGATATTGCTCGGGGCACAACATGCTAACTTTTTTTGACATTGAATCTAACTCCGATGTGGAGTTAAATTTAACTCCGCTTTGGAGCTGTAATAACTCCAACAAAATACCTCCACCACAGGGAGTCAAGTTAACTCCCCTACGGGAAATATATATAACTCCCTTTTGGGGTTATAATCTCTAAAAATAGTAACTCCACCTTCAGGAGTTAAATTGACTCTTTAAAAATTACTGTGAACCCTAATGTCCTTTAAAAGCAAGATACGCCAACTCAATATAAGTGAACTTTTAGATGATGGCTGCGCAAGCTGTAGCCTTTGTTCATTTTGACTTCTGTATATTTTTACTACAAATCTCGTAATTAGATAACTATAGATATTTTACCTACTGTTGTATATAGTTTTTAGTTTGTATATTGGTGTCCCCAAATTAGTAAGGGATTCTTTTATCCCTGGCTAGACGGCTTTGACACTTATATCTATCTATCTATCTATCTAGAGCCTCGCCAACACGCATCTTAGTGACATCCAGTTCTTGAATCAGCCAATCAGATTTCGTCCAAACTCTGGACGAGGACACAGAGTCCTGTGAGACTTTGTATCAGGCCCAATTGTAGCGAGCGCCGACTGATAAGAAGACATAAGAGCGATTGTACAATTGGGCCTGATCGCAGGTTAGCCCGACTTCACAGTCAATCTTCTGCAAGTGTTTAATCATAAAACTGCAGTGTTCAAAAGAATTTTGTTGGGACGGCACCTGGCGAAAGTTGTAAGCTTATATCTGTTGAACAACTCTTGTCCCAAGTAAAGCGGAAAACCTAGATTTTTGAAATTTCCGTCATTTCACATATCATACTGCTATGGCCGCCATAGGCTTTACGTTTTCATCCTCAGTTTTCCCGCGCGATTTCGTGACATACGAATTTGTTTTTCTGCTCTGGCGTGCGTTTCTCGAAACCCCCGAAACTTTTCGGGACTATTTCGGGTGCTATAATGTCCTACATATCTCTAAAACGAACACGTTTCCAGGCATGAAATTTTGCAACAAATTTGCCCTTTCGTATTTCGAAATCATGTTAAAAGACCAGCCTTTCAGAATGAGCAGATCGCAGTTTCAGAAATGGCTTTTCGGGACTTTCGAGAAACGGAGCCCTGTTCATGAGTTTTGCGGACTGTGGTGTATTTGGCCAGCGGCCAATACACATGCATATGCACTCATGTTTGTCCTTATTGAATGTTCAACCACCATTGAACATTGAATGAAGATTGAATTGGATACGCATTGAATCAGGTTGAATACACATTGAATATTGAATGGCGGCTGAATTGAATGGAGCATTGAAAGCGGAGTTGATAGTGAAAGGAGGTCGACCCTGAACTTGTTTATTGGTTGCTTCATTATTTTTGGGTTTTTCCTGATTTAATGATATTTCTAGCATCTTACAGCGGACCGAAGTAGTAGTACAGTGCTCCTTTAACCCCGCGCCTAGATTGAGAAGAAATGTTTAAAATTTTATTTTGTAGGTGTCAAAGTTGATAACTGTTGTGGGAATTCCGTGTGTAGTCAGCCCTGTTGTTCCAGTAAAATCCGTTAACACAGCAATGGTCTCTAAATACGTATTAGCTGATTTAACCTCCAGCCAACGACATGTTACATCCAAGTCCAAGTATCCAACGCAATAAGTACTTAGCTTGTGCAACATTGTAAAAACAACAACCCAACGAACCGAAACCAAAAAGATTTGAACATGACCAAATATGGTCATGTTCACCCGCCCAGATGAGTCACGCTAAAACATTATTGCGTTACAACTGTGGAGCGTGCGTTTAGGTTATGAAGATATCCAAATAGATGCGAGCGAATATG
>OX419338.1:11838246-11963246 GCA_948470475.1 Galaxea fascicularis | reverse complement strand
GTTGAAACGATTCATCAAGAAAGTTTCAAGTGACTTGAAAACCATCCTTATAGAACCGACTTACCAACTTGCGGCCTCTTGAGGTTCGAGGCGGGCGAAGTCGCATGCCAGTCAATCTTGACTGCGTGGGAAAATAAACGTAAGTTCTCTTCCAAGTAACAAAACATGGCTTGTGTGTGAAGCGTTAAGTCAGAAACATTTATTACTTGAAGTATCTTAAGTTTATTTTCACAGGCAGTTTATTAAGAATGACTGACATGTTTCGCCCGTGTCAAAGCTCAAGAAACCGCAAGTTGGCTAAGTCGGTCATAAGGATGGTTTTCAAGTCCCTTGAAACTTTCTTGAATCTTTTCAACTTTCCCACTTTAATCAGATGCAAAGTAAAGCGGTGACTTGAGATTTTACTTAGCCCTTCACACACATATTTTGGTAAAGTAAAACTTAGCAGCCTAGTGTAAAGACTACCATTTACTTGAAAAATGTAAAAAATTTACTTGACTACCTGAAATTTTCTAAGTTGATTGAAGTTTTCTCTAGTGCAAAGACTACGAGTTAAGTCTATTTTGCAAGTAAGGAAATTAAGGCTTTTTAGAAATACAGCTTTGCTAATAGGCCGCGCATTTCACTCAATTACAAATGGATTCTGCAACAGCGCTCTAATTCCCAACGAAGGTATTGAAGTGTGAACGTCTTGGATCCTGCATACACCTTTATTGATATACCAGCAACTCAACTGCTCATCTTGTTACAAGCTCTGCTTTTACAGGTAAGCCTGAGAATCTAGAACATTCCCTATTAATACAGGAGATTCTATTTATATACCACATCAGGGATGACTAAGCATGACACAGCTACTTCTAGAACATTCTTGAGGGTTACACTACAGGTACAGACTCTCATTAGCTTCAAATGATCTTTATTAGTACAAACTGCGACTAATGCATAAAATTCAAGTTTAGTTTTTGTTACCCTGAGAATTGAGTAGGTGGATCATATTCAACCCACTTCATATACGACCTTCTTTTTTTTTTTTTCAGGCAAGTCACCCATTCAGTAGCTCCATTATGATCGAATTATAATCGAATTAAATATACAACTTTTTTTCAGGCTAGTCACCCACTCAGTACCCTGGCTACCAGAGGTTTTCTTCGCGTGCGTGTGGTGCTCATGTCACACGAGACGCGTACGTAGAGCGAGAAAAGCTTTTTCAGGCAGTACAAAAATAACTGACAAAAATCGACTAGGTAACCACGCAAAGAACCTAACCATTGGGTGGTATAAATGGTATTCGTAACTTCCTAAGGTACTACCATTGGATGGTAGAAAAGTAGGAAGAAAAAGTTAGCAGGAAAGGTAAAATATTATCTTAGGCTGAAGCTGTGTTCACATCAGGCCTCCATTATGATCGAATTATTATCGAATTAAATGTGAAATGGGTTCACATCAACTAATTAACAGTCCCTGATTATAATTGGATTACAGGTACTTCAAACAACCTCAAGGGGGTTGTTTGAAGTAAGTTCAGTGTGTGATTGAACAAAATGGTGGACAAGTGTTGGTTTGAGGAAACCAAACTTCTGATCGCTTTATGAAGTGAAAAGGCGGTGCAACATGAGTTAAACACCATGCACAACAAGAAACTCGTATGGGACAAAATAAGCCAAGGAATGGCCGATGGAGGTTCTATAGGGCACCAGTTTGTTTCCAACTTCATATTGCGAGGTTACCCTCCCTAGTTTATTGGAATTTTCGCAGATGTGAACAGAACCATAATTGAATTAAATTGAATGGAGTAAGATAGATTGAGTTATAACTCAGTACAATGTAATTAACGTTTAGTGTGAACACTGCTTTAGACTAATTCGCACTCTCTAGTAAGAAGAAATATTTCCTGGCCATAAGGTGAAAGCATTTCAAAAACTGATCTACGTGTCAGTTGCCACGCACCTCTCAGAAACCTCTTATTTCATTGGTTCTTATTAACACGAAGCTCTATTGTTTCAGGGCTAGGGTCCATTGTTTCTGTAATTTGTTTATTGTTTTCTCAGCCTATCCTGTGACTTGTTCCGAGAGCTGCGTAGCGCCTCAGCTAATTACTCAAAAAAGTGATTAAGTAAGTATATTTTTTTGTGAAATATTTTTTATTACACCATACAATACAATATTAATACAGTACAATGTTACACACACACAAAAGAAGGGAACTCACAATACAGGAATAACTTCAGTTTCAATGAAATTACAGTACGCGTACGCTGCTTGCATAACAATTCTTATTCTACCGTACAAGTTGCATTACCAAGACAGGTCAATGGCATCAATACCTACCACCCTAAAAACAATTTACAACTTTAACACAGCCATCCGCACGAACATACCAGTAGAAATAGAGTAACTGACTGAATAAATAGATAAAGTGGTAGGAAAGGGTGACGAAATGCTGAACGCAAGAAAATGCAGGGCGCTAATTTATTTATATAGTATAATTCACAAAGGTTTCCCATCACTGTGAATAAAAAAGAAAAAATTGTATTATAGTCGCCCATGCACTTAGCTAGAATAAAGAAAGTATATGATGTTGAGTTCTACAAAAGCAACGTTGGCTTTTTGCAGTCTGTGGAAGAATACTAAAATGTTACTAGCATTCAAATCATGAAGGCCGGTTCAAATAACTCAGTCAGGGAATGCAGTTTCTTTTATACAAGCTTTAAAATAAAGAATGACAAATTTTCTTGTTGAATACCGTTACAGTGCCTTTTTCAAAGGTGATGATAAAAGGAATCGATCCTGCTGAGCTGAAAACCTAACCCTGAGGTCTTGACTAGCTCAGCATGCATCGGGTCTCTTTGGTTTTGCCACAGTTAGTTTTCTTGCTCACTGTGTCGGATTGATTGCCAGGCGATGGCGTAAATAAACGTCTTAGGGTACAAAACTGCCAGAAGAAGGGCTTCGGCCCTTCAGTCAGAATGCTAGCTCATGAAAGCTCGTGTCCGCTTGTGTCGTGTGAACAGGAACTTGAAGAATTCCTCAGCCTTACTCCTGATTAGTGTTTAGATAAGTTATTATGATGAGTTAATGCTTCTTACAAGAGTAATTGTATTTTGATTTCGTCTGTTTCTTCATCTCTACAGTCATAACAGCTATCATGTATAGTACTGTTGCAGCTTGGGGAACTTGAGACGTGCAGAGACAGGCAACTACAACATCTGCTTAAGTTATTATATTACTACAAACACTCTAATCGTTAGCCTGTACTAGTAGAAAAGGAAGATGAGGAAGGAAAGGCATTGTGCCTGAGCAATCCTTATACCAGGGCCTCATACGTCACACCACGTCTTTTGTATGGATCATGCAACTTGGTACATTTATGGTGTAGCAAGGACGCGTGGCCCAATAATTTGTGCTTGAATTTCAATGGGAAACAAGCCAGTTATAACTCTCTCCATTAAGATCCACTGAGATCCTCTCTCTTCCTTAGGAGATAAGATAAATCCTAAGAACTACCTCTGATGAAATTTTGTAAGATGAAAAATCATGTATGGTTTCCGCATTCCAAACTTAAGCATCGCTATGTTTAATTCAATTTATATTAGTTATGTTTTCGGGTTAACCTGTGAAGGTTGAGTATCAGATTAGCAGTTTTAGTATATTTGACGACAGGCAGTGACGACTCTGAATGCGCAATTCTTACGAAGGCAACCACCAGTGGGTCTATTCATTGGTGCAATACGCGGGTTAACATATTATAAATATTAAATAACTAGCGTTCAACATATCTGTCACAGTCTATCAAGTATGCGAAGCAAATATTCCTTGCTTCAAGACCTCGTCTTGCATGGCAGGAATGAGGCCCTTACGGAAAGCAATTGACAGCAGCTCCTCGGCAGTCTCGGTCTCAGGATATTGGCGAATGGCCCACTTCAGGTACACGGCGAACTCATCCCACTCCACATTTCCGTCTGCATCCATGTCGATAGCTTGCAAGGCGCGTCTTGTCTCATCACATCTGTAGCGACCAAAGTAGGGCCTCATGAATCCATTGTAGAAAGCATCAAAATCGAGCTTGTCACCTTTCTTGCCATCTCTTAGATCCCACTCATCCCAGCTCGCACGAATCTCAGCGAGCAAGGCTTGAGCGTGGACCTGCCGTGGTTCCTCTTGGGCGATGACCTCGCACATCGTCTGGGTGAGCTTCCCACCAGATCGATCAAACAACAAAGCAATACCGACGGAGCTCATGTACTCTTCCTTCCTATTCTGATGAAGATCTTCGTGCATCACTTCCAACATCCTTTGGGCAATTTCTTCTGTAAACTGGTCATTATCACCAAAGAGCTGCTTCAGCCTGGCTATGACCATCTTAGTGGTTGCCAGAGTTGTTATTCTTATTGGTGGCTCCTCGCCAAAGAACTTGGCAATATCAAACTCTTGCTTGCCTGGTGGAAAATTCGGTGCGCCGAAGACCATGTCCAGAGCTCTTTCACCGTACACGACTTGCTTATTATAAGGCTCGAATCCAGTTGTAATTCTAGTGACCTCTCGAGAAGCTTCTCGTAAGGCCACACAGTTGAACGTCTTAATTACATTCCTGTTCCCAAGACGAATGAGGTTCATTAGTGTCACAGTTGAACATGCGTGGCCAAGGGCTGCTCCTTCTACGATTAAAATTGCCCAGATTCCGTTTGCTCCTGAAGCAAGACATTCCAATTGAGTGCTATCCGACAATCCCCACTGCTCATGCACGTGAAAAAGCAGATGACCCCTCTCAAACCCACACTCGTCCATGACGTTCCGAATAGCTTCCGTCCACGCGCTAAGCTCTTGTGGAAGGTACTGGCCAGACTCTTCGTACATCAAACCAAAGGGTCGCTTGTGTGGTTGTAGGGACGAAAGAAATTTTACAACTTTAATGACGCGCTCTGGTTTCTTTACCATCGCATGCGGAAGGTCGCGAATGTTGACGAATATTTTAGAATCCTTAGAGAGATTTTTCCGACACCATTTCATCCTCTTAGAGAGTAGTCGAGTAACACTTTGCACTGTGAACTTGTTGTAGTTGATTCCTGCCCAAGCCAAGTCTGTCTCGATGATTGCATTTTTTATGCCGAGTTCTTTCATTTTCCGGAGCCCAGATGGAATGGTTTTGGTGTCTGGTATCCCATCTCTGTCAACAGAATCATGGAGTTCAGCGAAGGCGTAAAAGTTGGTGAAGTCTTCGCCCCTCTCTTTCAATTGACGGATGAAAGTGTCATCGAAACGAGTCACATCGGAGAAAGAGGCGACAATAATGTGTTCGAAGCCAACCTTTTTTATCTACATAATAACAAAACATCGTGTCTTAAGTTTAAACGTAAGTAAGCAATAACGTTATAAAGATTTGTCGTAAAATATTTTACTCTTTACTACGACGACCATCAGGCGCGGATCCAGGATTTTTTAATGGGGGTGGCTGATACAGTCGGCCACCAAATTATACTATATTTTTTCGGACCCATGCATGTATTTCCTTTTTTTTACGTATTAGATTTTTATGGTGGGCTTCTCCGAAGGGGGGGGGTGACTAGCCCCCCAATTCATCCCCCCTGGATCCGCCCCTGGACCATGAACAAAGTTTTCCGGGAATCATCCTCCTTGCTATTTGAAATAGCAAGGTTGAAGAATTCTATGAGAAAACAAAGCGTTTACCTGTTCGTATATTTTCCACTTATTTTCTACTGTGTATCCTCGCAACTGACCCACTGTGCTCTCACGCAGAGAATTGTCCAAAACAAACAGGTCCAGTTCTTTGAAGCTTTTTCGCTTTTCTTTCTCCTCGTTGATCCTTCTTCTCATTCGCTGAATATGACGAACAACGTTTCCATTCACCGCCATGAAGTTAGCTCCCTATGATTCTAGAGTAAACAAGTAAATTTTTGAAGAGTGCTGACATCTACAAATGGTTAGACTTTCTAGTTTTCTCGGATAAGGACGATAAACTGTAAGTCTCATCTCACGTTGCTTGTCCGTGATACCTTTGTGGGACGTTAAAGAACCCACACACTGATCGCAAAGAGTAGGGGACGTGGTGGTTCCCGATGTTGTGGCCTGGCCTTTGAAATGCTCAAAAATTTAGCTTGTATATTAACTACTCTTCAATTCGAGGGTAAATAAAAAGTATGATGATGATGATGATGATGATGATGATGATATTACTGGCTCAGTAAACATTAACTGCGTTGTACAAAGGGCATATACTACAAAGCGTTTACAGTGACAGTGTCTCTCTGAGAAAATCAAGTATATTTCCTTTATTGACGTTTTGCAGGTTTCAGTCAAACAAGCAGACTAGCTATCATGTAGCACGGCTGAGTTGAGGGCATAGTTTACACCATATAGCCTTTCCAGATACAAATTGAATTTCTCAAGAAGCGTTGAACACAGAGTTAAGTCAAAACTACAAATGAACAAAAGAACTGTATGTTGAAATTTCAATAACTTATAATTTCTGCCGGTCTAAGAAATGACCGCTTTACTGTGATTCATCAGCAAAATTCCTCTCAGCCGAGCCGAGCGAGAAGGCTGGGCTCATTGTTTGGGTTTGATTTTACTTAAATGGTAACTTAAATGAACGACTACCAACCTCCACTCTTCTTCTTGAAACTTATTTCTTTCTGGTCTGTAACGGTATTTTGATGGCAGATAGGCTAAACGAAACTGTAATGTCACGATCACGCATCAAGCACTCACGTAAACCTAATACTCTTTGTTTTGAAAAGTACGTAATTCTTTTAAGAGGTTAGGAGGGAGAACCTAAATTTAGAAATAAACAGGTGGTGCTTAACAAATCCCACCCACTCAGAGGAATTTTGCTTTGAGAAAATTTACAGCGTCAACTCTTCCAGCTAAAGGAATAGGAAACGATTCATGATTTCCTTTAAGTTGATTGATTCGAAGACAACTTTACATCCAATTAATTCCCTCCGAGTAACTCAGCACCAAAACAGCAAATATCAATATCTATAATTATCTCTTGATCATTACTGATTACGAGATAATTATGGACATTGATTGATGAAGTTGATCGTTGCATTTTTTAGCGCAACAGTGTATAAAATTTGATGGTTATGGTTTTAGAATTGCTTATCTCCCTTGTTTCTGATCGCATTCAGTTGTCAGATAGCTGCACAGTACTTCATCGCTTTGAGTTAACTTTGCCGTAGGTTTTTCATAGCCAGCGCTCAATATTACTATATTAGGGACTTGACTGTACTAATTCAATGCACGTCATCAAACAATATCCTCAGTCACTGTCGACGAGGTCGTGTTTAGAATACAGGGTTTTCAATAATTCGGAAAGTCTTCGGAAATCTTCAGTTATGGTCGTGTCGTCTTCGTAAATGCTGGTACTCCTAGGATAAAAATCTCTCGCCTTTGGCAAGTAATAATATAGCCGAGTAGAGGTTTGCGGGTCGAGAAACAAATCAGCTCAGGTCCGGCCTCGTCGATGCTCAGCAAATTAATACTACTTATTAATCAAGAGTAAGGTCATTACAGGGAAATCTCAGACTAAGGCCTTGATGAATTGACCGAGTGATAGCGCAGTCAATACCAAGGCTGAGGTCGATGAGATTTCCCCGTAATGACCAAACGGACGAGGTTGATAAGTTATTTATTCTATGGCTTTTTATTGAAATGGAAATGAAAGCAATGTACTGCACCGGAAGGTGTATTTTGGCTTGTTCTTCCTCTCCAGAATGATAGAACTCCTTACCTGAATGTTCCTCACCATTCTCAATTTTAAAAGATCTCAGTAAATATTTTTGTCTCACTTAAATGCAGCTATCATTGAGGGAAAAAGTTTCTCTATGAGTTTTGTCCATTGTGCTTACGAGAAACAGGGTGAGGAAAACACTTTTGTAATGACCACGGCCGTTACACAGAAATCCGTCCCGCTCAGTAGCCTTCCGTTTTATTCAGTTTTTCATGAAAATTTAAGTCTTCTTGTGCAGGCTGTAATGCCTGCTATGTCGGTGAAACACTTTTCCCCACTTGTCCTTTAAATACTCTAATTAAATTACAGCTAGAAACTCACATATCGGAAAACGGTTACACATTCCTGGGCAGTGACCTGATTTACGTTTCAGCGATTGCTTTGATTCTTCAATAGTCCCTTTGCACCTAGCGACACGTCGTCGGATACCCCAGCATCATCGATCGCCATGCTGGAGAACAAGCTTTTGAGGTAAACGAACGGTTCAAGGTAAGTTGACTCGAGACTTTCAAATTGTTCTTGTTCGCTTAATTCTATTATTTAAGAAACAACAAAATGCACTTAATAAAATAATCCTTTTCAATGAAAGAATTGGTAGACTTCAAGCCAAGTTTTAAAAGAGTTACTAATTAAGACAACCTCAAACGGGCTATTATGAGGTGCTACCAAATGACGTAAGGCAAGGTAATAAGGGAATGTTTAATGGTCTCCCAAAAAGAATTAACAAGTCACTGGCTCTCTTACTAGTCACTGCTTGAGTACCTCGTCTTGCATGGCCGGAATGAGACCCTTACGGAACGCAATGGACAGCAGCTCCTCGCCAGTCCTGGTCTCAGGATATTGGCGAATGGCCCACTTCAGGTACAAAGCGAACTCTTCCCAATCCACTGTTCCACCTTCATCCATGTCGATGGCTTTCAGGGCGCGCTTTGTCTCATCGCACCTGTAGCAACCAAAGTAGGGCCCCAGGAATCCATTGTAGAAAGCATCAAACTCCAACTTATCATCTCTTTGGTCATCTCTCAGATCCCACTCATCCCACATTGCGCGAATCTCAGCAATCAATTCTTGAGCATGGACCTTCGCTGGCTTTTCTGCGGCGATAACCTGGCTCATTTTCTCAGTGAGCTTCCCTCCAGACCGATCAAACAGTATTGCGAGGCCTACGGCACTCATGTACTCCTCTTTCCTGTTCTGATGCAGATCTTCCAACATCACTTCCAGCATCCTTTGGCCACGTTCTTCTGTAAACTGGGGATCTTCGCCAAAGACGTTTTTCAGCCTGGTCGCAACCATCCCAGGGGATGCCAAAGTTGACATTCTCATGATAGGCTTTTCACCGAAGAAGTCAGCCATGCTAAACTCCTTCTTGCTTGGAGTGAAGTTTGGCATGCCAAAGACCATGTCCAGGGCTCGCTCGCCGTAAACAACCTGCCTGTCATATGCATCGACACCTGTGGTGATTCTGGTGACCTCTTGTGGCGCATCTCGCAGCTTTGTACAGTTGTACTGTTTAAGCACCTTTTTGTTTCCCATGCGGATGAGGTTCATCAGCATCACACTGGAACAGGAGTGACCCATTGACGCTCCCTCTATAATAAGACTTGCCCAGATGCCGTTTGCGCCATTGGCAAGGCATTCCAACTGGGTGCTGTCCGCTAATCCCCACTGCTCATGCACGTGAACAAGCAAATGACCCTCGTCAAACCCACAGGCATTCATTTGACTTCGAACGGCATTGGTCCATGCCCCCAATTCCTCAGGGAGGTACTTGCCAGATTCTTCGAAAAGGAGGCCAAAAGGACGTTCATTCGGTGGCAGAGAAGAAAGGTATCTTATCACCTTAAAGATGCGCTTCGGCTTCTTGACCATACCATCTGGGAGGTCGCGCAGGTTGATAAATACCTTCGATTCCTTGGAGAGATTCTTACGGCACCACTCCATTCTTTCAGAGAGGAGTTTATTGATTGCTCGGACTTTGAACTTTGAATAATCTATTCCGGCCCAGACCAAGTCCATTTCAATGATGGCATTTCTTACGCCGAGCTGCTTCATTTTTTTCAGCCCAACTGGGATGGTTTGGGTATCCGGTACCTTGTCTTTGTCGACAGACTCCAGAAATTCGCTGAAAGCATAAAGGTTGGTGAAATCTTCGCCCCTCTCTTTTAGTTCGCGAATGAACGTGTCACCGAGGCGTGTCATATGGGAGAAAGAGGCGACGACGATGTGTTTAAAGCCCACCTTTTTGATCTAGACAAAAACACGGAGCAATTGTTAGAGAAGATTTAATCAGAAGTTTAAGTCTAGAGAAAATTATGATGGTATGTCTGTATTCCTAATGCCACTTTTGCGGGTAACACACTAATATCTAACTTTTTGTTAAGGAAAACATCCCCAAATAATTTGATCTACTTCCTCACTGGAATTTTTAGCGCCACTTTAAACTTAGCCTTTAGGAAAAGACCTGATGTTCATCGCTTGTGCGTGGGCGCGAGAACTGTACCGTGTCAGGGAGGGGCTATGCAATTCAAAGATTTTCCGTTTCTCGTAATAATCGCCACATAGTTCAACGGACACCCTCGTCGAGATAGTCCCACACTCAACTTGAAGCCATCCGGTACGTGAAAACAGTGAAATCATTATGCTGTGAAGTGGCCGGACATGTCTTGAAGATAAACGGTATGGAACTCGTGTCAGAAATCCACGAAGGTGAAGAGTCACTAGGACTATTTGGAAATATACCATTTGGAAATTCTCGAACTCGAAGTTTGTGTCTTTTGAGAAGATTGAGAGTGATTTAGTAATTAAATAGCGATGGTCTATTCAAAAAAAATCAGGAGTTATCGCAAGCCTGTCTCCATTTCTACCTCGGCCTGTAAGTGCAAAACGCATGTGTGAATATCCTTATGGCCAGAACTCTGTCTGAAAACCATCTCATACCCTCCAAAGAAACTTTACCTGCTCATAGATTTTCCACTTGTTCTCGATCGTGTGCCCTCGCAGCTGACCCACCGTGCTCTCTCGAAGGGAATTGTCCAACACAAACAGGTCCAATTCCTGGAGGGCCTTTCGTTTTTCCTTTTGCTCTCTTATCTCACGCTGCATCCGCTGGATCTCCACACGTATTTCCACTTTCTCTCGCGCGTAATCATTCATGTTTCTAAATCAAAATATGAATAATATAGGGACGGTAATTATTTGTGAAGGATACAAGAAATGCAGGTGCAATGTAATCTCAAGAAATACCGGGCGCAAGTGCGCTAAAAACGGTAAAACATGTACTCCATGAGGACATCTAAACTGAACATCATCCAAGACTGATCTGTGTCAAAACGCTGCATCCTCATCTACGGTTATAAATAACCCTTAACCGAGTTTGTATTCATGTATGCCCTGTAAAGCCTGGTTTACACGTGCGACGCAAATGCAAACTCAAGTGCAAACGGAAATGCAAGGAAATACATGTGTGAACTACCATAACACAAATGCAAACGTAAGAGCAAACGCCAACGCAAGAAATGGACAATTCTTCATTTTCTTGCACTTGCACTTACGTTTGCGCTTCACACTTTAACTGGGACAACGCAAACGCAAATGCAAAGGCAAGGTATATAACTCAGCCTCGTCCACCATCTTGAATAAAGACTTCGACTGCGCTTTTGCGCATCTTACCTTGCGCTTGCATTTGCGTCGCACGTGTGAAGGAGGTTTAAACGTTTGGAACAGGTTTGGAAATTTCTTTACGGAAGATGTTATTTTGCCACACTCGGTTCCGTTTTTGGTTCAGTTCACTCGTAGAACTTCAGAAGAACCGCAAAGCATCAATAAAAAACACATTAGTGAAAACAGCCATCTCTATACCAGTTTCTATTTCTTTCAATTAATACCTTCTCCTGTTTGAAAAAACTTAACCTCCCAAATCATTTTCTATTTCTTAAGTGCCAGGTTGTCCCAGACATCTTCCTTTAAAATTTTACTCCATGTTGTACAACCAAACCGGAGGCAGTTATATTTATGTAGTTCACCCTTGTAACTTTTCATCTTTATGTGATATCTTAGGCCCAGGTCAAACGCCGTAGTTCACATGAGCCGAACTTAATTACAGTTAAGGTCGACCCAAATTAGTTAAGCTCGCCTGTTGAATCAAATGCCGAACTAAATTCAAACGGACTTAACTATATCCTGAAAATAAACCGATCGAGGTTGACTTATACATTGATACACATTAACATGTTTATGCATTTGGTTCGGCTCATGTGAAGATCGCCGTTTGACCCAAACTGTATCTTCAGCCGTTTTTCAAGCCTGGCCGGCCGTGAAGAACGCCTCAGCCGATCCAATTGAAATCAGTCGATCTTACAGTGCGACGCGCCCTACCGTGGCCAACCAACAAACGGTTTTACAAGTTTGCCACTGATTAAGGTACGCGAATTTGATTGACAGACACGCCTCCGTAGAAAGTTTCAACACGCAACAACCAAATGGAGGCGTGTCTGTCAATCAAATTCGCGTACCGTGATTGGCTAACTTGTAAATATGTCTGTTGAGTGGCCACGATAAGGCGCGTCGCACTGTAATTGGGTCAAACGTCGTACTTCACATGAACTTAATGACGGAGTTTAGTTCCGCTCATGTGAAGTACGGCGTTTGAACTGTGCCTTTTCTATGAATTAGGTTCGGCTCATGAAAAGTACGGCGTCTGAATCGGGCCTTATGTACAAATTGGATGGAAATATTTTACAAAGGAATGCCTTCATTTCCATTAGACTTCCTTTTGTCTTGAATATATTTTGCAAAAAAAACATTTTTTTTCCATTTGAAATGCATGCCCTCGTCAGTCATTTTTTTAACTTACTATTATTAATAACGGTCTTAGCCAGGAAAATATTTACAGTAAAATCACTTTAGTAAAGTCTACTAAATGAGCACGCAACTTGCGATCGGTTCCAATACATAAATTTTGGAAGAACAATATGCAATTAAAATTCCCAATATTTTTCGGCTGCTTAACAACCACTGAAGTGTGTACAGGCCTAAATCGAAGGAACTGAATTTGCTAAAATTCGAAATGGATATGTTTTGTTCTTTGTAAGATTATTAACTGATGTGTTGTGTCATCACCAGATAAGAGCGATATTCGGCAACTTTGGCTCCGCAGCCCTGTGAAAGGGCAAAAATTAAGAACAGATCAAGCCCGAGTGGTGAAAAGGACATTCGTGCTTGTGTGTTAAACTCCTAAATACGAGAAGTCATACACAGGTATTTGCGCACCTCCTGAAGATTATGGACATTAATTCGCTCACAACTGCGCGTACGTTTTACGAAATTGAGGTTGGGTAAAGTCACCATTGCTTTCAACTTTCACAGTTCATTACATTTCATGTAGTTAATGAGTTCTTACTCAGTATCCACTATCCACTGCAGAAAAATAAACATATTACCACAGGACTTAAGTACTAATTTTAAGATTTTGGCTCAAATTTAGGTGACCGGGGAATTTGGCGGTGTTAAACTGTCTGAAGTACCATGTGGCATCAGGCCCCCAAATTTGGTCAGCGAAGACAAACAACTTAACACCACCATCTCGAACGCTGTTGTTCATTGTTGCACAGTCTTTTTACAAATCTTCAACTGTTCAGTGAAGTCGTCGGCTTACCTGCAATTTGTGCTGTAGAGAGCTTTTAAATTCACCTCTCTTTAAATCAAAGTACAAGGCAAAATGCCGGTGGAGTTGATAGGGAGTCTGTATCTCAAAACAATTGGTTAACAACTGGTTGCATGCAGTTTTGATACTTGAGTGGCTACATAAAACAAAATTACGTCCCGTACAATGTTGAAATGCAACGGTTCGATGCTTATCGCATCCCATTACACCCACGAGGATCATGTTGAGGCAAGGCCTAAGTGAAATTTCTTGGGGGAAGCCGGGATGATTAAACCCTGGCTCCATACAGAGACCCGTTGAAAAAGTAAATATCCCTGAAAACCAAAAATGGAAGGCGAGAGACGAACGTCTGGTCGCAGGAGCCGAGAAAATCATTTTCATCTCACCAAATTGGGACAGAATTTATCCTAGTTCGCTGATTTGTTCTTCAAATGAAACAAAAATCTGATTGGCTTAGGAAAAGCGTGGTTTCCTAGCCGACAGCAAAGCATGGAATGAGGTTCAGTATTCGTGCGTCTAAAGGAATTTTTTCCTCTGGCCGATTCGTGCCTCGAGATCAAACTACTCGAAACGAAAAAAAATAATAACCATTGACACCCAGGGTAGGATGATTACCTTTGAACTTTTTTATGCAAGAGTTTGATTTATAATCGATTGCATGGCTTGATAGATGCTTGTATGCATAGTCTCTGGTTGGGTTCATTTGCCTCCGTTCAACAGTAAGAGTCTTTCAGAGAGAGCCTAGCTGAAGCTTTCCAACGACTGCACTGAAGTTTAAGTGGAAGGTTCATGAAGGCAAGTTCTACGTGTAACTTTGTGAAGAGCCACCTCTATGAATTTCCCAATTAGACGGATATACATCATTTTCGCCTATTGTAGATATTCATTTGATATCAATAAAGGAAAATGGCTTCTAGAGGCAAATGATTTTAATGCGGGGCCTTATGCACCAAAAGTAAATCATCAGTATATGCACAAAAAGAATATGTGGATGAATATCGCAGAAAACCTGGAAAAAAATCAGGATTTTGAGGGATTCAAACCCATGACCGCAGCTTCGCTACTGCTTTAGTAGCGTTTATAACTGCGATGATCGTTCTCATATTCAGTTACATAATCCGCTGTTTAGTGTTTTGATCATCATATCATGTTCATGTATTTCATTACTCACAGGTTTACTACGAATGAACAAAGCATCCAGCTTCCTGATCAAGTAGCTATACGACATGGACGACGGCGCGCGCAGATCTACAAACCGTACTTGACCAATGACAGAACGGCATATCGAGCACCGGAGGTTACGTTCAGTTATTTCCGCGCGCTTTCCTGTTCTCATTTGACGTTGCGTTGTCTTTGCTAAATGTGCCTAATGGAAGAGAGTTGGGCCGTTTCTCGAAGCTCCCGGTAATTACCGGACCCGTAAGCCCCTGAACCAGTATCGCAAAGGTCTTCTGTTCCGTTGAATCAAAATCAAATCAAATCAATGATATTTACCCAGGAAGCTCCACTCACCGCGAAGTGGTTTTCAGGGAGGTCCTGCGTCCGGATCGAATTGGAATTTGGAAGTGTTGGTTTTTGGGAAGAGGGGAAAATCGGAGTACCCGGAGAAAAACCTCTCGGAGCAGAGTAGAGAACCAACAACAAACTCAACCCACATATGACGTCGAGTGCAGGAATCGAACCTGGACCACATTGGTGGAAGGCGAGTGCTCTCACCACTGCGCCAACCCTGCTCCCCTTGTTCCTCCCGAACAAGGTTGAAGTTTTCCGGGCATCACTCTACTCTTATAACTCTTCGCATCACTCTTGGCATCAATCTACGTTGGTAGTGCATTTTCTTAGAGCACACAAGAGCCTCTGGTTAAGGGGAGTATTCAGGGTCCCAAAGGCGGATCCTTGGAGTCCCAGAGCCCTTTTTTTTTGCCATGGAGCCCTGAGATCGATCATTTCACTGCTTGGAGCTCAGACGATTTTTGCCTGGATCTTTAAGCAAATGTTATGGAGCCCTAGAGCCCAGAAAAATTCGTCTGAATCCTGGAGCCCTGGGGCCCAGCCCTTTTAGGCCCGGAACTCTGGACCCCTAAACCCCTTTAGGACCATGAGTATGCATACCAAGAAAATACAGGTGATCCAGCATCGATGCACGTGGTACTGAGCTTGCCATAATAGTATCACTCAGTGATATAACGGGTCCATAATATTATGACTTACTGTGGCGAAAGCCCAATGTACCATACACTGAAAGGCTCTGAGGTGGGCGCAATACCGACCAATGTTGAGCTGCTTCTGCTGGGTACCAGTTGGCTGTATTTTTTATGGCTTGGTATAAAAGGTCACTGATATAATGGAAATAAATCCAGCACTTCGGGCTTCCTCCAGAGAGAGGGGGGCGGTTGCTTGAGGGTGAGCGAGACTGTTTCAGGTATAAATGAGATAAAATCACCCTCTACGCATAAACAGAGCAAAATGATCATTTTGATCAAAGTTCAACACTCGTGCAATCAGCTGTGAATTCATAATGGTGTAGTAATCGTATGGATTTATTTCAGATCAAATTTAATATTTTATGCCTAATTCTCTTATACTCTCGAAAGACAGGTTCCAAGGGCCGATGGAAAAGTGAAAGAAAGCCGTCCCCGGTTCCATCGTTTTTTCCTCCCACTTTTACGTTCCTTCTTCCTTACTAAAAACAGCAACAATGAAACACACAAACAAAGCAATTGAAAGCACTTCATACCCTGTGGCTAACAAGTAAATATTTTAGGCCTGTTTCAACAATATTATTTATTGAATACTCGCAGATTCTAACACTCTTTCTTCTGCTTGGCACCCACCACGGAAGATTTGATTTCACTCTGAATCCAACCAACATTCAAGTTATTACTTTTGACTGTGATGAGTCAATCGATTTTGCAGAGCGGCCACACTTTAGTGCGGGAACTACGATCCTTATTATTGCATGCAGTCAGAGTCGTTGCAGTTGTTGTAACTCAGGATCTAATATATATATTTAGGCAAGCCTAAAAGCGGAGCTCCACAGTTCTTTCCTTGTTGTATGGCATTTGCCGATAAAATAGAATCAATGCCAGGACTCGAGCCAGGACGTTAGTAAGGACTCCTGTATTGTGACAGGAGCCCAGATAGTGTTTTTTTACTGGCCACAGCCACCATTCAAATATGTGCTGACGTACAGTTTCGATTTATCATCGGCCTTTGCCACGTTGGATCAAGGGACTACATGACTATGAGCATAAACGATTTTGCTTCATCACAGTTTAATTACATCCGATTACATTTCAGTACAAATGGTGTAAATCTCTAAACTATATAGATTAACAGTTCCAGTGTCTCACTTTTAAATCCAGCATCATAACCGGTTAAGTGCTTTGGCTGAGTCACAATTTTCTAACATGTATCGTTGACATTTTAACCTCAGCAAACCAAAATATTCCACAGCAAAACAAAATGATAAAACCCCAAAGTGGGTACTCTTTGACATCACCCAAAAAAGAAGAACAGTACTTTGTTCGCCTTGTTTTGACTATTTTATGGCGTCATTTTTGTGATCTATAAGAGTAAAGACGATAAAAAAAAACTGCCGTCGGTGTTGTCCTAGTTTGCAATAGCACCGAAAAACATTAAGCGAAAGTGAATGCGGCACGATAAGCCATGAATCAACTCAGGTGATCAACTGCAAATGGTTGAGAATGGCTTTATTCTTGACTTCGATCAACTACAAATATTGCAAACTACAAACGTTGACTACAAGTCGTGGGCGGTATTATTTTTTACATCACTGTTAATGATAACATCGGATTGGCAATTATGACAACAGACAAACAAATCGGTTTCAGAAAAACATTTGTCAATAAACATTGAATTAAAGTCCAAGTTTTTACTGCAATTAGCCTTTTAAGTCTGCGATTTTTTAACTGACAACGATAATTGCTGTGAGGGACAACATATTGCTGCCATTTCAAATGCTACATGGAGCTGTTAAAAATCGTGTTCACTTTTGTTGCTCTTAGCGAGAGTTTTCCAAATGTCAATCCGGCGCTTGTTCCTAACAAAGCGGAGCCGAGGATTTCAGTAAACCGTCCGAACTTCGCTTGGCTTTTCTTCAACCGCTTTTGTGCCCTAAAATGAGCAACAGCAGGGAAAACGAAGAGTTTTAGGATCCAAAATGAAATATTGGATAGAAAACATTTGGAAAAAACACGAGCATTTTTTACTCCAAACCAATTTGAGGTAAAAACGTGAAAACAACAAAACGTAAGAAAACAAAAAACGATACGAATGTTTCTTCGGCGTTTCTCGTAGAAATTGGAAAAATAAGACAAGTAACAAACATAACTCGTGAGTAACCTAGGCAAATCGCTAGTCCAAGTGTTCTTGACATAAGTATCCGTATAAAAGACAAAACAGGAATACTAAACCTGTGGATGCGGACAGTTCAGGTCAGTCAATAATCACTCCGAACGCAGAGCTGACATAATAGCCGTCATTTCACACAAAATCATTGCTTTGCTAAGAATTGCAGCGAGGGACAACATATTGCTGGCATTTCCAATGGTGCAGCTGTTAAAAATCGCGTTTACTTTTGGCATGGAGTTGTTGTTCTTTCGCCGAGAGTTTTCCAAATGTCAAACTTACCAAGCGGAGCCGAGGTTATAAACCGTCCGGACTTCGCTTGGCTTTTCTTCAACAAATTTTGTGCCCTAAAATGAGCGACAGCAGGAAAAAAACGAAACGTTTTAGGATCCAAGATGAAATATTGGATAGAAAACATTTGGAAAAAACAAGAGTCCAAACCAATTTGAGATGGAAGCGTGAAAACAACAAAACGTAAGAAAAGAAACCGATGCAAGTGTCTCTTCGAAGTTTCTCGTAGAAATCGGAAAAAATAAGACAAGTAACAAACTCAGACAAATCGCTATTCAATTTTCTTGGCATAAATGTCCATATAAAAGACAAAACAGGAGTACTAACCTGCGCACAGTTTAAGTCAGTCAACAATCACTCCAAACGGAGAGCTTAAGCAGAAGCGGTCATTTCACACAAAAGTAAGTCTTATTACGTCTCATGCCTATCAAGGAAGCTCGTTCAATTAAGGATTTTAGCGGCAAAACCGTCCAGTTTAATACACAGCAAGGTCCGAAGACAGCGTATAATTACTGAAATCTTGCCAGACCACACGATCTTTTCTCTTCATGCAAGCTTCTGCAGGCAAACACGAGGAAAAGCTGAAACTTCCTGACACTTGGTAATGTTTTTACAGCTTGACAAGAGACGCTCTCTTTTTCGCTGTTCCTCACTATAATTTCGTCTCTTTTCTCGAGCTTTTTGTTGTTTTTTCTCCCGTTGCTCGTCAGCACGATTCAGCCTGTTTACTCGAGCCCTTTCTTGTTCTCTCTCTCGTTGCTCGACAATACAATTCAGCCGGTTTGCTCGTGCTTTTTCTCCCGCTGTTTGTCACTGATACTCTGCCTATTTACTCGTGCCCTTTCTTGTTCTTTCTCCCGCTGTTTGTCACTGATATTCCGCCAACGAATAGACAAAACTGACTTTGTTTTAAAACTGTCTTCAAAATTTGGCCATGCAATCTCCCGCCACAAAAACGCGGGTTGAGAACTGCGTGTATGGCCAAATGATCTTTCCAAAAACAGTCCATATGGAAGCGCGCCTACATGCGAGCTTGCACGCGAAAGGGTTAACTGGAGTATCACATTTGACTTTGGCTTACATGATGGGGTGGACGTACGTACGGTCGGTCGGACGGTCGGACGGTCGGTCGGACGGTCGGTCGGTCGGTCGGTCGTACGATGACGTCATAACCAAAATTTCTCGGATGGATGGGTTACCATATTTTCTTACCAATGGTGCTCCGCGCGCGCGCGCCTTCGGCGCGCGCGGAGCTCCGCTATAATCCAGTCTGCAGTGCATGGCAAGGGCAGGCGCGAGTCTTCTTTTTCTAAGCACTCATTGTGCATACCAGAATCGTAGCATTGCTCGCGGCAGTTAACTAAGAGGAATATACCATCAACCATGTACACTATTTCCGGGCTTCTGGTGAATGGAAGCTGTAAGGGCGTTGTGTTGCTTCTGCGTTGATTCATGTATTCCTGATGTATTGAATTAGACATGATCTCAGCACCAAAATACTGATAAACTGGAAGAGAGCTAGGTTTGACAAGAACCGTTAGAAGCTGCTTGAAAGATGATCACAGTCTAGATATAGTAAACAAAGTAAAATTATTGATCCGGCAGATTTTACAGCTGCGAACCTTTGTTTTAACTTAGTCATGCAAACCAAATCATCGCAATCTTTCAATTTTAATTTCAACTGATTTGCAATCATGATAAGAAAATCCAAATTCAGCTCTCACCCGACAAGAGAACTTGCAGCGAAATGGAACTGTAAGCCAACCTTTGTTTTAAAAATATATATATCTTTCGTCGGTTTTCCTAAGTGCTTAATTTCCAAATATTTACTTTTTGCCTGTGGAAAACAACAATGAAAGTTTTCATATTTCTTTGTTGAATCCCATGAAAGGATTGAGAAATAACCTATTCATTAGCAAGACAGCCAATCAAATGCGATGTTGAATACAACGTCACCTTGGAGACCAATTGTCATGAAGGGGTTCCGAACGTCTTCAAATTTCCGCAAAAATAGCTTGTAATAACCCAAAAAAGTGCAGTTAATCGTTGAAAAAACACCTCTTCCTTGTGTTGATGGAATGTAGAAGAGATTTATAGCTGACTTCGGTAGAATACTAAGGGATAACCATGTCCGAAGCACCACAAGAAGAAGCTGTAAGATCCAGGGCAGCTACACCGCCAAGCAGCGAAGTTGCACCTCCAGTGGTGTCAATTGCGAAAGGTATTTGTCCTATATATTTGCTCTTAGTTTTCTTAAACACCTATAAATGACGAAAGGTTGGTCGCAGTTTCGATTATTGAGTCTCAAGCGGTTTTTCAATGTGGTTACATATTAAGATTTTCATGAGCGGGAGCTGATCCCGCATTCGATTCGATGAACCTAATTATTAATTTTAAATTGACTGTTTTGTCGTCTGCAGCCCAGCACCGTAATGAGCACTGTTTTGTTGAGTCAGTTTTCCGTGAGATAACCAAATGATGTGCTTTCATTTTCAGATGATGAAGCCAAGAAAGGGCCAAAGAGACGGGGTGCTCCTAGATCGGCGGGAAGGACGGCGGCAAATGTTGGCCCAGTCAGTGAAACGTTTTGACAGTTCAACCTGTGATTGTTTTGGTTCGAGGCCGAGTGCTATATATGCAGTGTAGAGATATTTTTGCACTTGCAATATATCTCTTACACCTGACGGAACTGTTTCAGGAGATATAAATGAGATATAGAATCACCCTCTACGCATAAACAGAGCAAAATGATCATTTTGATCAAAGTTCAACACTCGTGCAATCAACTGTGAATTCATGATGGTGCACTAATCGTATGGATTTATTTCAAATCAAATTTAATATTTTATGATGCCTAATTCTCTTATACTCTCCAAAGACAGTCCAAACAATTTTATTACCTATAATTTAACAAAAAAACTTAAATGATTATAACGAGATTGCTTTCTTCGGCAAACGGGCGCTGTTCTTGTAAATTAATTGATTTCATTTATTTGCAAGCAATTCCTGAATGATTTCGTATTTCGTCTCTTTTGGTGACAGAAGAAGACAGTTACCCTTGTGACTGGTTCTGAAGCTATGAAGGAGAGGCAGAAGCAAGTAAAAGCGCTGAAAGAGGGCCGCAAAATGACGGTAAGGGCTGTTCCTATTTTGGTATATACACTGTATGTTAGTGTAAACATTTTGTTTACTCTGACTAATAAACAGTGATTGGATGAGGTTTTGTAATATCCAGAATAATCAAGACCGAGGTAGCCTGAGGCTGATAACTGACCGAGACCTTGGTTATTCTGGTATCATAAAACCCAAATTTGTTTTATTATACATTTGAATGAAAAAAAAAATTGTCATAACAGTCCTGAAACATTCACTCTCAAACCTGGACATCATTTTGCTTCTTCACCGACAGCAGGCCACTCAAAGCATGGGAATGTGATGTGATTATCCTTAGAAATCATGCGTCGCAGTCCTTCATGACATGTGAACCTGCCTTCCCAAACCCTAAGCCTGCATGTGTAATCCTTTACCTCTTTCAAACCCCAAGTCTGATTTAGCAGTTTTCAAATTTAGTCAAGTATGAAGCAGGAGAAATCAAGTGCACAGCTTGTAGTATCCATTGTCAAATTTCGGGGCTCTGGTCTCATTGATATTGTTTGTGTTCCTCTTGACAACAATGTGGTTTCAACAGCAAAACTTGGGCGCCAAATTTCTCTCGGCTTAAACTCAAGTGATAATCGTACGTAGTATTTATTCGTATTTTTCTCTCCCTCTTGCCTTGCACTTTGTGCCTGCATGTTTCACGCTTTGCAGTCAATGCCTTGCACTTTCATCAGGGTTCTCAATATATTTTTAAGTAGGAGGTGATCACTGGTAAAGTAGGAGGCTCTTCAGCGAAGCCAGAATTAAGAAACAAAACAAAGAAAAGAAAAGTGGCTATAAATCCCAAAGTATGTGACGATCAATTGTCGGATGCCACCTTCTATTGAGAACCCTGTTGCACTGTAGCTCTCTGCAAAGTAAATGCGTGCATGTTATACAGACCAGCCTGCCACTGAAATTTTATGTGAAGTTTCCTTGCACATGAGTTTCCAGGATTTTCCAGCCATTTTGGGAGCTTAAGCTACCAATAGTGGAAGCTCCTGTATGTCTCAAGCAACCAGCCACCAGTTAGCAATGCAACTTGGTTAATGATTGATTATTAATTTTGTTGTTTCCTGACCTTCAGATGGATTCCAGGCACAACTTTGTACTTTCGAAGGTAATAGTCCTTCTGTGAAGTTTATACTATGTAGAATGTTTGGTGTTCCAGAAATTAAATATAATATGCTAATAGTATTATGCAAATGCATTTAAAGACAGTGACAATAATATTATTCTGACATTTATTATTAAAGTTGTATTATTATGAAAGTCGTATATTCGTTTATGGTTCTGTTGAAACAGTATAATTTCTTGATCATTATGTGATGGATTATTAACTCTATTTGCAATGAATTCTAACTTCACATAATGTACGCAGCTCAACAGGGAACTAGAGTGTAGACTCAACATTACAGTGAGCACTCTGAACACCTGTTGAAGTCGTTCACACTTGATTGATCAGTTTCTGCCGCAAGTCAACCTGAACAATAAACAGTGGCGATATATAGAGGAAGAAATAAACTCAAAATGTCTTGTCATGAATTCCTATAGTTTCCTACATTGTACCATTCAAGTTGCTGACATGCAATTTACTCTTGTATCAAAATCAAGTTCCTGCTCTCTCTTAAATGTAGTACCGGTAATTGCAGAGTGCTTCAACCTGCATCAACTGAATTCATAAATGATAAGAATAAAGGGTGTACCACCCCATTTTCTTATAGTTCCCTCCTTGTCCATTATCTGGCTGGTGATCAGTTATTGTATTGGGTGATGGAGTTGCTCTAAACAGAAATATAAAGCCTATATATAAGAGCACATAAATCTTGCAGGCCTTATAAAGTTAACAAGTGCTGTGATTTTTATAGATTGCTGATTATGTGGGAGCAGATCCTACTGTAGTAGAAGACTTTATACTGGGAGATGAAAGGGTAAGCTGTTAGGAGTTTTCTTGATTCGCAAACTTACACTGTACTTTAAAGGTGTTGCTAGTAGTACATGTATATCTAATGGTGGCTATAAAATCCCAACTCTAAAACTAAAAAATAGAGATTTGAAAAGTTGAAAAATGGAGAACTCCAAATAAAGTAAAACAATATTATTTTATTGAACAGTGTTTTGCAACAAATTGCTTACGCTTCTTTAATTTTAGGTTATATGTTTACGTCATGGTTTGGTATTACCAGTGCCTACACATTTGGCTGATAATTTTACATCTGCAGGACAGACTTTGGTTTTGAAATGTGAATCCAAACACATGTAAAATGCCAATCCAAAAACCATGAACACTTTGATTTGACTTTGACATTCAGGGCTGTCAGTAATTTTTGAAGAAGGTGGAGATATTCAAAAAAATAGCCGAGATTCGAGTTGCTGTAGTGAAGTCAACATGCTGGTTTTATATAAAAGTAGCCGGGGATATACCTCAACATACGAGGGGAAAATACCCAGCCCCCGGCCCTTAATGACAGCCCCAGATATTTCCCATTGTGAAGCAACCAATCAGAAGCAACATATTGAAACGACAAATTAATTACTGTTACAGTTGAACCTCGATTATCCGGACTCGTCAGGACCTCGGTAAATAGTCCGGATAATCGAAAATATGAATATTAATGAGATAGGCATGTAAACAAAACATTTTAATTGTGAAATCTACACAGCCTGTATGCATATATCAGTTGAACGTATTAGAATATTTCTTTGTCTCGTTGCACTTGCGAATTTTGAAAAACACACAGGATAATACGCTGTTTCAACAGTCTTTTGAAAGGATTATTGGGCTTTTTGCGACTTTGAGTTTTCAAGATCACAAGTAATTAATATTCATGAAAAAAATGGGACCAGAGAAAATAGTCTGGATAATCAAGGTCCGGATAATCGAGGTTCGACTGTACTGTTTGCGGTTTGGTTTTCTCGCGCATGATTGGCTTTTTACTTGTAACACAATAACATTCCATAAATATTTCTAGCGTTCACGGTTTTTGGATTTTCACAGTTTAACCGCTGCCTCACTTAAAATGGAAGGTGGGTGCCTGGAGTATCCAGGGGCTTCCACTGTGTCGGGCCAGTCCTCAGATAGAATACAGCCCCCATGGCTGGCAAATCCCCGCAACCCAGTCATGAGCCCCCATTCCAAGCAGAGGGACTCTCCGACCCAACCATAGGCTGAGGTTGGAGAGACAAAGGGCTCATGGCTGGGGGAAGCCATAGCCCTGATCTTGCCAAGGTCCCGAGGCACCCTATCTGACAAGAACAACAACAAGAGGGGGAGGGGGGTAGAACTAAATACCTGTCAAACAAGCTGGCTTGCCACACCTATAAAAGTACTGACGGGGGTACGAATGTAGAGTTGATATGCATCACTGGACCACCTGCCCAGAGTTTTGATAAGGTGATCGGGTAAGCCACAAGAAGCCGCCGAAGTGGCCGCGCCATTGCGGAAACTATGGCCAGTAAACAGCCAGGGATTCCAGCTGAGGACAGAATGGACTGGATGGTGGATGACAGCCACTGGCGGTTTAAAGGCGTGCCATCCGTGAGAAGAAACAGGGGGCCGGAAGTAGAGCCACGCAGGTGTAGATATTCAATCAGGGCACGGACCGGGCAAAGGTCTGATGAACCGGTGCCAATGTAGACATAGCAACCTTGACGGAATGGGTCTGTCTTGGAACATTTGATAAAGATCCTGAAGCTGCCAGGGTTAAGCAAGGAATCTGCTTGGATATCGTTGATGGTAAGGTGAATATCTGGATTAAATGGAGAGTTGACCGTAAACTCGCCTGCCCGTAAGAAACCGAAAAACCCAAGACAGAAAGCAGCCCGGAGCATCATATGATTGTGGTTAGAGGGGTCCAGAGAATGGCAAATTATCTGCAGTAGATCGCGCTTGTGATGGGTTGGCGCTTTGGCTGATGTGAGCCCTGGTGGCGCTTGATACCCCGAAGTACACGTTGTAGCTGGAGGCAGCCTACCAATGGGTCAGCAAGGCCCTCCTCAATGTGAAGGGAACGTATGGCTGAAAGGTAAACCTTTATGGTAGAGTGGTGAACTGCAGAATTTCCACCACAGAGCTATTATCTGATAAGAAAAGGACCCTCTTGGACACCCACTGTGGGCCCCAAACGTATGCTGCGACCACAATAGGGAACAGTTCTTTGTACTCGATTGATTGCGGGAGCTGTTTTGGAAGCCACGAGCCTGAAAACCAGTGATTGTGGAACATGGCTCCATAACCTAAGACACCAGAGGCATTAGACGAGACATGGAAGTCTGGCAGAGGTGCCCATTCTGGATACTGAAGGAAACTGCAGCCACTCCAGGATTTGAAGAACTCTGTCCACCAGTTTAAGTCGAGAAAGAACTCCCGGTTGAGACGAATGGGGTGGTCATCGCGACGGAAGGCGCACAACAAGTTAATCATCCATCGTAGGAAAGACTGGCCTTGAGGTACGACCTTACACGCATGTTGAAGATGACCAATTAAGGACTCAAGATCCTTCCGCTTGCAGAAACGCTTGTGTGACCAGGCTTCCAAAAGGGCAGTTATTCTGTTGAACTTGTCCTTAGGTAGCCGTGCCTGCAGGTTTTCCGAATCAAGTTCAATACCTAGAACGGTCATGCATGTGGACGGCCCTTCCAATTTGTCCGGGTGGAGAGGGATGCCGAGCTTGGAGAAACGGTTGATGGATTTGTCCAGATTGTGTTGACAAACTGATGAGTCGGGCAGACCAATGGTGTGGAAGTCATCAAGGTAGTGCATTAAAAAGGTGACACCATAATTCCGTGTTGCAATCCACTCGACTAAGTCTGCTAAGCACGTGAAGATATACGGAGCAGACCGGATGCCAAAGGGGAGTACCATGTCCACATAGAAGGCCCCACGCCATTTCATACCCAATAACTGATGATCCTCTGGGTGAACAGGGACGATGCGGTAATCATTTTGAACATTAACCTGCAATGATGTCATCTACCTTCATATACTGTAGAGAGAAGGCCTCGCTAATGATACCATCGTTGACGCTGTTACCTGTAGGGCTAGAAAAATCCAGGATTAGACTCCCTTTGCCTGGCTGGTTACGTTTGGGGAGGACTCCAAAACAACTCACGTCTAGACGGGGAAGTGGTGGTTCAAGAAAAGGGCCAGCCACTCTGCCCATTTGAACTTCAGACTGCAGATAGTTGTCAATGACCTGGGGATTAATAGGAAAACCGAGGACATGTTCCCTGAAGCTGACTTTAGGTGAATGGTGTGATTGAACCCAAGGCGGAAGCCATGACGCAGACCGTGAACCACATACGCAACTCTGTCTGGGTTAGGATGATGACAGAGTTCGTGCTCGAGCCTGTCTACACAGATGGGAGTTAGCTGCGAGACTGGTTTTAGAGGACATATTGCGACTGGATGGGAGGTGAATCCTGAAGATGGCGACGAAAACAGTAGAGTAGGATCTTCAACAGGAAGTCCCTGCTCTTGCAGAACATCAACATCAGAAAAATGCAACTGGAACAAAGATAAACTAGCAGAGGAACCAATATCAACACACGAAAAACTATGTACAGAAGGTATGTCCTGGTTGGGAGAGCTAACGATGGGGGGGTCCCCCCTTTGACTGTGATGGGGAGCGAGATCATGCTCTGCGAGCTGGGAGTTGAGGGCAGTGGATGCTGGGGTGGTCCCTGTCACATGTTTCGCAGGAGTGACGAAATCTACAGCGCCCGAAGGGCCAACAACAGTGACCATCATTCCACGAGTGACAGTACTGATTAGACTGGCGACTGCCTGAAGACACCTGAGGCTTGGCTAGGGTTGAGGACGAAGACATTGCAGGGCCTGGGGTGGTTAGTAATGAAGCAGGGGATCTGGTGTGAAAATTGAAGAGGTCAGCATTCATGCGAGACCAGTCGGTAGATCCTGTGGCTGCCGTGTCCTTCCGGAATGCAATATCATAGTTCAGCCAAGACTTGCTCGGGAAACACTTCGCTGTCTGGATTATGAGAAGCTGATATTGGTTGAGGTCCTTCCAACATGCTGGAAACGAATTGCAAAGTATCATAGAAAAGATTGTGAAGGCTTCAATCCATGTAACGATATCTTCGATTTCAACAATCCGCTTCTTGGAACCTGCCACCACCAGCTTACCTTCTAGAAAGGCTTGGGGTTCTATCTCTTGGGCCCGAATGTTGTCAGGCAACAAGTCAGCCAGGTCTATGAACTGACCTCCTGTAATCTTAGCCACCAGCTTGTAGGGAACTGGAGCGTACCCTGGACCGATAACGAAAGCTTTTTTTGGGTAGGAAGTGTAGAGAAATTCTCCGCGGTCCCACTCGAAGAGCCTCCGACCACCATTGGCGGGTTTGCAATAGACATGGCGGGAAGTTGAGAGGAAAACACGGAAGGACAAGGGTACCTTGTGTCGTGGATGCTGCAGAGGCCGTGGTGGAAGTAGAGATCGAGGATGACGGTGATTGCGGGGGTAAGGCCAACATGGTGTGATCTCCAGAAGCCGCCTGATTTTTTCCCACGTGGTCCCAAAGGGAAGACAACATGGCGGGAAGTGATGCAGTGAAAGCTGTAGAGCCTGAACAAGAGCACTATTGTCCAGAAAGGAGGAAAATGGCGGCGGTGGCGACGCTGTTGATGCTGCCAAGGGTGTTGAACTGCTAGTAGCGCTCGTTGCGGCCGCAGTAGCTGGTGGCGATAGGGTGGACATACTGTTGTTAGTCGTACGCATCGATGACACAGAGATAAGGGAGGCGGAACGCTTGAAGACAACAGCTACGAAACCGCTCAGGAACGCTTGAAGACAACAGCTACAACCGCTCGGAACACTCGAGGACAACCGTTACAAAACCACTCAGGAACGCTTGAAGACAACTGCTACGAAGCCACTCCCAAGACAACTGGTAGAAACCGCTCGGGAGCGCTCGACGACAACCACTACAAACCGCTCAAGAACACTTGAAAAAACAACTGTTACAAACCGCTCAGGAACCCTAGAAAACAACTGCTAGAAAAACACTCAGGAACGCTTGAAGAAAACTGCTACAAACCGCTCAGGAATGCTTGAAAACAACAGCTCCAAACCGCTCAGGACCACTGAAAATGCCCGGTCCAAAACTGCACTGAAAACATGAAGATCGAGCTGCAACGTTCCACGTGTGCCTGCACTTGTGAGATTGACTGCTGATCATGCACAAAGCGTGGTGGCTAACTTTGTTAAATTGACATTTAACTAAATAATGTGCTGAGAGAACTGATTTACGTGATGATCAATGTACATGTACCGGCAGCTGACTGATCACAAGAATTGGAATTTTCCAGATAGGCATTAGATTGAAACATAATAATTATGTTGAACATAATATGCATCATACAGTATTATGATGCAACAATTAAAGGTCTCATAAGTATGCATGTTAACTAACATCAGTTATAATTATTGGGCTTATTGCATACATGCTCATATGTCTTCCTCTTCTTTAGTTTGACCAATTTGAGGACTTCTTTGCTGTAGATGGCTCCAGGCGCCTTATGTTTTTCTACCAGGACTGCAATGTAATTATATAAGTTTAATACCATATTGCAATCAGTTACAGTAAGAAAGACTTAAAATTAAGGTTCAGATTTCGCCTGTACAAGTGCAAGTGTGTGAACCTTGTTGTGCTGCAATAGATTAATGTTACATGTATGAATGAATGAATTAATTAATTAATAATTTATTTATTTTCTTGAAAATTATTTATTTATCAATCTGTTTGATCCTCTTGATTAATACATAATTATACACTGTATTTTCTAGGTAAACAGAATTGATCTCAGTTCACAGGCTGCAAATTCACCCAAAAAACTCTTCATCACAGGAGGAAATACAGAGGTACAGTGTATGCATACTGTTTTGTTATGCATATTTCTACGATTTTTATACGTGTAATTGTTTTTTTTTTTTTTGTTGTTCACCCTCCTAATAACCACCTGGTTGTTTTCTTAGGAACTCTGTGGCACTTGCTTGATTTTTGTTCGTTCAACATCAAAGGCAATCACTGTACAGAACATTGCACAGGTAATTTTGGGAAATAATTATTTTTATGATTCTGAGTTGGCATTAACTGTTATTATTTTTTTTTAACACACTGTAAGTAATTTTTAAGCAGTCTCCTGTAATCACCATTTAAGTTTTCGGAAATCCATGTTTTATAACTAAAAATTATTAAATGTGAAAACCATAATAATATTATGACTGGCTGTCATTGTTATATTTTAATTGTTGGGTCACATCATATTAGATGTGCAGTAGTTATTTTATTAGACAAGTGTATCCTTTCTAAGGCTCAGTTCGTAGAATTTAGTTAAAATTATGTCAATTTAACAAAGTTAGCCACCACGAGCTTTGTGCATGCCTGGCCAGCAGTCAATCTCACTAGTGCAGGCTCACAAGGAACGTTGTGGGTCAATCTTCGTGTTTCAGTGCAGTTTTGGAGCAGTTTGGAGCAGTTGTTTTCAAGCATTCCCCACCCACCCCACCCTCTTTGTTTTTTTCCATTCCACTGATCTAATCAGTGTTGAGTCGGGTGCCTGGAATGGGGGCTCATGGCTGGGTTGTGGAGATTTGCCAGCCATAGGGCTGGTACATGTATTCTATCTGGGGGCTGGCTGGACACAGTGGAAGCCCCTAGATACCCCAGGCACCCACCTTCCATTTTAGCAAGGCAGTGGGTAACTTGAGGAAATTAAAGCAGAAAAGAAATGATAAATTTACAGTAATGTAAGTTTGCTTTAATCTACCAAGTTTGGTTTTTGTTAATTGTTGTTCTAGGAGGTGAACTTCATGGCAATGGAGGTTTCTAAAGGAGATGTCCTTGCAGGATTTCAACAACTTTTTGGAAGCATCATGATTCCTGCACTCCAAAAACAAGAAGTAAAGCTGAATGATGTTCTTTTCAGATACAATTAATTTTGTAGCTCTACATTTATTGAAGTTGGTGACTACCTTGTTTGTCCTTGTACACTCATCTGTCAGTAACGTTTTTGGCTGCATACCCTTTTTACATGGTATTCTATACTTGTCATGTAGCTTCACTTAACCTTCACCAGCTCTGTTAGTGACTGCATGGTATCTCGGAGACCCCAACACAGTATTGGTCAGTCCACGCAAGGGTCTCTTTATGCTTTGGTTTTATGTGTAGTGTACCTTTCAGTTGGTAACAGTATACTTTTCCTGGATGTTGTTTGGCTTTTCCTCTTCAGCTTTTGAGCATCACTGCAGTTACCTGTGAGCCCAACTTTTTCTGTAGCTGACTGACTTCTGATCCAGTCTTACGGCTATTCCTTCCACAAAAAATGTAGTTTGATAGTTTTACTGTGATCGCTCTTTAACACTGTTTCAATCACACTGACATGTTACTGGTCTGTTAAATTTGTGACTGTGTGTATTGTATTTGATTAAATATTACTGTCAATTTATGGTTTCCTTCTCTAGAACTGGGGTGAGCTTCCAACTAACTCAGGCCAAGTTCAAGAATTTCTTGAGTCACTTAACAGTTTTGTTGGAATTTTGGGTGGAGCAAGAACTAGCATGAAAGGAAGGTGAGGCATTATAGGTTTTGGGGAACAATACAATACCACATTCATGGACGCATTTTTAAGATTAGTGATGCAAAAGATAAATATATTTAATAATATTTATTTTAAAATATTAAAAATATTAGGTGTTATAAAGTAGGCACAGTTCATCTGCTCTTTGTCTCCACTCTTGTGCACAGAATGTCTGCAGATTCGACAGACATATTGCAGATCAGATCTGCATACATTTTGCAGATGTTCTGCAGATAATCTGCAGACATTCTGCAGATGATCTGTGGACAATGCAGACTGCAGCAGGCTATAAACAGATCTGCTTGTTTCCTACTGGTCCGGACAGCTTTTGTGAACAGTCCACCATAATACTTTGTCCTGCTCCTTGAACTCCCCCTGACTATGCTTTGTACTAGTCACTTGTATACACCGAGACTTTAGGCATATAAATTGTCAGCCATTGCCTCTGAAAGTGAATTTGGAGCTCCAAAATTCAGAAAAACAAGGGCAAGCAATCCAGGCGCAAAACAGTCACAACTAGAACTAAAATCAAACACACACACTGCACCAAAATGGATGAAATGAGCTTTCAAAAGGTAGCCAAGCAAAGGGTCTTAATCCCTCAGAATATGATATACACATTGATATCTGGTGATGGAATGTCACAAAGAAGCTCAAAGCTTGACCTCTTTTCAACCTCAGTATGAGTGAGTTGAGATTCGTTGTAAGCAATGTGTTGTACTGTACCTTTGATTAAAGCATGCCAGACGTTCTGAGAAGCAAAAAAATAGTGAAAATGTCAAAGGACAGCAGATGATGAATCCTTATTTACAGACATTACCATCCCTCTGTCAGTCCCAAGTTTTCCGCACACCATTTCGTCTTTGCAGCAACAGGCCAATTTCAGTACAGGCTAGAAGACTTTGCCCAGCAGTCCAAAGCTTCATCAAGACTTTCAAACACTACAGACTGAGACAACTCAAACTTTGAACTGTCATGTTGATGTATCGTTCACTTTTTGGCCATGATAGAGCCTGACAAATGTCGTGTTTATTGCTGAAAATGACAGAAAATCAGTCTTGGCCTCAATCACGCTAGATTCTGGTCATATTTTTGCTCAGAACATGTCTACAGCAAGACAAATGTCAAGTGGTCAACTACTCTTGTGGGACAAATTAATCTGGTGTCTCGCTTTGTCTTGTTCAGTTCACACCGCAAAAATGACTTTATGACCAGGGTCAGGCCGGATTCTCACCATGTCAGGCTATAAATTTCTGTATGGGCATCTTGTTTTATATATGCTACATAAGGACTCATTAGGGTGATTTTCAATCTTTCAGTAACTTTATTTTCTTGCCACCCAAAAAAACAGGGTTCAACTTGGAGATCATGACTTGGGACCATTACTCGATGGCCTGAAGAGACCTTCTGATTATGTGCTTGCTGGTAAGGATTGATCCTCTTTTGATTTTTATACAGTGGGGGCTAGTTTAACCTGGTTAGGTGCGTTGCAAGGTGGGGTTCATAAGGGGTGACAGTCTACTTCTTGCAAAGTGTCCTGATACCCATTCCTGGTACCAAAATGTGACAGCATCATGAATACATGAGGTGGCGAGTGGAAAACAAACAGGGAAAAATATACTGGAAAGAAACTGCTTTGTTTTTGTTAGGTCGAGCTTGGTTGTATTAAGCTCTGTCAATCTGTGACCCCACTGTAAAAATTAAAATGACTTCTCGTCTACTACTCATGGGGGACGTCATTAATGAACAGGGCTTATCCTCTACACTGTATAATATTATGTAAATCATGCATCAAATTCATATCTTTTTGTTTAAATAGCCTTCTTTTTCTTTTAGCCAATAACCCTGATGTTGTGGACAAACTTGAGGATCTCATTGCTCAGTGGTCTAAAGTGATTGAACAAGTTCTTGCAGAGAGTGAACAGGTGGGTGGTCATAATTACGTTGGTTTATCTTTGAAATTAAAAGGTAAACCAGGATTTGTCATGAGTTTCATTCATCCTCAATATATTTTTAATTTTGTTGTTTTAATTTTTCCACTGAATTTTAGAGGGCATCAGTTCAGTGTTTTGTCAGTTCCCCTTCAAGGGTGGCTAACTTTGTAGGGTCATCTCGGGCTTTATGATTTGTTGGTTTCCACTATGGAAAATTTCCCTACAGGGTTGCTGTTGGGTTACATCTCTTGCGTGGCTTTGATTTTTTATGGTGATGAACAGTCTCACCCACGAGATGTGTATACTATGATGCCTTCAACAAAAGGCAGCTAGATCTTCTTTATCAGGGTCCCAAAGGGGGAGGGGGGGGGGGTGTCCCTGGAGCCCCAGAGCCCTGAAGCCATTTCACTGCCTGGATTGCTAAAGGGGCCCTGCTTTATCTGTTTGCTATCTGGATTTTCCCAAGGAGGTGTTTATTTTAAGGTCCAATGGAAATGTTCATGAACATGGGCTTCCAATGAACTTCTTGGAGACGACTTTTGCAATGGAGAGGACAAAGGAAGTCTTGCACTTTGGATCTTCACATTGATGATTTTCTGTGTGGGGTCTTCTACTGATTGGAGATGAAGGAGGAGAGGTTTTTGTGGGATTAACATTAAAGGGTGTATCACTACATAGAGTCTTCCACCAATTCAGTGAATGAGGACTATTCAGTTAAGGGTTTTTATTGCTCATGTATGTCTAGTAATCTTAGTTTAGATTTGAGTTTGTGAACTTTCTTCTAACTTTTTGTTTTGTGCCTTCTTTTTTCGTTCAGATGAGGAAAGAGGCAGATGACATTGGCCCAACAGCTGAGCTTGAACACTGGAAAGAAAGAATGGCCACGTTCAATGTGTATGTTAACTTGAGACAAATGTGCTAAATTGGGGTTTGCTGAAGGGATATTTAATAGTTTCAGTTTCCTCAAAGCCCAGGCGAGGTACCAAAAAAATTTAACACGGGGCCAGGCTCCATCCCGAGGTCCAACCCCCAACCCAATTATATACCATTTTTGACAGAAAAGGTACCCCTTTCACATACCTTTCAAGTTGCACTAAAAGAAGGTGTCGACAAGATGAACTAAGTCATAATGACGAAAGCGTGACATGTGACTGAGGTCCACCAAGCACATGGATAGCCTGTAATACGAACCCAACGAGTTTACTTTTTAACTGCTCTTACTGGGAACTGGCCCGTCTTGTGAATACATCACTAAAAGAGGAAGTCTTCTTGTCATTTTCGACATGTAGCATTCAATAAATTAAAACAGTACAGTCATAAGGTATCGTATGTGTGTTCAAAAATAATACTTTAATGAAAGGCCCTTTTAATACTATTACCAGAATTACAGATTTCCCTACCCTTTCATATACCTGAAGCATGAAAAAGGCACCCCTCTCGGATGGAGCCTCCCCATATAGGCCATTATAGGGAGTCCTCCTCCCCCAGCCTTAATCTTGACATTGCATTTCAGTTTATGAAAAAATAACCCTTAGCGAGCTTCTCCAAATTAATATCGGAAATTTTGGTTTCCGGTGTCGCTATCAGCATTTTCCGATTCCAATAGCTGCATGCTTGCGCCTGACTCAAGAATTTCCGATTTGAGGTGTCAAAATTCCAATAAAATCGGACATCAATCTAGAATGGCATGTCGGCACGCAATGTTTTGCGTCGGATGTTTTGTGTTGCAATGCCAGACATCAATCAGACATCAATCTAGAATGGCATATCGGCATGCAATGTTTTTATAAATGAGTGGATTTACAGTAGTAAAGTAGTATAAGCGTAGTATAAGGTAATGAGGTACGTTGTAACCCAGGTTGTAATAAGGTTCGTTGTAACCCAGGTTGTAATAAGGTTCGTTGTAACCCAGGTTGTAATGAGGTACGTGGTAACCCAGGTTGTAATGAGGTACGTTGTAACCCAGGTTGTAATAAGGTTCGTTGTAACCCAGGTTGTAATAAGGTCCGTTGTAACCCAGGTTGTAATAAGGTCCGTTGTAACCCAGGTTGTAATGAGGTCCGTTGTAACCCAAGTTGTAATGAGGTCCGTTGTAACCCAGGTTGTAATAAGGTCTGTTGTAATGCTGGTTTGTAATGAGTTCTGTTGTAACCCAGGTTGCAGTGAGGTCCGTTGTAACCCAGGTTGTAGTGAGGTCCGTTGTAACCCGGGTTGTAGTGAGGTCCGTTGTAACCCGGGTTGTAATGAGGTCTGTTGTAACCCGGGTTGTAATGAGTTCTGTTGTAACCCGGGTTGTAATGAGGTGTGTTATAACCCAGGTTGTAATAAGGTCCGTTGTAACCCGGGTTGTAATGAGGTCCCTTGTAACCCAGGTTGTAATGAGGTACGTTGTAACCCAGGTTGTAATAAAGTCCGTTGTAACCCAGGTTGTAATAAGGTCTGTTGTAACCCAGGTTGTAATGAGGTCCGTTGTAATCCAGGTTGTAATGAGGTCCGTTGTAATCCGGGTTGTAATGAGGTCTGTTGTAACCCAGGTTGTAATAAGGTCTGTTGTAACCCAGGTTGTAATAAGGTCTGTTGTAACCCAGGTTGTAATGAGGTCCGTTGTAATCCAGGTTGTAATGAGGTCCGTTGTAATCCGGGTTGTAATGAGGTCCGTTGTAACCCAGGTTGTAGTGAGGTCCGTTGTAACCCAGGTTGTTATGAGGTCCGTTGTAACCCAGGTTGTTATGAGGTCCGTTGTAATCCAGGTTGTAATGAGGTCCGTTGTAATCCGGGTTGTAATGAGGTCCGTTGTAATCCAGGTTGTTATGAGGTCCGTTGTAACCCAGGTTGTTATGAGGTCCGTTGTAATCCAGGTTGTAATGAGGTCCGTTGTAATCCGGGTTGTAATGAGGTCTATTGTAACCCGGGTAGTAATAAGGTCTGTTGTAACCCAGGTTGTAATAAGGTCCGTTGTAACCCCAGTTGTAATGAGGTCCATTGTAACCCAGGTTTTGATGAGGTCCATTGTAACCCGGGTTGTAATGAGGTCCGTTGTAACCCGGGTTGTAATGAGGTCCGTTGTAACCCGGGTTGTAATGAGGTCCGTTGTAACCTAGGTTGTAGTGAGGTCCGTTGTAATCCGGGTTGTAATGAGGTCCGTTGTAACCCAGGTTGTAATGAGTTCTGTTGTAACCCAGGTTGTAATAAGGTCCGTTGTAACCCAGGTTGTAATAAGGTCCGTTGTAACCCAGGTTGTAATAAGGTGCGTTGTAACCCAGGTTGTAGTGAGGTCTGTTGTAACGCAGGTTGTAATGAGGTCCGTTGTAACCCAGGTTGTAATAAGGTCCGTTGTAACCCAGGTTGTAATAAGGTCCGTTGTAACCCGGGTTGTAATGAGGTCCGTTGTAACCCGGGTTGTGATGAGGTCCGTTGTAACGCAGGTTGTAATGAGGTCCATTGTAACCCAGGTTGTAATGAGGTCCATTGTAACCCAGGTTGTGATGAGGTCCGTTGTAACCCAGGTTGTAATGAGGTCCGTTGTTACCCAGGTTGTAATGAGGTCCGTTGTAACCCGGGTTGTAATGAGGTCTGTTGTAACCCAGGTTGTAATGAGGTCCGTTGTAACCGGGGTTGTAATGAGGTCTGTTGTAACCCGGGTTATGAGCTCTGTTGTAACGCAGGTTGTAATGAGGTCCGTTGTAACCCAGGTTGTAATGAGGTCTGTTGTAACCCAGGTTGTAATGAGGTCTGTTGTAACCTGGGTTGTAATGAGGTCCGTGTTAAACCCGGGTTGTAATGAGGTCTGTTGTAACCTGGGTTGTAATGAGGTCTGTTGTAATGCTGGTTTGTATATATAGTCCAGAACCTTGTCTAGTAATGCTGCAAGTTTCTCTTTAGTCTTGTAGATCAGGTGAAGAGTCCTCACTGTAAAGCTACTATCGGAGTTCTACGTGCTGCAAAGTCAAGAAGTTTAAAGCACTGGAATGAGCTGGTTAGATTCTAAAATTGTGATCATTTGACCATTATACTCTAGTTCATTTGTTGTTTTCTGTATAGTTTCAGTGGTGTGTTTAGGTAATCATCATTTCTGAATTCTGACATCCAATACGCCTTGATTTTCAACTGTAGGATAAAAGGATAACAGATGCGGCCAACGAAGCCAAAGATAATGTGAAGTACTTGTATACCCTGGACAAATTCTTTCGGCCTTTAATTAAGAGCTCTCCGGTAGGTGCAAGTAGGACATTTTGTACTCAAATTTACATTGGTGTTCGCTCTATATACATTTATTTTGTCAGCAGAACCTAGATATAGTTATCATGGTAACAGAAGAAAACTTAAAACAAAATTTTGAAGGCAAGGAACAAAAGCTTGATGTCATCATGTAGACATCCCAAAACAATAAAATTACATGGTTTCTCTTCGTTCTATAAAGTTTGCTGGTATATTATACAAGTAGAAAACATCTCAGTCATCTCAGTCATACAATACACCGGCCAGTTTTAAGGCTGTTTTCCAAGAACATTTTAACAAGCTAAGGTGCTTTATGTTCTGAAATGTTTATGCCAATTAAGTGCCAACACCTCTCTCCTATGAACAGAAAAAGGTATACATGTCTATACTGGGTATTGGATTGAATGTTTGTGTATTGAGCGCATTTTTGTGTTTATGCCTACCGGTCTTCTATATTATCCAACAGACTGAAATGGTTGAACACATCCCAAGTCTGATGAATGCCATCCGAATGATCCACAGTATCTCCCAGTATTACAACACTTCAGAGAGAATGACATCCCTTTTTGTCAAAGTTACAAATCAGATGATCACAACTTGCAAGGCTTACATCAACAGAGATGTTACAAAGATTTGGGAAAATACAAGGTAAGCAATGTTTTATATTTTTTATTGTGCTTAGCTGTGAATGCATCATCGTTCCTCAATGGGCACTTCACAGACTCCTCATTACCTTGCACATACAGCTGAGTAATCCATCCAGTCATCATCTCGAGGTTGTCACCAAACGATACATGTACGCTCGAGACATGGACAAGTTCTTAGACCACGTGACTCAAGCTTGCTATCATTGTGCCTCCTTACGCCTCCCTCCACCCAATGCTGTTTCATTTAATTTCAGCACAATCATGGTAGTCTATCTTCTGAATCTTGTGGTGGAATACTCAGGGGCTGACCAAAGGGCCAATTACATGTACTCCACCCTGTCTACAGCTTAAGTTTGTTTTTATTTCAGGGAGGTGTTGTCAGGGAGACTGAATGAGTGTATCAGACTTAATGAGGAGTACCAGAAGTGCTTTCATCGAACAAAGCAGAAGTTGCGAGAAAATCCAAATGAACGGCAGTTTGAGTTCAGGTGGCTACTGTTCTATTGCCTTTTGGTGATTAAGTTTGTTGCATTTTTGTCCTGTCTGTTAGAATGTAAATAAATGTTACACTGTTGTTTCTATTGCTTATTTTCATTTAAACTTTTCATTCCAAAAAATTGTTACAAAAATTTGTTTCTTATCGCTTAAGTGGTTGAAATCCACAAAATTTACAACTAAACTCTGCCCCACAAAACTTTTGACATCGCTTTTGATTTTGGAATTAAGCTGTGAAAGATGACAGTGTAAATCTCAAAAACGAAGGGAAACACAATGGTGGTAATAAAAATAATTATTACACAGTTAGACACCCGAACGGTCAAATACGTCATTGAAGTGTAGTAATGTTTATTGCTACTCTTCCTTTTAAGTGAGAATTACATCTTTGGTAAATTTGATGCATTCTGTAAGAGACTGGAGAAAATTGATGACATGTTGAACACCATGGAGAATCTTGCTGGCCTGAATAACATCAAAATTGAGGTAGGTTTTACTTGCACTGGTAGAGCTCTGCATTCCTCCGACTGCTGGTTTTGGTAATTCCATGTCATGCGTTTGTCTTTTCATCAGCGTACGAGTTTGACATGTATCAGATGTCATCAATAGAAAACATGCCTCATGCCAGGAGCCTATCACCAGGAACCATCCTCTCAATTAAATTCTTGATCGGGCGTTTTGACGGATCTGTAGTTATTTAGAAACTAAAAAAGAAAAGTTGAGTGCAAATTTAATAAGTGTATTGTATTGTATTGCAAAACAGTAAGTGCATTATCTACAGCTCTGATTGGCTAACCGTAACCGAGGTAACGCTGCTTCCCGGGAAAGCGTTTCTAAAAATAACTAAGTCTGACAAAACGCGCGATCGTAAAGGTAATAGAGGAGAGGAACGCTTAACTTTTTATATACTTTTTCTTTCCAGGGAATGGAGACCATGATTGTACGTTACAATTCTATCGTCACAAGTGTAAAGAAGAAAGGTTATGACCTGCTTGATCACAGAAAGGGGGAGGTAAGAAGGAGACACTAAAATACAACACAGCAATAATTATTCTTATTGAGTGATTTTGTTTGTCAGGTGTCTTTTCTTAAAGCAATCTATTTTGTAACACCACTGATATATTTAATTTGCAGTTCGACATTGATTACGAGGAGTTCAAGCAGAGTATTGATGGGTTGAAACAGCAACTACAGATGTTTGTTGATTCCTGGTTTGAGAAACCATTGTCCGTAAGTACTGACTGCTAAAGTTATTTGTGGAATGAATAGAGCTCGTCTTCCCCTTCCCCCTCCCCCCCCCCCGGTCTGGATCCTCCACTGAAGTGGGAAGAAGAGGTGTGGCAGTTATTGTGGTAATAGTACCCTAATCTATGTAAACATTTGTAATTGGTTATGACACGAGTTGCTGTTCTTCATGTCCTTGTCTGCTTCGTTTAGACCTTGAGGGCTTTAGAATTGCTACAGAAGTTTGAAAACATAGCAGGAGTTCAACTGTACCTCAATGACAAGTACCAAAGGATCTTGATGCAGTATGGAAGGTATAAAATATTCACTTAGTTGGCAATACTAACCTCAATTAGTCCTTTCTCAACTTCGAGAGAGATGTTCAAAACGACATCTGTCTTACATAGTTAACAACGTAAACATCCTCCATCGTTTGAGTTGCATTCGAAATGTCAAATCTTAGAACTATGCTAGATGTACAGTATGTTGTATTGGAGCGATACATGTTGCTTAACTCTGTAAACAACGTACACATGTAGCTGAACATTGGTTCGAGCATCCGAGCTGGGCGTCGGAGATCAGGGTTTCCACTCCAGCTGTGAAGAGCAATCCTGGAAAATAGCTTATATTTAATGGCAGGGATTGTCCTCTCTTTGCACTTTTAATTCTCTGTTTAATATTCTTTTTACCTTAAGGGACCTTGAGACATGCAGAAAACTTTATCAGAAGCAGAAAAATGAACCACCAATTCTGCGCAATCTTCCTCCAGTAAGTATAGGATCATAATATATCACTTCTCAGATTATGCATATCAATTTTTGCCTGAGATTGAAGAAAGTTTCCTTTTAAGCAAGCCTTGCACAAACATGCTAGAGATAAATACGTTTCTTTTGACCGGTTAGCTCAGTTGATAGAGTGCCGGGAGTGCGGGAGGTCGTGGGTTCAAGCCCCGGCCGGACCAACACTCAGGGTCTTTAGTAACTGAGGAGAAAGCGCTTCCTTTGCAATGACATCTGCAAATGGTTAGACTTTCTAGTCTTTTCTGATAAGGACGATAAACCGGAGGTCCCGTCTCACATAATCAATTCTTTGGGACGTTAAAGAACTCACTCACTGTTCGCGAAAGAGTAGGGGACTTGCCCGTGTAGTGATCTATCTTCTGCTTGGGTCAGGTGGTGTGGATGAGATCAAATATGGACTGATAGCGGCAGCACTTGGCTCCTTTACAAGCTGACGTCCGATCTAACCACAGAAGAATTGTAAAAGTGACACGTTTGTTGTCACTCTCCTTGCTCCTCTCCTTTCCTTTCCTTTAACATGTTAATACATCATACCTGTGGAATTGCTACTGGATTGGAATGTTTTGACAACACAACTAATTTTGCCGCGTTGTAGTATTGTAGTCTGCAGTTTTGAGAGTAGTGCAGAACTGACATATACGGCTCTTTACGGTGTTACTTGATTAATACATTCACATCATGCCATTTGGCTGCCTTTTCTAGTTGGTAACTAGAGTTTGATTAATTGATTGATTGATTACCCACGCGAAGGGGTTGAGATGTCAATTTACCAATTGTAGGTGGCTGGTAAAATCACATGGGCTCGACAGCTTTTCAGAAGAATTCACGAACCAATGAGGGTATTCAAGATGTATCCAGAAATTCTGAAAGTAAGTGAAGCAATTGGGATTTTTTGTCATCTACTGTAATTTACATATTTAGTGTACTGCTGTTGGATATTAGATTCTTGAGTCAACTTCTTAGATATACGTGTGCTTAAACCTTATTTTTAGGGAGAAGATGCCAAGAGGATTATTCGTACTTACAACAAGATGGCAGCTGTGCTGGTAGAATTTGAGGTATATATGTTGCGTTCCACATGTATTTCATTCATTTGAGAATGTTTTGAAACTGTAATGAGCATTTCTCTGATGGCGAAGGCCGTTTGGTTCTCAAGAATACTTTTGGACAGTTAATCGAGTACGTGCACTGTAGCTGGACGTTTGATACTTATCTGAAATGTTGTTGAAAATCGTGGGTTTTTTACTATTTACTTAGTTACTGTATCATCGCGGATGGTTCAGAGCAGTGGAGGCTGCTAAAAGTGGATTACATGCATCATTACTGGTGAGACACCCGGAAACCAAGGTTAGTTCAACTGAAATCACACTGTACTGTTTCTAAAGTGAAATTGTAGAACGTAAAATACAATTCAGTGTTTAATCCCTCGAGTCCCCATACCCACAATTATCTACGCGATCAATAATGCAGTCTCGAGAATATAGGATTGGATCATCACCAAAGATGAGCTCTTATCTTCATTTTAAATGGTTTTCACAGAGGACACGGTTGTGGTCAGAACAGTACTTTTTTATCCTTTGGGATTGAACTCTACTTTTATGCAAACGGTTTCTTTCTGTTTGGCGACTAAAAATCACCTGTTAACGTACGAAATACCCAGAGAACAACGCGGGTATTGCGTATGGTTATATCAGGGCTTTAAGGGTTAACGTTGATTTTTTCTTTTTCTTTTTAGAAACTCTTTGTGAACTTCGATCCGCAAATCCTTGAGTTAATTCAGGAAGCAAAATGCATGCGAAGGCTTAGCCTTGAGGTGAGAAGATCGATGTGTTCCGTGTATTCACAGGCCATGTCCACACTGATGCGTTTTTGTTTGAAAACGCATTGATATGTATGCGTTTTGGCCTCCCGTCCACACTGATACGCTCGAAAACGCTGAGCGTTTTCATCGAAAACGGATCCTTTTGAAAACGCTGTTGAAAGTGAATCGTATTGAAAACGCTACGGCATCCGTATCAGTGTGGACGCAGATCAATCGATGCGTTTTTACACCTATCGAAAACGCATTCAAACAAAAACGCATCAGTGTGGACATGGCCACAGATGCCTTAAGTTTGCTTGACGTGCAGTTTTCTGTTATACACGCATAGAACGTTTTTGTGCGTGTTTGAATATTTGGAGTTCCTATCTGAATAGTTTATTTTGTGTTGCAGATCCCTAAGGCGGCACAAGTAATGTGCATGAAAGAAGAACAGTTCAAAACTTGCAACAACAGGTTTGTAAAACCAATTAGTGAAAGTATTTGGTATTTTTTCCACGTTGTAATGTTGCCAACTCAGGCAAAACCACAAAACGTTATTTTTGGTGTTTCATTTCCAACAAATAACTGGACTTTTTCTTTTCACCATTTAAGAAAGCAGAGAATCATAGGGATTAATAAAGTAATCTCTCTGTGTATGTGTTGATGCTTTAACCCAAAAAAAGAAGTATTAAGTGCTGTTATTTGTGTTCCACGCAGAAAACAGACGTTGAATTTACAGGAACCAAGTTTACGTAAATACAGTGGAACCCTGCCATACGACCACCCCGTTAACACGACCACTTTTTTGTGGCCCGAACTGCATAGGCTTACTTATTTTCTTATCCTCGTTAGTCCGACCACCTCGTTAATACGACCAAAGCTTCATGGCCCGACGGTGGTCGTATTGACGAGGTTCCACTGTATTCCAAAATTCACTTGTTTGACGACGCCTTTCTGTTTGTAGACTCCAAGAAGTTTTGAAGGAGTACGATGAAGTGGTTTCCAGAATCCCTGAAAATGTGCTTCCTCTCATGAAGCCGTTCACCAATCATGTCGACGAAACTATCAAACCTGGTTTGACCATGTTGAACTGGACCTCCCTCAATGTACATTCTTGTGAGTACTGTACCGCTCAAAATTAACCTAACACGGAACGCTGAACGAAACGCGTTTCATGTCCGTTCAAGCTCCGTTTCCTTATCCGTTCCGCGGGTGATCTGTTCCATACCCGTTACGAATCCGTTCGAGCTCCGTTCTCTTATGGTTCCATAGAATGTGTTCCTTGGAACTCTTTACACGTACATATACTGTACTAACTTTAAATAATTCCTTCAAGTGATTATAGTTATATTGCAGAGACGGATTGTTTTCAACTCCTTGTTTTTGTTTTAGCTTATAATTATAATGAAGAACAAGTACCCGCAGCATGAAAATAGTGATGTTCGAGAATGGACCCAAATGGCACGAACAGACGGTAGTTGTTAGTCTTGTACAATTCGTCTATTTTCACTTCTGTTGCTCGTCTCGCCTGAGACGCGCTAAAGGGGGTCCTTGCCTTAAGGTAGAACTCTTAGCTGCTGATTTAAGTAGTTTAGGACTGGTGCAGATTCACAGGTTTATTAACGCCTGTGTCGCAAATGGAGGTTGGGTGCTCAAGGATCTGGGGACTGGTACCAACGACCCAACCCCCGGTCGGTGGAACACCCCATAAGCCTGCCCTACCCGCAACCCAGCCACGAGCCCCGCCCGCCATGCCGAAAGGACCTCCGGGTTGGACAACCCGGAGCAATGGGGGCTCGTGGCCACTCCGCCACAGCCCCCCATGGGACCAGACCTGAGGCACCCAACTCCAACTAAAGTGAAGACAATGCAATACCTGCTACACCAACTGACTGGACACCTGGGTCAGAACGCTAGTAGGAGTGCGGATATACCGTTGGTAAGCATCACTCGACCACCGGCCTAAAGTCTTAATGAGGTGATCTGGGATTCCCCGAGCAGCAGCTGTAGTGGCTGCACCAATCCGGAAGCTGTGACCCGAGTAAGAACCATGATACCCCGCGGAGTGTAAGATAGACTGCACCATGGATGACAGCTGCTGCCGAGTCAAGGGACGCCCATCTGCAAAGCAAAACAGTGGCCCTGGATACGGGCCCCGCCAAGCCAGGAAGTTACCAAGGGCTGCCACAGGGCAAATAACACTGTTACCACGGCCCACGTAGATGACACAGCCAACGCAGAAGGGGTCAGTCTTAGAGGACTTGATGTGGACTCTAAAACAAGTAGGATCCACCAACGCATCAGCTTGTACGTCACTAACTGCTAGATGGATACTGGGGTCAAATGGGGAATTAGTGGTAAACTCGCCTGCACGCAAGAAACCAAAAAAACCAAGGCAACACGCCGCCCAGAGCATGACATGGTCATGGCACTTTAAGTCTAAGGAACGCTGAATGATCTGCAGGAGGTCAATTGTAATCGGGAGGCGAGACGGGGGAGGCGAACCCTGAACACGCTTTATACCCCTCAATAAACGCTGCAGCTGCAGACAGTTGACCAGGGGATCAGGTAAACCATTGTCAATGTGAAGGGACCGCACTGCACTAAAGTACACCTTGATGGATGAGTGGTGGAGGTTATCAGCCGACAATGATGCGAAACGCATGAGTGATTGTTCATCGGCTGGCACAAGGGCCCCCCCTGGACTCAAACGACCCTCCTGACGGCAGAAATCGGCATAGCGACGCTGGGCAGATAAGTAAACCCGACGTGTAGAAGGAGCAAGGCCCTGAGTGAGAAAAAACTGGCATCTTGTTGTCAGGTAACTTGCAGCGCTGTCAGGAGAGCTGGAGGAATTGGCGTGGGAGCTTCCGCGGCTTGAGGGGCCACGTGCCGAAAATGCTGAAGCTGGAAACGAGAAAGAGAATCCGCAACAGGGTTAGCTTTTCCCCGAACTGATGACGCTGTAAAAGAAAATGAATGGCACACCGCCAACAACGCCAAGTAACGTAACAAAACCATTAAGTTTACATCTCTTGAAGTTCCTGACGACAATACAGCCACCACTGACTCGTTATCACACAGGAACTCGACCCGCCGCGAGGACCACTGAGAACCGCACAAATAAGCGGCCACAACAATAGGAAACAGTTCCTTATAAGCAATAGATAGGGGTTGTTGAGAGGCTGACCACGCACCGCAAAACCATTGGCCGATGAAGATCGCTCCATAGCCCAGAGAGCCTGCGGCATCTGAAGAGACTTGGAAGTCAGGGAGAGGGGCCCACGCAGGCATCAAAAAGAAACTCAGACCGTCCCAGCTCTGAAACAGTTCCCGCCACCAAGTCAGGTCCAGATGAAACTCCCGGTTTAACCGAATGAGGTGGTCGTCACGCCTGAATGTACACAACAAGTTGATCATCCGACGGAGAAATGTCCTACCCTGGGGGGCAATCTTACAAACATGGTGGAGTTGACCAATAAGGGACTCCAGCTCGCGTCGTTTGCAGAAACGCTTAGCTGACCAAGACTCTAACAGTGCAATGATCCTATCTCTCTTCTCCACCGGCAGCCGGGCTTGTAGTGTCATTGAGTCCAGCTCAATTCCTAGGATGGATAGGCATGTAGTGGGGCCCTCCAGCTTACATGGGTGAAGGGGCAGGCCAAGGATGGAACACAGCTGGATGCACGCCTGCAACTTGTAGTAACAGACTGGAGAGGCTGGCGGACCCAATGTCATAAAATCATCCAAATAATGACGAAGGAAATCAACCCCGTAGTTGTGAGTCAGTATCCATTCAACCATGTCTGCAATGGAAGTAAAGATGTATGGTGCCGAGCGTAGACCAAAGGGAAGAACCATGTCCACATAATATTTATCGCGCCACTTCATGCCCAGGAGGGGACGATCCTGCGGATGGATGGCCACATTGCGGTAAGCGCTCGCCACATCGAACTTGGCCATAAGAGTTCCCCGACCTCGAGCCATAATGCCATCGATAAAAGAATCAACAGTGACATACTGAACTGAAAATAGAGGCTTGGGGATGCCGTCATTGACGCTGTGACCCTCAGGAGATGAGAGATCCAGAATAAAACGCCACTGACCAGGTTGGTTGTTCTTTGGGATAACCCCAAAACGGCTGATGTGCAAATCTGGGAAAGGCAAGGTAGTGAACGGGTCTGCCACCCTCCCGCACGAGACCTCTGTCTCAAGGTAAGCATCTATGACTGACGGGTGAACAAGGGCAGACTGCACGTTAGAGGAAGCTGAACGCAAGGCAACTGATGACGCCTCAAAACCGATGTGGAATCCCTCTTTAAGACCAGTACGAACGTAGGAAGCTGCTGCCTGATCAGGGTAGTCACGCAACTCAGCTTGAAACTGGGAGAACTGCAATGGGGAGACTAAATGTACAGGGGCTAATGGATAAAAAGAACGAACTGGAACAGGACCGCTGGGTGTACCCCTTGAACTTAGACACAACGAAGCCACTGAGCATGGCATACCACACTGTAATACATGCAAAAAAAAAAAAAGAACCAACTCTATATACACTATATACACAAGAAGCAAGAGGGAAAAATATTCCCGCTCAATAACGCCCCCCTTTGGCAGGGGAGGGGGCGACGAGACTAGGATTGCGGAAGGGGCAGCTAACCTTAGGGTGGTCCCCATCACGTGAGCTGCAAACATGGCGGAAGCGGCATTCCCCAAATGGCCAACGGCAAAGCCCATTATTCCACGAGGTGCAGTAAGGGGTGGGAGAACTAGAGCCCCGACTAACAGACGTGGTTGTAGATGAAGAGCTGACCAACTGCTGATTGGGAGGGCGTGATGGAGACCGCAGATGAAAATTATACAAGTCTAGGTTCATCTTGGCCCAGTCAGTTGCACCCATTGCAGCCGCGTCCCTACGAAAGGCCAGATCGTACTCCAACCACGCACGATTTGGAGAATGCCGAGCCGTTTGGATTATCAACAGTTTGTATTTTGTGAGGTCTGGCCATCGATGAGGGTGAGTCGCACACATAACCATCTGATAAATGGTGAAAGCCTCAGTCCAAGTCAGAATATCCGTAATTTCCACTAACCGGCGTTTTCGAGAAACCAGCAACTTGCCGTCCAAAAACGTATGCGGTTCCTGATATACTGCGAGAAGGTTGGCCGACAATAAATCTGCCAAGTCCACAAACTGACCACTGGTAATTTTTGAGACCAATTTGGCAGGGATTGGCGCATGTCCCGGGCCTACAACAAACGCTTTTTCAAAAGACGGTGGCACAACCAAACTCCCCACGCTTGACGAGATGCTAGCATGAACAGATATCACCGGGGAAGAGAATGATTCCACGAGGCGGGCCGATTTGGAGCCAGAAATGGCAGGCACGGGAGGGAATGTAGAAACAAATGACGGTAACCTCAACGTACCCGATGACGCCGCAAACGAGCCGGCCATGATCGTCGCAACACTGGAGCTAACACTCGTAACAACCGATGGAGCGCTTGATACAGGAGTAGAGTTATCCCGGATCGCCGCAATGATAGTGGGCAGTGAATTCCCGAGAGCTGTCGCCACGACCGTTGCTATCTCATCAGAAAGAGAGGAGGACGTTCCCGCCGAAACCACCACCGATGCTGCAGACGATGAAGGGGAAGAAGTACAAGTGGTCGAGACTAAACCAGCCGCCAGGCTGTTATTAGTTGAGCGTGGAAGAACCATAACTGACTCGCGTAGAATACGATCCCTATACGACACTAGAAAAAACGCTGAAAAACTACAGAAATACTCGAAAGCCCCGCGAACGCCAACACACCAAAACGCTGAGCTAAACAAAACCACGAGGACATGCGAAGGCGCACGCATAATGTGCAAACGAACCGCTGACCGCTCGAACTGCCAGAAGACGCCACAGAGAGGCCCAACATGCCAATAACACATGCACATGCTAAATAACGCAGTAGGCAACGCCTCCAAAATACTAATAAACGCACTAACGCTAACGCCACGCCACGCCACAACAAACAGAGCAACATGCTCCTAGTCGTTAACTAAGTTAAATTGCATTTAACCCTATTAAACAGTATGAACACCCAAAAAGACCATAATCATTAATTTTCATGTGATCATCTTCGCAGATATCAACAGTATCCAAAAGTCTGTTAAAGGCCTCGAAAGGCTTACAAAGGAGGTAAGACAGTTGCTTGCTAACTTTAGTGCATCATGATGGAAGATGCCAGATTTTGTAGTTTTGCGTTTCTCAATTTTTGATTCAGTTTGTTGGTTTTCTGAGATTGCGGCCCAGGAGGATAAATACGTTAACATTATTCCCACGTAAAATACCCATTGTCCAATTTTGAAGGCCTTACCAGAAACAATGGCTTACGTACGATATGCGTTCTTGTTTTATTGATTTGGTTTTATCAACGGAGTTGATAATGTAAATTGACCACCGTACAGGGATTCTAAAAGCTGACGTTTCGAGTATCAGCCCTTCGTCAGAGCGAATCGAGGAATTATGGTTTGTGTGGCTTATATAGAGGAGGAGGAGCTACGCTATTGGTGGTAACATGGCAACGTGAGAAACAGGAATACATTAATTGCATGAAAAGCGTTCGTTAATACCGTGGGGATTAAGGGTGCCGATTTGGAATATTCTTGTCGATTTCCGTGGTACCTTGATGTAGGGAAAGCCCGCAGATAGCCATGTGTTGTTTGGAGTGGTTAGGGAGATTAAAATGACGAGCGACTGGCTTAGATGCATCCTTGTCATCCTTCTCAACATCGCGAAGGTGTTTACGGAATCGGTCATCTAGTCGTCTTCCTTTTTCACCGATGTATAACTTTTTGCATAAGGTTATGCAATAAGGTTATGCAATAGATGACATTAGCGGAGGCACACGTGAAACGATCGGTGATCTTAACAGATCGGGACCTAAGCGATCTGTTAAGATCACCGATCAGAAGGCTAAACAAGATTGATGGTGTTAGTAGGAAGTGGTTGATTGAGGAGAGCTGTACTTACCTAACTCATTCTGTGTTTTAGGTGAAAGACATCCTTGACTGCAGGATAGAAGCAGTTCTCGAGGACATTGAACTAACGCGACTTTGCGATTTGCCAGAAGACGAAGCTGTCTCTGTGGAAGAATTTGTCAGTGTGACTGAAAGAACATGCCAAGAAGCTGCTCAGTCTTTGTCCAGGTGCAAAGAATTTGAGATCGTGAATAACGATTTTGATAGTCGAGACTTTGTCTTCCTCCTACGCAGACCCTCCTTTGGTTCGTTACACAATCTCTAGTTGCGTGACGAGCGAAAATAAGGTCTGCGAAGGAGGCTAACGCAGTCTCAGTCACGTCTTAAAATGTCATTAAGCGTTTCCCCTGTATTAGCGATACTTTCATATACTAGGTAACAACCAAAAGTACGGTTAATACGAAAGGCGTAGCACATCCCAAAACTGATAGGGACTGCAAAAGTGAGGAAGTGAAGATACGTTTGAGACATATTTCTTAAAATGAAACCCTATGACGCTGACATCAAAAGCTATGACCAAATTCTAGCTGACATGCAGGGAAAACGTACAAGAATTGTACGTTTATTCTTTAGAACTGACCCAGTGCGCACGTAGTTGGTTTGTGGGTAGTTGGCATTTTCTTGATCTTGTAATATGCAAACTGGCGAGAGAGGTTTTCCAAGCCTTTTTTATCTGTGTATGCAGGTTAAACAATTTGGTAGAATCTTCAGTAAACATTCTTCTTCAAACCCTGAAAGACAATTTAAGTCAATCAGAGTTAACTGGCCTCGATAAAGAAAACTACCCCTGTTTGTACCCGGAGTCCAAGCTGGCAAAGAATAACAAGGGAAACAGATGCTGGGAGTGCATGCCCTGTTGTTACTGGGCTTTGTTCATCTTCTTCAACCAACGATGCATTGATGCACTGGTGAAATCCACGAGACAATCACTGGATGCCATAAAACGTCGCATGCAAGCAGCTAGTAAGCATAGCAAAGAGGGCGGTGATGGAGATGCCAAATCACCAGCTCTTTTTAAGGTGAGTGTTTCTTCTTGCACGCTGCCATAATCTTTCATTTACTGTCTTGTCGCCAATATTCCAAACGTGTTCTCCTCCCTCTACCATTCTTACCTGCATCGTAATTTTTCCTTTTCTTTTTTGATGGGTTTGTCATTGCCAATAAGCCTTGTTCCCTCTTGCGACGCGAATACAAGCGCATATGCAAGCTCAAACGTTCACAAGTCAAACGCAGACTTAAAGAAGGTAAGGTACGCAAGCGCACTCGAAGCCTTTTTCCAAGACGGCGGACGAGGCTGATGTATTTACCTTGCTTTTGTATTTGCGTTTCTGTTGCCCTGGTTCATACGTATGAAATGCAAACGGAAGCACAAATGCGAGTGCAACAAAATGAAAAGTTTTCAATTTCTTGCGTCGGCGCTTGCGTTTGCGTTTGCGTTTGCGCTACGCGGTAGTTGCCACGTACTTCTTGCGTGCATTTGCATTTGCCTTGCACTTGTGATCCAGGCTATTGCTGTTGCCGTCAAAGCATTTTACGTGTTGGCATTGAAGGCTAACTCTGAGTTGTGCATTATACAGAGGAAAAGTGTAATACTTAAACTGCATTTCCAGTTACACTGCTATTTCCTACTTTACCTCCTTTTTGTTCGTTCCCTCCTTTCTCCACTTGCCTCCTTCCCTCTCTTCCTTTCGTCGTGTATTACTTTGTTAATTCGTTAGACATTTTTTTGTTTCAGGCTGATGTTGTGTTAGAAATCCCGTCAATTGTGATGAAACCTAGCTTGGATGACATACAACAGGCTCTGAACAAAACTGTTCAAATTATGCTGAAAACGACGCAGGTAGGGCAAAGAAAATAGAAAGCGGAGATGGGCATGTTGCTGAAAATGAATAAAGCGTTCCAGCAAATACGAAATTGTAGCATTGCTGCATGGCAATCCCGTCACGCACTATATCTAGCACCATGGCTTCTTATGCATCTCGTACTTGTGCCCATGAGTTGTTGCAAGCTTAACTGTGGTCTTGAGCTCCTTTGTTACGCGCTCCCCGTAGATACCTTTTCTTGTAATTAAGGTACAGCGTTTTTCATACGGTGTAAAGTTCGATGCTACAAGTATTTAGTGATTAACGTCGAATGTTCAAGTGTCTTTTTGTAATTGGAAAGATCGCTCCACTTCCTCGTGTGCTTGAATCCTGGGTACTAGAATTTCCGGAGGTCAGGTTGTCTTAAATTTTTCTTTACCGTAATGTTTAGAATATCTATGAATGGGAACAGCATGGAGTCATCCACCAGCCGCCCATCATAGTTGCGGAAGAAGGAAAAGTTCTTCCTCCTTTAGCTCCTAAGTCGTTGTACAAGATCGTGTCAGAACACAAGGATGTCACAAAGGTAAACCTTAATTTTTAGTTGTCATTGGTTCCCTGGCAGTCTTTCTGAACCTGTGACAGACATCCTTCCATATCCTTATTCGATGTGGAGACTTTGTGGACCGCAAGGTGTAACGTTTTCAGACTGGATGACTGAATAACTACACTATTTATTGATCGATTGACTGCCTTACTCGACTGACTGACTGTCTGTCTGTCTTACGGACTGGTCAGGTGGCTGGCTGACTGACTGACTGACTGACTGACTGACTGAGTTGATAATGTAAATTGACCACCGTACAGGGATTCCAAAAGCTGACGTTTCGAGCGTTAGCCCTTCGTCAGAACGCATGGGTGTGGTTTATGGTCTGTGGGTTGTGTGGCTGTGTTATGACCCGTTACCTTTAAATGCGCGCAATCACGGTGCAAACGTTCCAATATTTCGCAAAGTAATATCTAAAAGACTTCAATCCGTACTTGGTGCCGCTGTTCACCAGCTACGGCTTAATTAAGTACGAACAAGTACGATCCATTCATGTACTTTTTTTATTTTATTGCATTTGGGTGTATTACATGTAACAAGGTCTTTGACATTGTTAGGTGGTGATTACTCTGAGTTCAGTTGTAAGTTCACTTAAAATGGATGCAACCAAAATTCTTGAAGAAATGGACCAATTCAAGGAGCTCTGGAATCAGGTGAAGTAAAATGTCAGCATTAATGTGTCCGCCCTTCCTATTAGGGAGCTTTAGCAACGTGGACGGCAACGGCAACGAGAACGCCACAAAACAATGGGCTTAATGAGCAAAAACAATCGCTCTGCACTTGCGTTTTATATTTTGGTACATTTCATTGCCGTCCTTTGCAAAACAACAACGTGAAATGGCCAAATTTTAGGTTTTCTCGAGAACGTAAGCGCATGACGGCAAGTTTTTCTTTGTTTTTCTTTGCTTTTACACCGTTCACAGTAATTTACACCCTGGACAGCTCGCCAGCATTTTTCATGTTAAACAAATTGGAATAATCACGAAAAAGGTTCAGGTTCAGGTTCAGATGAACATGAAGATTTCTTCTTTCTGTTTTAGCACAAGGCTCGTACGGGTTCTGGAAAAAAGTCCTAGTCAATTGAAGGAAATCCTGGAAATCTGTAATCTCAAGTAGTTAGGTTTTCTTGAAACACATTGAGGAGAAGCCAGATGAGAAGATCCACGAACTGAAAAATACTGATGTCAGAACTGTAGGTCCTGAAAAAAACTGTCTGGGGCCTGGACAAGCCCTTGTTTCTGAAAAAGGGTACGAATCCTGGATTGACCAGCCTAACTATGAAGATCCTGAGATTGTTTTTAGAACAATCAGAAAATGAACAGCTTGCTTTATCTATCAACTGTTGCTTTCTCTAAAGGATCCCAACACAAAGGTCAAGGAGTTCACGGAGTCAAATCCACTGCTATCGGACTTTGATGCACAAATCAAGTACTATCAGCGCCTAGAAACTCAGATTGAGGAATTGCCTGGAAGTTATCACATAGGCCCTGTCGAGTACCTCACTGAGAAGATCAAAGAAGCCTTAGTCACGGAAACTAAGGCCTGGAAGCAGTCATTTGGCAAGGCCTTGGCAGAAAAGGTACCGGCGGTTTGCTGAAGAGTAATTAATGGAGAGTCACAACTAAGTTGAATCGTATATCTGATTGTATTTGAACAACTTACTGCAATAATGTTGCAGTAATCTGGGTTGCAGATAAATAAAGAGATACCAATAGTGTCAACGAGGAAACTTAATAATGAATTTGTTTCTCTTGTGTCTGGCAGGCTAGTGGAGACATGACTGAGATTGTCCAGTTCATTGACAATCTCTACAAGCGTCTGAGTCGCGACATAAAAGACCTTGATGATGTTAGAAGCAGCATGGCCGCTCTTTCCGAGATAAGAGAGTCAGAAATAAGGTTTGTGTTTTGATATTGCAGCCTACCTAGTCACATAGTCCGTTCGACAAGTTAAGGGAGTGGCTCGTCCACTGAAGATATCCCCATGGAGCGGCCACTTCCGGTCGCAGCCTCGCTCCAGGTTTTGGTTTCCCATGAGAGCGCGCGCGAGTGGGGGCACGAGGTCAAGCAAAAATAAAACATGTCTGCGTTGTGTTTGAAAATTATGTTTATTTGGTCTATCCACCCCAAGAAAGGCACTCCGCCGATAATAGAACATGTTATTTTACTTTATGAAAGTCAAGGCCTAGAATTATCTAAAGGCTTTAAATACAGACTTGCCAGGAAATTGGCTGTACAATGAAAATGAAAAAAAAGTTGGGGCATGCTTGAAAGTCTGCCATTCAGATAAAGCCATTTACAGGTACTTCACGATCGTTTTAATTCAAAGCATTTGTAACTGTTACCTAAACTCCCAAATTTCTTGCAGTGGTATATGATCTTAATTGGTTCTGCTATTACCTCAGTCAAGACTAAATATGTATTCTTTTGTATCCAGGATTGACATGACTATTGGGCCAATTGAAGAATCTTTTGCTATGATTTCTCGCTATGGCCTTCAAGTGGTCTATTCCAGCAGTGATGCTGAGGGAGTTGACAGTCTTACTTATGCTTGGCGTTTATTACGTGAGCAGGTATGTGTGGGTGTTTTAATTTTTTTTTTAGGTTTTGAACGCATGCATGTTTGGTTGTTCTGTGTAATGCCATTGGGGGTTAATTGATTAATTGTATTTTCCTCCACTCTTGACTGTACGTAAAAACAGACTTTGAAACGTGAGCGGTGCATCGTATAGCACTAAAGGAATTACAGTACCTTCATTTTTTCAGTGAATTTTCAAAGCGTCCGGATATGTCCTGAATGGTATTGATTCCTTTTTAGGCCACTAAGGTACAGGGTAACCTCCTGACGATCCAACCTACATTCAAGGCAGACCTCTTGGAAGGCGTAGAAAAGTTCAAAGGCTTGGTCACGGTCTTTGTTCAAGAGTATAACGACAAGTAAGACAATGCGTTTTAATTGCTTATCTGCTAGTTTATAGCTAAGCTCATTCGTGTGTCTGAGGCCATTGTGAGAGTATAGTCCATACTTACAGAATACACGTGTCCGCTTCAGTTGAATTTTTTGGACAGCTCTTACCTGAATGCACGTACGACGTTATGTACTCTTTGTAAACGCACCACAACGTGTTCCAACCAGTTTCAGGAAAATAGATATCTCTCCACCCAACTCGCAAGGTCCACTGCTCAGCGGTTACCTATCCGCCAGGATGAAAGCGTGACGGCATGTCCCACTTGTGGTACTGAAATAAAAGCCTCCGCTTAGTTTGGGATGCCATTGCCCAGGGATGTAACGTGATCCTGTAGGTGACCTTGGTCGAGACGTTACGCAAGAGTAACCAGTAATGTTTAACTCCCATCCTAGAATTGTAACCCACAAGCATATAACGCGTTTTGTAAACGAGTGCCTTCCAGTCACGAAGTTTTGCCATTTTTATTCAGTTTGCCTCCCCATGTCAAAGGATGTGAACCAACAAGCATACGATGTAATTCTGCCAGCTGTTACCTGCCGCTTTCAATGCACTAATTGATTCTCTCTTGCTGTAAATGTCGCATCCCTGTCAGTCGTGTTCAAACAGGCTCTGCCGTACGTGGCAGATAATATACTACAAGCATCTGACAGTCTTTCATCGGTTCTCCACTCCTCCCGAGACTCGGATGAAGGCCTCTCTTGTGTGTCAGACTGTAGTGGAAGGCATCCTTTGGTTTCAAAGACTTGCATACAGAATAACTGTTATTAGACGTGCAATTAAAATTGTTAGTAAAAAGTGAATGATTGGTTAGGCCATCTCGACGTGTTATTTGTTTTATTCGTCCATGGTCGTTAGGTGAGTTACCATTTTTAAACTGCATTTCCTTTTTTCTTGCCACAGAGGTCCCATGGTTGCTGGAATCCCTCCTCGAGAGGCCAGTGATCGTTTGGGCATCTTCCAAGCACGCTTTGATGAGCTCTGGAGAAACTATGAAACGTATTCTGGTAAGTAAAACAGTTGTTACTGTAATCTGCTTTTCCTGTTTGTTTTACACCATCACAATTGTAGCATTTCCTTGGCAATATCTGATGTTATATAATAAGCTACCTTATGCATACATTTTGATTAGTTCTTACTTATGATCTTTTAGAAGACAGACGCATAGATGACGTTATCATTTAAAAGTTTTTCCTGATGTTTTTTTTTAAATGGCGGAAAGTTTTGAAAATTTAGGGGACATTTTACCAGATTGGGCGAACGAAGATGTTGAAAAAACGTCGTACCGCGACTTTGGACAAAATTCCAAAAGCAAGAAGAAGAGAAAAAACAACATGTATCTTTCTAGAAAATGACTTAAACTCGAACAGTCTCACAGGGTTGTCATTAGGAGGCGGTATCCGGAGGATTTCAGTCGTCCATAAGAGCACTTTGTGCCGGCTACCTTTGCCCAAGAATGTAAGACATTGCCTTTGTGAGCTTTGTACTCATCATAATCTGTAGTCACCTACCTGAACTCATTCATCCATCTATTAAAAATTCTAGTGACAACCCTGTCTCACCACATTTTGACGTCATCTGGGATCTATTACTGAACTGACGCGCGCCAACATGGAATCTACTTGTTAAACTGAACTTTTCGTTTTCAGGTGGTGAGGAGTTGTTTGGCTTAACCGTTACTGAGTACCCAAACTTGCAGAGGATACGAAAAGAGCTGGGTTTGCTGCAGAAGTTATACAACTTGTACAACTCAGTCATTGATAATGTCAACGGTTACTATGACATTCTGTGGCAGGAGATTGACATCGAGAAAATCAATGGTGAACTACTGGAATACCAGAACAGGTGACAACCTCTAATCACAGAATGAATTCGTGTACTGTAAACCAAGTCAACGTTGAAGCAAACAAATGAAGGGACATACACTGTATTGGACAGGTCTAACACGTGCTTTCAGTAGACTTATGCCCCTACACTTCGTCTTCAGGCTGTATAGACCTTAAAAGGAAAAGAAACAACAGAAGTGTTCGACCTTACTTTTTAACAAACTAGTCCACGGGTTAGTGGAGTCCAAAATATACTGGCCAAATGGTGTTATTTGGTTGCAAAGCATCGATCACCTCTTAAGACCCATATTGCGATTACCGAACTTGTGTCAGACATTTTTGTAAATTTCCCTTTAGGGATCAACTTGATTCAAAAACGGTTGAAATTCTCTTCGTCAATACAATCTCTAAAACCTATTCTATTACAAGTGACCCATGCCAGGGGCTACTAGTGGTTCTCACCTTTGCTAGTCCAAACCAAATTCCTACTAGTCCTGGGCTGGTGGACTTCCGCTAAGGAACACTGAACAGTTTTTTGCGCCACGAGGCAGCACCAAAGCAAATATTCCCAGTTCCGCAGAGCAGTTTTTTTCAGATATTGTTACTTTAAACTTAGCTACTTGTTGAAGTTGATCTCATAACTTATTCGTTTTGCTTCAGGATTCGGAAATTGCCAAAAGCCTTGAAAGAGTGGCAAGCCTTCCTTGATCTGAAGAAGACGATTGATGATTTCAGTGAATGTTGTCCTTTACTCGAAATGATGGCCCACAAGGCCATGAAACAACGTCACTGGGAACGCATTTCTGCCATCACTGCTGTAGCATTAGATGTGGAATCTGAAACTTTCCAGTTAAGGCAGCTGATGAGTGCACCTTTATTACCAAACAAAGAAGACATTGAGGTAACACAGATGTGATATGTTAGTTAAACCGTCTTACGTCGGCCACGTTCTGGTCGGCAGTCTCCTAGTTCACCATGTGAACTCAAGTGATGAAACCAAACGTTAGTTTTCAGTCCCCCAACGAGCACCGTATTTCCCGCAGACACAAAGCCCTTATCCTTTTTATGTTCCCTTTGGAGTGGTTTTTATGTCTTGTCCGTGTTAGTGTGAAGACGTGTTAGCTTATCCCATAGTAATAATAATAAGCCTCAAATCGCTCTAGCCGATCACGGGTGCACCACTAATTGGGTAGACTGCATAATCAAATGAACTGTAAATCAGTTCAAATCAAATAAACTCTAAATCAATTCAAATCAAATGTTGGTTTTTGAGGAGAGGGGAAAACTGGTGAACCCGGAGAAAACCTCTCGGAGCAGAGTAGAGAACAACAAACTCAGTCCGGGAATCGAACCGCACAGTTTTTAGAGAGCTCACCTTCCACCGGTGCGCCCCGACACACGGGTGGAAGACGAGCTCTCTAACTACTGCGCCAACCCTGCTCCTCTTAAATACAGTGGTGATATTATGTTTTTCTGAAGCAGTTCTTCATGATATTTTCCATCAGCCTACTCTAATCTTCTCGGGTAAACTGTGACGCCAGGGCCATCAACTATTGTGAATCAAAGTATACGAAGAAATAGTTACTGAACAACTTAATTGTATTCTTTTAGGACGTGTGTATTGCGGCCGTCAAAGAACGCGATATCGACTTCAAACTGAAGGGCGTGGTATCTGAGTGGAGCACACAGGAGTTTTCGTTCTCAAACTTCAAGAATCGCGGCGAGTTGCTGCTAAAAGGAGCTGAGACGTCTGACATTGTGTCCTTGATGGAAGACAGTTTGATGATCCTCGGTTCACTTTTGAGCAACAGGTTTGAATTTAGTTCCTAGAGAGTAAACTTATCTTTTGATTATAGACTATTGTTTTTTACATTTGTTTTCAGTAATGGCAGTTGCCACTAGCCCTTAACTCATAGAAGCGATTAGCATGTGACTTCTCCTCATAATATTAATACATTGTCCAGCAAACCGGTGAAGAGAATAGACAAATGTAACCGCAAATTCCTTTAACTAGGGTGTAGTAGCTAAAAATGGGCCACGCCAAAAATGGCTTTTGAGGGGGGATCGAGCGAAATTCAGAGATAAAAAAAGGAGGAAAAGTTAAATGTAAGGAAAATGAAAGCCTGATTTATAAAGTGGAATACTTTTCTTTTCTGTTTAGGTACAATGCGCCATTTAAATCAGACATTCAAAAGTGGATTGCTAAGTTGACTGGTTCCACGGAGATAATCGAAAACTGGCTTGTTGTCCAAAACCTGTGGGTTTACTTGGAGGCTGTATTTGTTGGTGGAGACATAGCTAAACAGTTACCTCAGGTTTGTGACTAATTCGTAGACGATACCTTACTGGAAAACTGTCTCTTTTTCTGAACTTTTGCTGACCAATTTTGTCACGTTATCTGATTCGTAACCCATAGGAAGCCAAGCGATTTACTCAGATTGACAAGTCTTGGGTGAAGATTATGAACCGTGCCAAAGAGAACTCGAATGTGGTGCAGTGCTGTATGGGGGATGACACACTTGGGCAGCTTCTTCCTCATATTCTGGAGCAGCTTGAAATTTGCCAGAAATCTCTAAGTGGGTAAGAAAGTAACTCAAATGACTACGAATGCGAGTGTGGATTCTCAAACTACTGTATGTTCATCAAGAGACATTAGGACATGCCTTCAGTTCGGTTTATCTTCTCTATTATTTCAACTTGAGTTTCGTTGAACTTCTTAATAATACTTAATACTTGTAACGCGCATTTTAACATGACGTAGTGATCAAATGCGCGATATCACTTGCTGAATAGATCAGAAGATTGACACTAGGGGTGGTCACAGCCAGGGTTCGTTACGTCCCTAGTGGTTCTTTAACGTCCCACATAATGAATTATGAAGAGTTGTGAGACGGGACCTCCATTTGCAGATGTCATTGCAAAGGAAGCACTTTCTCCTCAGTTATTTTAAAGACCCTTGGTGTTGGTCCGGCCGGGGTTTGAACCCACGACCTCCCGCACGTTAGTCCGGCACTCTACCAACTGAGCCAACCGGTCGGCGGAACCACTTTAACTTTGGTGCTGTAAATCGGGTCAACTTCTGAGCCCTCCAACAACTTACAGTATTTGGTCTTGTTGGCCGTATTTTACACCGTTATGCCCCATCAACCCTCCCGTTTCCCTAAAATATAGGGGGTCGTGATGCTGCATTGTTGGGGGAGTTGTACACAAAAATTGGTTTTATCAACGGAGTTGATAATGTAAATGGCCACCGTACAGGGATTCTAAAAGCTAACGTTTTGAGCGTTACCCATTCGCTCTAACGAATAGAGAAACAAAATTATCCTTTTTGCGTCGCAATCGTGTGCAGTGAGGCAGGTCTATTCAAGATGTCATGCAAACAAACGTATGCATAGTATCGGTATCGTGGCTTTTGCACCAGCTTTTTATTGACAATTATTTCTTGAAAATAACGTAAATAGGTACCTGGAGAAGAAACGTCTGGTTTTTCCACGGTTCTTTTTCGTGTCGGATCCCGCCCTGCTGGAAATCCTGGGTCAGGCCAGCGACTCTCACACAATTCAGGCACATTTGCTGGGAGTGTTTGATAATGTGAAGACGGTTACATTCCACGAAAAGGACTACGATAAGATCCTGGCCATCAATTCACGGGAAATGGAGTCAGTTACTTTGGTCAATCCAGTCATGGCCCAGGTAAAAAAAAAAACAATTTGGTAGTACCGTGACAGTTAGCAGGCAATCAAGGACAATTTAGGTGCTTTTAAGGTCCTTTTTGGGTCTAAACTGTCATTACTCAGTACCTCTGCTCATGGACGAAATGCTTGTGCAAAATCAAGGCCCCCAAGCGAATTGCGGTAGAGAGAGGAAGGTTGATGAATTTGTTTTTGTGTGATTTCTTCAAACCACCCAAGTTTCAATCTATCTATATCTTATTTGCCTTATCTCTTTGATAACAATGTTGATCATGTCATTATTGATGCTGAGACAATGGTAATTTTCTAAAGAGATAGGAGAATGTGATATTTATCCCGTTACTTTCAATCTGTACCATTGTCTGATTCCTTTTCAGGGAAACGTGGAAGTATGGTTGAACACACTTCTGAAGGAGTCAAGAATGTCGCTTCGTAATGTTATTCAAACCGCCTCAATTGCTATCAAAGATTCCGCTTTCAAACTCAAAGATTTCTTGGATGCTTACCCAGCGCAGGTAAGAGATAATGTACGAGCAACCAGAACTCAAGGGAAATGGCAGTATGCTATTTGTGCTATTTCTTAAGAAGTCAGCTGAGTACAGTTGACTCTCATCTGCAAACATCACTAGGATTAGTCGATTAGGTGAGAGTGTGTCCTTCTAGAGGGTAAACACAGTGTCGTACCCAGAAAAGGTTGAAAGAACGTTGTTTGATTTACACTGAGCGATGGATCGCTTACTTGATGTTGCTAAGAAAGTCACCTGTGTTGGAGATTTCCACAACATGTCACCCGGAAACACGTAATATTTAATCAATTGTTACATGGTCACGGAATGGTGAAATCAAAGAGGCAGTCCAACCTCAACAGTTCATGGACTTCCATTTGGGTGAAAGGGTATTCCCTTTTCTGCCTCGAGCTCTCATGTTTCTTAGCCTGAATTATGCAGAAACTGTTTCCTGTAAAAGATGAATTGGTCATTTTTGCACCCCAGTTAGTAACTAAAGTAACGGTTATTACTTTAATTTGGGTATTTTTAAGAGTGACAATGTCAGGACACTGAGTGAGTATACCTTTTGAATTGTAGGTTGGTTTACTTGGAATCCAAATGATTTGGACAAGAGATGCAGAGGACTCTCTAACATATGCCAAGTCAAACAAGAAGGCGAGACTCTTTCAGTTTGTATTTATCTTGATAGATGGAGGAAAAGAGAAAATGTCTTTGATAAAGGAATGATTTATGTCTCTTGCTAAAAGTTTTAGATTTTGCCGGGGGATATTTGAAAGGGTCTTGCAAGGTGACGAGATATAAGTGCAAATGCGTGAGGTTGGTTTGCGTAGACAGGGGCGGAAGCGAGTTCAGTTGTTTTAGATAAGATCTAATTTTGCGCAATCGATGTTGTATGTAATAGGATGTGAAAACGCTACATTGAAGATTTGTGCACTTACAAATTTGTCAAACAAAACACCGTGATATTTCTGTGAAGGATAATTTCTGAATCATTCAGAGGATACAGCTTTGGAAAATGTCTCAGTCGATACGTTCGTCATAGTTTCGTTCACTTTTTTTCAGTCTTCTTTTAAATGAATGCTTGGATATTCTTTAATACAAATTGTCCTCGTGATATTGTAGATCATGGAGGAGAGAAACCAGTTTTTCCTGAACATGTTAAACGAGTTGATTGAAGTCACCACACAGGAATTAACCAAAGTTGAACGTGTCAAATTTGAAACCCTTGTCACCATCCACGTGCATCAGCGGGACATCTTTGACGAGCTGGTAAGTTCATTTGAACCAGGAACAATGACCAGAACCAGGGTACTAACCAGCGGTTTTCACTAAAACAACTGTTTTTGCTGGGGGTGCTCGTTCTCGCGGCTCAGAAAGCCTGGTTCTGGTCATTGTTATTTAAGAATTTTCTTTGAACCATAGCTCTCAATCGTACTAGAAGTCTGGTAACCACTCCCGGGTAACCACTCCTCTGCTTCATGCCGGGTTACACGTAAGGCTCGTACCCAGGATCTTCTTTTTCCTTGAACTTGGGTCGGGAACGACGCACAGTCAGAAGTTTAGTTTCGAAGTCTGAATGTCAGCAGCAAGGACAACTAGACAGACATGAATAATAAAGAAAAAAAATCCGAAGTGATGAATTCCTCAATGCAGGTTTTATTCTCCTGAAACCACATTCTCTGTGCTCCTGTTGCACATAAATCAAATCACCGAAAATCGCTGATAATGCGCTTAGAATTGCCCGCAAAGATAGTGTAAGTAATGGTCTGGAAAAATGCCTTCAAAACTTGTGGTTTTTGTCTCAACAGTGTCGAAAGAACATCAGGTCGCCGGTAGACTTTGAGTGGCTGAAGCAGTCCCGTTTCTATTTCCGTGAGGAGACAGAGGACTGTGTGGTGTCAATCACAGATGTGGACTTTGTTTATCAGAATGAATTCTTGGGTTGTACTGACAGGCTTGTGATCACGCCTTTGACGGACAGGTCAGTACTGAGTCGCTTTGAAAGGTTATTAGACGGAAATTTTGAATCAACAAATAAAGAATGATGTGTGGTCCTCATCAAAGCCGGACTGGAAACAAACCGGCGCAGGTTGAGCTGAACCAGGCCTCGACCACATATCTATAGCTGGAATTTAAATTGAGTGCTTATTACCTTATTTGCTGTCATCCATTGTTCTCTCCCTAGGTGTTACATCACTCTGGCCCAGGCCCTTGGGATGTCAATGGGCGGGGCTCCAGCTGGACCGGCGGGGACTGGAAAGACAGAGACAACCAAGGTTTGCTAGTTGTTTACTTCGCTGGAGTTTGGAAACGAAAAATGTGGAATTCAAAGTTCCCCGAGAAAAGCCATGTTCACGATTCAGTACTTTCTTCACAAGGAGGGGATCTCAAGCCCTTTTCATCTACCATATTGATTTGATTCCCTTTGCAGTGTACTCCCAGTGGTGCTGATGTTTATGTACATGTACTGCTGTATATATGCGTTATTGACCAAGCGCGAGGTCAAGATGGCTGGGTATTGGCCTCTTTATCTTTTTGCGTTTTTATATAAAAACGCAAAAGACAGCGAGGCTAATATCCAGCCGTCTTGGCCGAACTAGCTTGGTCAATAAAGGATTTATTATATGGCATAAAGAACACTGCGGTATTTGTTTATTTTGGAACACTGAAAAGGAAGCCAGTTATATGCAAAAGTGATGTTTTGTTTTCTTTGTTTTCATTCTCGGTGTTCTCGGTTTCCACAGTTTTCTGAGTTCCACCCCGACAGAGAAATTACAGAAAATCTTTTGCAAAAGAAACCTTTCGTGCACCCGCTTGGACTTTGGAGAAATTTTATTGCGGGAACAAAACGGGCAATCCCGAACGGGCAATATCGGCCAACCTTGCCCGCTCTTGTAGCCAGTCAGAACACAGAATTCGCCTCATCTTGCCCGCTCGCGGAGCTTGCTATATTATAAATACTGTTGTAAAGAGTCTGTGTATTATCTGTGTTCTGGTCGTTTTTGTTTTAGGACATGGGCAAAGCTTTGGGAAAGTTTGTGGTTGTGTTTAACTGCTCTGATCAGATGGACTACCGTGGTTTGGGTCGAATCTACAAAGGTAAGTTTCCTTATTTAATGTCTTCAGCAGAAAATGGTTGCTTAACCAGCGCCTCATCTGTTTTGTTGAACCAACTGTTATCTTTCTCATCCGTGAGGTGTGTTACTGAATGTCCTCTATTGATCACGTTTATCACCTTGATCATTCAGGTCTAGCCCAGTCCGGAAGCTGGGGCTGTTTTGACGAGTTCAACCGTATTGAGCTGCCTGTGCTGTCAGTGGCTGCGCAACAGATTCACGTGGTGCTCACGTGCAAGAAAGAGCGCAAGAAGAAGTTTATATTCACTGATGGCGATGAAGTTGACATGGATTCTGAGTTTGGTATCTTCTTGACCATGGTAGGCACGAAAAAACAACATTTGTCCATTTCGATTTCGATTTAAGAGGCGACGTTTGTAACGTCCTCATCACTTTTACATGTAAGTCAGAACATAAGTTAAACCATATCCAAACTAAAGTTCAGCAATGCTTTTCTTTGATTTTGATTATTTTGCTGCTATATGGTTCAAGTGGATGACTGTAGCTGATCAAAGGCATACCTATGAACACCAGAACAGCGTCTCTTGGAGGCAGGATGGCCGAGTGGTTTAGGGCGCTGATTTTCAGTGCGGTGCCCTGGGTTAAAATCCCGCTCTAGCCACTAGCTGGTGGTGTTCTGGGTTCATGCCTGGTTCAACTCCACGGTCATCCTTATAAATGGCCAACTGGTCTGCCTCCCGCCAGTTGGGATTCTTAACTCCGTTGTTTTCATATGTTTTATTTGTTTCATTGTCCCTGAAAAGCCCCTCTAGGGGAGTGGTCAATTAAGTATTTATTATTATTGTTTATTATTATTATATTACACGGAAAGTTATAGCTATGAACTTTCCCGGGGTGATTGAAGTTATTTTAATCGCTTCATGTACATCAACACAGCCCAAGCATTTCACTGTTCTAAAATGTTGTTGTTGTTGTTGTTGATCAAAATACTCGTCTCCTTATGTGCCTCGAATTCGATCGTTCGTTACCTCACCATTTCTTCTCAACTTGGCCATTTTTCTAAACAGAATCCAGGTTATGCTGGGCGTCAGGAGTTACCTGAGAACTTGAAGATCATGTTCCGTACAGTTGCCATGATGGTGCCTGACCGACAGATTATCATCCGGGTCAAACTAGCGTCTAGCGGTTTCATCAGAAATGTCAACTTGGCCCAGAAGTTTTTCACGCTCTACAAACTCTGCGAGGAGCAGTTAACCAAGCAGGTCTGTTTCTTTTGTAGTAAACGTAAATTTTCTCTCTGTTGTTATTTTCGGGGAGCACTGTTGACAACAGCGGTACTCGAAGTCTGCTCTCCGTTCTCTGATTGTGTTTGCGAGCGTGGGAAATGGTCTGGCAATGGTTTGGAGATACTGATATCACAGGGTTGTCACTAGGATTTTAATTAGATGATGAAGGGGTTGAAGTAGGTGGCTACGGGTTGTACTGAGCGTGAAGCTCACTGATGCGATTTCCTGCATTCTTGGGCAAAAGTAGCCGGCACAACGAGGTCTCGCGGCCTGAGGAAATTCGCTGGCTTCCAGCTCCTTATGACAACCCTGGATGATCTTCACCGGCTACTGCCGTCACTCTCTATGGTTGTAGTTTGCAATTTCTTGAAGTGGCATCGCATAAAATGAAAGCGGAAATGGTAACATTTAAATGCAACCTGACTCCACCTCGGAAATTTAAAATTGAAAGATTTAAAAGACTTGCTCTTGTTTTCAGGTTCACTACGATTTTGGTCTTCGTAACATCTTGTCTGTACTCAGGACTTTAGGAGCTGTCAAGAGAGCGAATCCTGAGGTAACAAATCTGTTTTCTTGTGGCTTCTTTTTCTTTATTATATCTTTCCAGTCCTTTTGTAGTTGTCAATATAAGTCAAGGTAGCCTCCTTTAGTGTATTTTCTGTGATAAAAGTTGTCTCGTGTTTTAGGAGAGGAAATCGTTAACGTAAACTTAGTTTTGATTCCGGTTTCAATTGGTTTGTCAGTGCCTTAGATTTGGCATATTATCTACAAACTCTCGCATGCATATGTTTCTTGTAATCCATGTGTTATCACTAGCGCACACGGTCTCACTGCATCCCCTTTCCCCCACCCCCACCCAACCCCCCCCCCCCCTTAACATTTCTGTTTCCCTTTACACTTAGGTTCAGCCTGCAAGCAAGCTCTCTAGAGAGGGTGGGGGCTGCCTCACCTCCCACCCCTCGAGAGAGCTTGCTCACAGGCTATTAACACTTCGACTCCCTTCACAGGACAGCGAAGATCGAATCGTCATGAGGGTTCTCCGTGACATGAACTTGAGTAAACTGGTGGACGAAGATGAACCACTCTTCATGAGTTTGATTGATGACTTGTTCCCAGGCCTCACTCTTGATAAAGCAGGTTACCCGGATATTGAACAAGCTATCTCTGACTGCGTGGAGGAAGCCAAACTCGTGAATCATCCACCTTGGACACTCAAGCTGATTCAGGTGTTGATATAATTTGTCTGTCTTAATTCCATGGCGACGTTTCGTAAGATTTTCTTGTCTAAAACTTTACCATGGTCGTTCTAGACAATTAATCTGGTTTTTGTTTAGGCGGCGTATCCGATAACATAACAAAAATGTTGTGAGCAACTTTGCTGCAATTTAGTTGCGAGTTAAATCGCCTTAATTTCTTCTCTGATACGCAACACAACCGTAACAAGATTTAATCAAATTTATGTATTTAGACCCTTACCTGCTATCTTTCCAACTGTCTGAACACTGATCTCGCTAAGGACAAAACGCCAGATGCCAAAAAGGATGCAGTTCTTGAAATAGCTACGGAATAAAAATAACTAGTCTTTAATTTTTTTGTTCTCTAGTTGTATGAAACTCAGCGTGTCCGTCACGGAATGATGGCCCTGGGACCTAGCGGTGCTGGCAAGACCAAGTGTATTCATATTCTGATGAAGGCCATGACTCAGTGCGGTGAACCGCACAAAGAATATCGTATGAATCCTAAGGTAAACAGTCAATAACAAGCTTATTAACTTTCAGTTAGGAACGTATACTGTATGTAAATGTTTGTTACTGTTGTTGTTGTTGTTGTTTGTCCCTGATTGCAGTTCTGACAAATGGAAGCGTACTAATTAATTGTCCTGTGAAATATACAAATTTCCAACTGTCAGGGTGCGGGTGTGACCAAAGGTCGTCATAACACCTTTTTACTCTTTCAATCTTGTATATTTTTAGGCCATCACTGCACCTCAGATGTTTGGCAGACTTGATGTTTCTACCAATGACTGGACTGATGGAATTTTTTCCACTTTGTGGAGACGTACTTTGAAAGCAAAAAAGGCAAGTAGTGAAAGGGTGGTAGCTCGTTGCACAGGGAGCAGAGGACTCCTATCTGACTGTATTTACAGTTAAATTATTCACAGTGCAGTGCGAATCGATCTTGTTGATTACAATCACCTTAAGGGGTGAAACTGCATAAAGCGTCATGCGACCGTGTTACGCGCCTGTTGTAACCGTATCCGCGAGACGAAAACCGCGTACATTAATGACTGTGGGCTTATCACCAGCGTTGATTCGAATCACCAAGAACGGGTCGCGCTACAGTTTCAACTGTCCGGTGAATGTTGCTGGAAATACGGAAAAACAGGGCTCCTCTGGTTTTACTATAGAAGACAGAAATAATCGACAAATACAACCGCTATTTTATGATTTTGCTCCTACAAGAGAGTGGAAAGCGAAGGTGCAATGTGCATTTGTAACATTAGCTTACTACTTTGACGCATTTTCAAACGTGTCATTCAACATGTGTAGAGGTTTTTCGTAGTTGAAGTAAGACGAAAGTCCCCTCCGGAATTTCATTTTCCTCCGGATGATCCCCTATCCCCCTCACCCTCCCCACAGAAAATATGGCTTTCTTTAAACTTTAATTGATATTTGATGGCTCCCTCCGACATTAGAAATTTTACCAGTGGCCATCGAGCCCGCAGGCTGTCCTGATACGGGTTTATGTGATGGTTTAAAATACTTGTTTTTCTTTAAAAAAATTCAGTCAATTTTTTTTGTCACTCTCCTCAGGGGGATCACATCTGGATAGTTCTGGACGGTCCGGTAGACGCTATCTGGATTGAGAATCTTAACAGCGTGTTGGACGATAACAAGACCCTTACTCTGGCTAATGGTGACCGTATCCCTATGGCACCTAACTGCAAAGTTGTTTTTGAACCTCACAACATTGACAACGCTTCACCTGCTACAGTCTCAAGGTGAATGGTCAAGGTTTAGCTCTTTTTACCATAAATAGCTGCATCATGTCACGCATAGACAGCGTTACCCGCCACTCTATTTACAACTACACCTTAAGGGCCCATTGAAGTATCTCGTTGCTAAGGTACACGGTTGCTACCCAAGTGCAATTTCACTTCCGGTCAGCCAAAATCTTTTCGCGCGCTTTTTTCCTCGCCGGTCCGTCGCCGATTCAAGTCGCCGATAACTTTTTTTTTTTACTTCTTTGCAACAAACACAAGAAAACCTTTTTGGTTACATTTTTATTGATTAATTTTCTGCTTTAAAAATTGCGCAGTGCTTGACTTATGTCAACTTCTTTTGTGTTTATTGTTTGACAAAGGAATGGTATGGTGTATATGAGCTCGTCTGCGCTGGACTGGAGACCAATCTTGCAGGTATGTCAGTTTGCTTTATTGTGACTCACTTCCTTTTATTCAGAAGCTGCATTGACCAATATCTACATGTTTTCTCTTAGGGCTGGTTGAATACTCGTCCGCAGTTGGAGAGAGATGTTCTTTTCCCACTATTTGAGAGCGTATTTGACGAGTTAAGAACGTTTGTGATTCAGAATTGTGTGCCAAAGATGGAGGTATGATAGTCAAACCAGCGGAGTTAAAACTCTTCTGAGCTCTTCTGAGAAATTCTTTAAAGAAAATATCTGTGCTCTGGTGCCAATTTTGTCTCTTGATTAGTTTACACCGGTCGCACTTATGATGTGCAAGCAATTCCCGCCATACGTTTTGCAAAGCTGAATACAATAATAATAATAATAATAATAATAATAATAATAATAATTAAAAATTTATAACGCGCCTTTTCCATGCAAATATGATCAAAAGTGCGTATATACAAACATGCAGTCAGTGAAAACAAGAGAAACTATCGTCTTACCTTTGTAGAGAAGGTACACATTTTCTTCGCAACCTTATGTGAGCAAGCTCTCTCCTTAGTGGGAGTCATGGGGGCCGTTTGCGGGGAGAGAAGGGCATTTCAGGTCATTAGTGCGTCTTTCGGCTGGCTGCGGAGCTTTTGTTAATTCTGTTCCTTCAAAAACTGCGTGTCCTCAGAGGAGAGTAGTACCAATGCCATTTAAAAGGTCTATACGATCCCACAATCCTGGGGCCCGTTTCTCGAGAACACCCGAAACTTTCTGGGCGCATTTCGGGTGCCATAATTTCCTTGGTATCTTAAAAACGAAGACATTTCCAGACATTAAATTTTGCAAAAAGAAATTGCCCTTTCGTATCTTGAAGTCATAGTAAAAGACCAGCTTTTTTAGAATAAGTGGATCGCAGTTTTTGAAATGGCTTTTCGGGCCCGAAAAGTTTACGGGACTTTCGAGAAACGGGCTCCTGGTCCTGGGGTTTCAATATTTTTGAAATAGTCATCTGAACTAAGTAGGTGAGAACCTGATGACTTTATTTTAATCATTTGAGTAAATTCTGACCAAGTAGGCGGCGGTTTTTGCGGTTGCCGGCTTCTAATGATCGTTAGTATTATGACTTCGGCCCGCGTGAGTGCTGCTTTAGATGCGATCTCAGGATGTTCAGCCTCCAATCCTAAAAATAAATAAACGACACAAGCCTCAATAAATTGAACACGAGGTTTAAACTTGAAACTCGTCTTGTTGTTCAGGTGCTAGAGTGTAACAATATTGTCCAAGCCATGAATATTCTGGAGGGTTTGATCCCCGGTGAGGATGCTCCCAAACAAGCAGACGCTGGCCACCTGGAAAAGCTGTTTGTATTCTCTCTGATGTGGAGTGTCGGTGCCCTACTGGAACTCGATGATCGAAAGAAAGTAAGCTACATACTTCACACCTGTCTTTTTTTTTTTTTTTTTTTTGACTTAACATGGGACTGTTAAGTCAATTAGAGGACGGTTAGTATTTTAATATGGTTAAATGCAATTTAACTTAGTCAACAACGAGGAGCTAGAGGCATTTTTTGTTGGCGTTAGTGTCTGGCGTTTCTAGAGTCATGGCGTTGGGATATTCAGGCGTTCTCTCAGTATGCGTTCCACTGTTGGTGGTCAGAGGTCTTCTATGCTGCTTATGCGTACGTTGCTTCATTCTAGTATTAAAGTTTGTCCTCGTGCGTGGCGTTGTTCCAGTCGGATGTTTGTTCGGTGGCTTGCGATTTTTCCCTTCCCACCCATCCCCCTTGGTTGAGTATATTTCTTTTGTCTATTGGTCCTGTTACTATTTATTCCATAGCTTTTCCACTGAAATTCTTGTTTCAGTGTGACTAGTGCCTGGGTTCTCTGTGGGCACCTACCATCTGGGTGGTCTTACATCCCTGGGGCTGGGGCTGCAAGGCAAGTGGTGGGTTTGCTTGTCCCGGGCACCTAACCTCCATTTTTGCGACAATGTTGTTAATACCAATTAACAGATAACAGTTATTACCAGAAACTTCTAATGGCTGCTGTGTGATTTTATTTGTCACGTTCTCAATCTTGGTAACGTCATTTTCCATAACCCAAATCAGCCAATTTTCCTCTCAATGAACATTGCAACTCACTTTCAGTGTTCCTTGAGTGTGTGGGTGTATTAGCAGCTCTACTTGTGGAATTGTCTCAGTCTGTTCGTCCTTGTCTCTAGCTCACTTTTGTTATAGTGTGTGTTAAACCAGTCGTCTGGGAATTGAACTATATTTCTCTGCAAAACAAGAAACCAATATGGCCGCTGGTTACGTGAGCGAACACCCTCTATTTGCTGGATTCATCTTCCCATCAATCAACTTCTGAACTTACTTGCTTCCTATTTGCAGATGGAGGAGTTCTTAATGGGAAAGGGCGCCTTTAGTATGCCACCAGCTGATGGGCAAGACACAATTTTCGAATTTTTGGTGAACGAGCAAGGTGACTGGGAGCACTGGTCAGAAAGGGTAAGTTCGCTTCACTATTTCCTGATTTCTTGGAGAACTGAAGACTCCAGTGTGTAGCGACTTCTCAACAATGGTCAGACAAACCAACAGACCATCGTCATGTACCAAGGATTGGTCAGGAACGTCCTCATACAAATTATGGCCAACAACGAGGAACGAAACTCCCTTCCCCCCTCCCCCCCTCGCTTTAGCTTTGATTTAAGGGGGTCACACTAGTGCCATGTTAAAACACTGAAACCCCTCGCGACTGCTGGAATAACAATAGACTCTCTTCAGAAAAAATAGTTACTTTTCAAACGCTTACTTATAAAGATACTGGTGGCTCTGGCTCCAGGTTTCAACCTTATACGTGCAGGTCGAACGAACAACGTGCATCTATACTTACTAACCAGTAAACCACATAAACAGTTGACCAGGAATTAAGAATTTTTGACGTCTTGCAATTTACAGGTTCCAGTTTATGAATATCCTAAGACCACCATTCCTGAATACGCTTCGATTCTGGTACCAAATGTCGACAACACACGAACCGATTACCTCATCCATGCATTGGCGAAACAAAGCAAGGTGAGTAATGTAGAAAAATGGAGAGGAATAAGCACAAGTAAGTCATTTGTTCAGTCAGCTTGCAGAACTGAACCGTTAGTACTCATTTTAACGTGACCTCCATTTAGCAGTCGCGGGAACCTCGTCCTTTCCAACATCTATGCAACTTTACATTTGTGTTTTAAGAGGGCACGTGAAAGTAAGTGATTTATGGCCGTACTTGCGAATATACATGAAGTATGGTCTCAGTTTGTAGATAAAAAGATAGGGAGGTAAGCAAACAAACTAACAAAAACAAAAGAAAAGAAAGAAGCAGAGGTAAAGAAAGTACCGAGAGAGGTTCAAAAATCTCTATGGCTAACTAGCCCTTTGTGGATCAAACTTTATGTGAAGTTCCTTTTTCATTAATTTCTTTGTAGTTTGGGTTAATAGCCAATTTAATTTAGTTTTATCACCTGACTTGATAATGTAAATTGGCCACCGTAAAAGGATTCACAAAGTCGCTCGAAACCGACGCAGCACCAGAAACTAACCTCTTTTTGATCGCCAATTTCTTTGGCAGTCAGTGACTGTCAAATACAGATGAATAAAGGGGGTAGTTTCTAAAGAAACTGTGGTGCTGCGTCGGTGGGGAAGTAGCACACAGAAATTTGGTATTATCAACGGAGTTGATAATGTAAATTGACCACCGTACAGGAATTCTTAAAGCTGGCGTTTCGAACGTTAGTCCTTCGGATTCGCTCTGGTGAAGGGCTAACGCTCGAAACGTCAAGCTTTTAGAATCCCTGTACGGTGGTCAATTCACACTATCAACTCTGTTGCTGGTGTTGGTAGTGTTAGGGTTAGAGTTGGATTGAGGTGTTGGTTGAAGTTGGATTGCATGTTCTCCTTCAGGCTGTGTTGTTGATTGGTGAACAGGGTTCTGCGAAGACGGTCATGATGAAGGGTTATTGTAATAAATACGATCCAGAGCAGCATCTGTTCAAATCTGTCAACTTCTCCTCTGCAACTACTCCCAATATGTTTCAGGTGAGATTCAAGTATCTTTGTTAAGGATTGTGCCCTTACAAATCTCATATCAGCCCTCTGCGAAGTCACAAGACTGTTGGCCGGGATACTGCCCGTGTTCTTTCGCGGTGTCCGCACTGTCTTAGTCGAATTCCTTTCCTAATAAGGTGTTGAAGGCTTCAGCTTTGCACCATTCAAACTTCGATTTGAAGAAGCTGCCAAAATTTCTTGGACGTCTCCTCCATAGAAAATAACCAGCGTCCATTTGCTAATGAAAACGAAACTTGTAAAACCATTCACTCTGAGTGAACTCGCCATTATTTCAATCCATGATTCAACCTGTAGACTCTCTCCTCGACTATCTAATACCGTGTTAGTTTATTTCCTTTCTATGTGTACCCTAAACAGCGTACAGTTGAGAGTTATGTAGACAAGCGCATGGGTACAACTTACGGTCCAGCAGCTGGCAAGAAAATGACTGTATTTATTGACGACATCAACATGCCGATCATCAACGAGTGGGGAGACCAGGTATTACAAACGTATCATTTGTGCTAATAGGCCATATTCGTATTCTCGGTATTGAACTGGATCTAGCATGAAGTGGAGGCTCATGCGGGGGAATACATTTACATATGAAAAGATTCCCCCGCAAGAGCCTCCACTTCATGCTAGATCCAGATCAATACCGAGAATACGAATATGGCCTATTCAACCCTTGATTTATGAAAGCATCATCAGGCCGTGAAGAATTATCACCTAATTTTACAGAACGTTTCGAAGTTTGAATGATCACTTGGCGCTCAGGCAAACCTTTAACTGTTGATGATACTTCTGAAGGCGGAATCTCTTTACTTGGTGACCATATCGTCACACGCGTGCGTGCAGCCCGTTACCCTCTACGAGGGAAAATTTATTGTCATGCACTCACGTTCTCGAGGAAACCTAAAATGGACCATTTCACGTTGTTACTTTTTCGAGGACGTTAATGAAATGTACAAAAATGCAAAACGCACGTGCAGAGCGATTGTTTTGTTTGTTTGTTTGTTTTTTATTAAATCTATTGTTTTGTGGCGTTCTAGTTGCCGTTGTCATCCTTGTTGCTTGAGCTCCCTAACGTTAAATAATAATAATAATAATAATAATAAATAGATTTATATAGCGCCATATCTAACTGTATTATGGCGCTTAAATGTTCAGCCCTGGCGTGCGTTTCTCGAAACACCCGAAACTTTTCGGGCCTATTTCGGGTGCCATAATTTCCTTCGTATCGTGAAAACGAAGACGTTTCTAGGCATGAAATTTGGTAACAGAGTTGCCGTTTCCTATCTTGAAATCATAGTAAAAGACCAGCTTTTTCGAATAAGTTTTAGAAATGGCTTTTCGGGCCCGAAACGTTTTCGGGACTTTCGAGAAACGGGTCCCTGGTCGTTGTTGTGTCTTGGAAATTGCTGACAGTTGTATCGTATTTTACAAAGCAAAACGTCCAAAAAACACCCTGTTTGGCGGATACTGTCTTGAGCCTTCAGTTCTGGTTTTCAGTTAACTCTTGTTTTCAGATTACTAACGAAATTGTGCGGCAAGTCATGGAGATGAAGGGATTCTACAGTCTCGACAAACCCGGTGAATTCACGAACATCGTCGACATTCAGTTTGTAGCAGCCATGATACAACCTGGTGGAGGTCGTAATGACATTCCGAGCCGTCTGAAGCGGCAGTTCACCATTCTTAACTGCACTCTTCCCGCAAATGCTTCCATCGATAAGATCTTCAGCTCTGTAGGCTGTGGCTACTTCAACAACGAGCGCGGTTTTCAAGCAGAAGTTCAGAAAATGGTTGTTCCTTTGGTGTCTGCTACGCGGAAGCTCTGGCAGAAAACTAAGGTCAAGATGTTGCCTACGCCTGCTAAGTTCCATTACATTTTCAATCTGAGAGATCTCAGTCGAATCTGGCAGGTAGGACACCATGATTTGTAACGGTGTATGGTCTGTTTCAGAGCTCGGCTCCTACAGTCTTGAAATGCTCTTAATTTTGGCCGTCATCGTCTTCAGAAGTCCTTGAGAAGTCCCTAAAATTTAGAACGGTTTTTTTCTTTTTATTACATTTTTGCGTTATTATTGTTGTAAAGAGATTTTCAAAGGGTGCCACAAAGCTGTGTGGGTTTTAATAACTACTTCACCGACGACCGGTTAGCTCAGCTGGTATAGAGTTCCGGACTAACGTGCGGGAGGTTGTGGGTTCAAACCTCGGCCGGACCAACACTCAGGGTCTTAAAATAACTGAGGAGAATGTGCTTCCTTTGCAATGACATCTGCAAATGGTTAGACTTTCTAGTCTTCTCGGATAAGGACGATAAACCGGAGGTCCCGTCTCACAACTCTCTATAATTAATTCTGTGGGACGTTAAAGAACCACTAAAGGACGTAACGAACCGTGGCTGTGACCACCCCTGATGCTGACCTGTGTTTCAGAGGGCCACAAGTTTATTAGTTGTTTCAACTATTCCGTGCCACCCTCTTTAAATAAAGTGTATTGTATTGTATTCAAAGTCATAAGTTTATTATAGGAAATGTGGAATTGGTGAATCGAGGCAGGTGAAAGAGATTTGAGACTGGGAAGGAAGGATTTGGAAAACTGTGCGTTCTCTCTGGAAAAATTCTGGCTACGCCCCTGTGAAGAACCAATTTGTTGTAACCATGTTTCCTCCCTTTCCCGGTTTTGAGTTGAAGATTTGACATTTCAGCCATGAGATAAGCGTCTTTTAAATTAAATTGATTTTGTGTCCTTTGAAAATCGTTGAATTTTGCTGGGAACCATGGAGAGTTGGAGACAATGAAAGAGGCCAATCTGTTTCTTTGATATCACACCAGGGTATGTTGACTGTGACATCTGAAGTTGCTACAAGCCCGAAAATATTTTTGAATTTGTGGAAGCACGAGTGTAACCGAGTGATCGCTGATCGCTTCACCAATCAACAAGACAAGGACTGGTTCGAGAAGGCCCTGAAGCAGGTCGTAGAGGAAGATTTCGATTCTGAAACGTCCAGTTTGCTGGAAGCGGAACCTTACTTTGTGGACTTCATGAGGGATGCGCCCGAACCTACTGGTATGAAGAATAAATTATATGTTCGTTTTGTTATTTCATTTAACGCTATATTCGGTTTTTCTGCGAGCATAGGGTCCTGGTTGCATGGCGTAAGTGACTGACACGCGCGAATTTGTAACCTTAGTAATATTTTATCGACCTCACCTGACACAACCTTTTTGCTTTTTTGCGTTCGTTTTTGGTCAACATGTTGATCTGTGTAATGGTGCCCCGTGTCTAATGAGCTCCAGGGCTCGAGACTAACGGTAGCCAACTAGCCACAGACCAGTAAACAATCCGTTTTGGCTAGTAGATTTTGCGTTTCACCAGCCATTTTGGCGAGTTAAAATGTCAGCACTAGAGGACCAGATGAAAATTGAGTCGAAGCGTTCAGAATTTGAAACATCGGCTGTATATAATTGGTTCACGTGATTTGTTGCCTCAAGCAAGAACTTCAGATTACTAAAAAGCGAAAGCACGATTGACTTTTCGGTTCTTTTTTCCCTTACTAAAGCGACGAATGACAAACAAACTGTTAGCTGCAAATGAGAAGTTACGAAAGTCTAGGGGTAAACGTTTCATGCTTGAAAAAGTTATTTACGCTTTTCTTTCAGTTACTTCAAAAATAAAAAAATCATAGTGATTATAATGGGCAAGAAAGCTGGAAAGTTAGTCTCGAGCACTGAGCTCACCGGCATAGCGGTTTGTCTATTACCTCACGAAATATCGCTTGTAAAAAGTTAAATGCCGTTAATCGACATTTTAATTTACAGTATTGTTGGACAATGCACGTTTTTCACGCACTTGTTTTTTTTTTTTTTTTTTTTTTTTCAACTTACCTCCTGGCTATTTTGACCTTAATGGCATGATCCTTTTTATCTCTGCGCGTTCCTCCCTTTGCATTGCTTTATTATTCTTAAGCGCATTTCATTCCTTGAGTTCCCATTTATTTCGTATTTATTTTATCGTGGGCTCGCGCCTTGTTTATGTTTTATATTCCCCCTTTAGTTCTTTCACCATTACCACAGCTCACGAACTATCAATCTATGCTTGTTATATCGACTCTTCCTCTGACTGGCTTAATTTTTTTTGCTGTTGCGCCGATTTCATTTTCTTCAATTTATCTCCTTGTTATTTTTACGTTTCCTTTTTAGGTTTTTATCACTTCGTTCTCATCATGAGTACAGCTTACAAATTCCTAAGAAAGTAGATGGTAATCTGTATATGTCACACACACCCCTCGGACCCTTGAAATGCCTTATTCCTTTGCGTTTCCCATCCTCTTCCTACTTCACACACTCCTTGTTTTTGTTTTCTCATTATCTTCTATCATTTGTACATCTTTCAATTTGCCGACAGACTAAACCCCGATTGATGCATTTTCTTCGGACCCTTCATTTCTCTTAATTCTTCTATTCCCTGGTATCTCTACCTTTACCCTTTCTTTGGCTCTTTATCTTTGCATTCTTTATCCAGCTCTTCTTATGGAGAAAAAAGACAACAATGCCAACAACAACAGCAATACTAAAGCTGCAAAACAAAAAGGGCCAAGGAGAGGTTCTTCTGTTGGGCCTAAGGGCCCAGGTAAAGTGTTCTCTGCTCTGCCTTCTTCTTTACTTCTAAATACTTTTAATAGTGTGTGAATTTTAATCCCGGGGGAGGGTGGGGGTACTTCCAGGAAAATTGGGGGGTGGGGGGGTGGCAGGCTTCCTGAAACCCTTACCCTATTTCAGACCATAATCTGTGATCTTCTCCATCCCATTTTAGACCTTTGATACCCTACATGTATTTCAGACCTGCGTTATAATCAGTTCCCTAGGTCAGACCAATGGTAAAGGCAATGTTTATATGCTTTTATTAAGTAGGATGCAAAACTGTACAAAGTTTTGAGCTTCAAATTCCACGCTATAAAGTAGGTTGCATAATGCGCCGCCAATTCAAATGGAGTGCACAAACCATACCCTATTTCAGACTAAAACGGCTAAAAAAAAAAGGCTTTGGCGCCGCACATACCTATATAGCCCATCTAAGGGAGTACCCCCCCCCCTACCAGGATTTAAATTTGTAACATAATGGCGGACGTTTTCTTGTCCAAAACATCTCTTTCTTTAACCTGCGCAGTGTGTTCTCTGTTCGTGACTTTGCGAACGTTGATGAAAGTCTTAAGTGCAGTCACTTTTGTCAATTGAAATTCTACTATTCAATGCTAGTTCACATGGAGGCTTTTGATATGAAAATATTACCCTACTGATAGCTTCCTTGAAAGTTGTAACCCGCAACTCTTTCAACGTGCGTGTGAAAGAGACATTATTGAACCAAGCCATCTGTAAGAGCATTTTTTTACTACAGCTGTCTCAACTTGTCGTCTTCGCTACCTCACATTCTTCTTGTAATCCAACGTTTCCTTTTTTTCTTGTCTTCATTCCTCTGTTCACTTCAATTTTCAGTTTTGCTAGGCAGCGCCGTATGTACGTCGAAGAGACAATGGGTCCGGCCCAATTCGCTTTCATTTGCTCATTCATGTCGTCTGTGGATGAAGCCCTGTAGTGAAAATCCTCAAAGGAAAGTTAAAAAGTAGATTAAGTCTGATCCTCAGGGCGAGCGTGGTCATGGAGGAAATGTTGTTGCTAACATTGACTGTTAAAGACGCTCCGCTTCACATTCTATTAAGACGTTCAGTCCATTTGACGTAATTCTCTTTCAACTTTAAACAAACTAGTTTGACCAGTTTTGTTGTGTGCCTAAACTGGGTTTACGTGTTGCAGGTGAGGAGCCTGAAGATGCAGACCTGGAGGCTCCAAAGGTTTATGAACCTGTTGGGACGTTGGACATTCTGAAGGGTCGGCTCGGAACTTACATGGTGCAATACAACGAAGTGGTTCGCGGAGGGAATATGGACCTTGTGTTCTTTAAGGTGCTTAATTGAGCGGACGTTTTTAGCTTCGATGAAGTTGTCCTGAGCTTGTTTAGGTTAATTTAGCTTTGCTTTCCTCCAGCTTTCAGTTTTGAGTTCTGTTTTGTCTCATATAAAATAAGGCCGCGATGCTGCAGACGGTGACGACACCGCCATATTTCGAGTGCAAAGTCCGGCCTCACCGGAGGCTTATGTAAAATAAACTAAAACAAACTAAATTATTGACATGACAGAATAAAGGACATTTGAACATTGGTGCATTTATCTATCACGGGTTAAATTTGTTTTTGGTCACAACATGGGCACGACGTGGTAATTGTGTGTTATTGACGTGATTTGGCGTTTTTTGACGATTTTGAGGCTGAAATTCGAAATTCGCAAACAGGGCCAAATTCAGAGCGGGCGTATTTGGGTGGGCGAGCGATGGATAATCCTTCGATTTATGCTATGCCGCCATCTTGGATGATGAAACTGATAGAGGGTTTGGGGCGAGCCCAAAAAAAGATTCTAAGGGTCAGGGAGAGGACAACGGTTTAAAACCAGTAGTCCTAATCCTCTACTCACGGCGCATCCAAAGTGGCGGCCTTCAAACGAGCATTCGTACATTTAAAAAAGCCTGCTCTGCAGACTAGGCCAGCTTTAGCCACATCTGACTTTATCCGTTTTTCAGGATGCCATGGTCCATCTTGTTAAGATATCGCGCATAATTCGAACGCCGCGAGGCAACGCCTTGTTAGTTGGTGTAGGCGGCTCAGGAAAGCAGAGTTTGACGAGACTGGCTTCATTCATCGCAGGATATGACATTTTCCAGATCACTCTAACCAGGTATGTTTTGAAGTTGCTCCCAGAATTTCACGCATGCTCATCGACACTTGTGCACCTATTGCTTTTTACATCATCGCCGTTTAATCAAAGTGCCTTCACTTTTTCTAGATGCTCGGAATTCTGTTTTATGAATATATTCTTAGATTACAGTTTGAACCTTTTGGATTCAAATGAAGTAGATGTTCTCTAGTGAGTTCGATGATGTTCTATGCTGAAAAATTCGTAATAAAAGTTAAAAATGGTTGTCAAATAGGCCATTTCCGAGCTCATGTCTGCCTCCTCTTCAAAGCGAGTCTAAGTGCGAAGTTTTTGTTATGAAAATTAGTTTCATTCATATGTAAAGTAGAACTAATTACCATCACAAAAACTTCGCACTTAGACTCGCTTTGAAGAGGAGGCAGACATGAACTCGGAAATGGCCTATTGAATGGAATACTCCAATTTTGGAATTTTCTTGTTCTTTGTAGATCTTACAATGTGTCAAACTTGATGGAGGATCTAAAAGTGCTTTACAGGACCGCTGGACACCGAGGAAAGGGGATTACGTTCATTTTCACAGACAACGAGATCAAAGATGAAGGGTTTTTGGAGTACATGAACAATGTGATAGCTTCAGGGGAGGTGAGACATACGATGGTTCATCACATTATAGTACACTCAACAAAATTACTCAATTCTGATTGGTCGAGACCAGTGCAATTAATTTCAAATTGCACTTTGTAAATTATGTATATGAAATAAATCATATGTGAACTGCGGAAATGACATCAAATGAAGGATGATCCTCGCAATTGTGATGGCAATTTAATAACTGAGCTATGAAGCCACTGACGTTCGGAGCAGGTCAATTGTGGGTTCATACGTTCCCGCGAAAGAGATGAGTGAGAATGATGTATATGAAATAAATCATATATGAATTGCGGTAATGAGATCAAGTGAAGGATGATCCTCGCACTTATAAACGCAATTATATTTCACAGACTCCGTTCGAAATATATGAGAATACAAATGGTAGGAATTTCCCTGTTAGTGCTTCAAACCACTTTTAAACGCTAATAAAAGGGGTGGACTCCCCTAACCAAAACAAAAGAAAGGGCCTGGGTACGCCCACAAGGCCCTGGGACCTAGATCTCGTGGTCCCGTGATGCTTCGGTGGCTTTTTTCCTTGTGCTTCAAACCATTCGGTAAGTATTTTGCTTTCGCATTGCCTTTTTTAACAAATTCTATCCGTTTTTAGGCTATACCTCTGTGTTTTTACACAGTAGGTTTCTTTTTGGTGATTTTGTCGCTTTTCAGGATATTTGAAGTCGCTGAACATGTCCAATAGAAGACACAAGTCGCGAAAAAGGTCTCGCTCCCGGTCGCCATCTTCCCGCCAAAACTCTGTTTCGTCGCCTGACGTACATCATGAAGGGTCTCCGCCGAAACGGCGCAAAGATGAAAACGATTCCCTTCAGAAGATTCTTCAGTCGATTGAAAGTCTTTCCAGCTGGATAGACTCGTTAGAGTCCCGAGCAAATCATCCAGAAACTATTACAGATACTGATGATGATGTTTTATCGATTATGGCTGGCGAAACGTCAGGCTTGGAGATTAGCGAAGCTTTGGCGACCGAAACGTCTTTCAAGACTGCCACTACGCCCGTGGGGGCACCCATAGAGCCTATTAAGGCACCCGTAGCGCCTATTAAGGCACCAACAGAGTCTAGTAAGACATCAGACGAAGCTGAAAACTCAGCGAAATCTAGTGATGATCATGGGCTATTCGACCCAGTTGCCAAGTCAACCTCCTGGAAACCATCAGCCTCTTTCTCCAAGTTTCTAGGTACTAATTTTCGGAGAAAATTATCTTACCAGCAATCTCTGGTTATTATGGATGACTGGGCAACTCCTGAACTGGATGCACTCTCTGCTCCAAAACTCGATCAACAATTGTTGAATCAAGCACCTTTCAAGGTGAAAAAATTTGTACAAGAAAGGGATAAGGAAATGTTTAATGTTCAGCGTGCTTTCTTAAATGCCACTGGTCCACTTTGTGGCCTTCATGATTGCATGGAAAATGATTCAACTCCAACTTATGAGGAAATTAAAGTGGCTTTGGAGCAAGCTCTTTGCCTTTTAGGCTCAGCCAATGCTCAGCTGTCTATCCTGAGACGACAGAGAGTCCTTGCAGCCATAAACCGCTCGAGGACAAACCTCGCAGAACTACCTCTGCCTAATGCAAAATCATGGCTATTTGGAGATGATTTCCCCTCCTTGGCCTCAAAACAAGCCGAGTTGTCAAGGGGCCTCACGAAAAATCTGGCACAAACTACAGGGAAATCCTTTCCTAGACGTAGTAATAGTTCCCAGTATCAAAACAAACATAAGGGAGACACCTTTAACAAATACCAATCCACTGGGTATTCAAACCCTTCCAAACCTCAGTCAAATTACCAGGGTTCTCGTTCAAAAAACGGGTTTTTTCGTCCCCCTCACCAGAAGGGACGTCAGCCAGACTCTCAGAGTGCATAGTGTCTTGGAGAACTCTAACATCGGACCCACAGATTCTCTCAATTGTGTCAGGTTACAAGATAAGTTTCCTCAAAACTCCTTTTCAAAAGTCTCCACCATTTACCCAAGCATCGGGTCAGGAGGCACTCCTAATATCCCAGGAGGTGAACGAGTTATTACAAAAAGGGGCCATACAGAAGACCCCTTTTACCAGAGACGGCTTTTACAGCCGCCTGTTTCTTGTACCCAAAAAGGGAGGATCTATGCGTCCGGTGATAGACCTAAGTTCTTTGAACAAGTTCATTGTAAACGAGCACTTCCAGATGGAAAACTTCAGTTGCCTAAAGTCGTTGCTTTTACCAGGAGATTTTATGACAAATATAGATTTAAAAGATGCTTATCTTTCTGTCCCGGTTCACGAGTCTTCTCGAAAGTTCCTTCGGTTCATTTGGAAGGGAACGTGTTACCAGTTCAAAGCTCTCCCATTCGGCCTTTGTTCGGCCCCCAGAATTTTTACGAAAGTTTTAAAACCTGTTGCCGCATTCCTGAGGAGAAGGGCCATTCGAGTCCTTATATACCTGGACGACTTTCTTCTTTTGGCTGCAACAGTGGAGGAAGCTGTAAAGAATACTCAGCTGGTAGTGACGCTCCTTCAGTCCCTAGGTTTTACAATAAACCTCAAGAAATCATTACTGATCCCAATACAAGTGATAACCTTTCTGGGTTTCCAAATAGACTCAGTGTGCATGAAGATATCACTTCCGGCAGAAAAGGCCAACAAAATTCTGGACTGTTGTCGCCGTCTGCTCGATTCTCAAAGTATCACGTTGCGAAACCTAGCAAGTTTACTAGGCCTGTTAGAGTCTTCGAGACCAGCCATTTGGCGAGCCCCACTACACTTTCGTCACTTGCAGTCAGATCTGATAAGGGGCCTACAAATGAACCAGAAGTCTTACGACGCTTTGATTGCCCTGTCACCGAGTGCCAGAGTAGAACTTGCTTGGTGGCTGAAACACACCCTCAATGCCAACGGCAGTCCCGTTCATCTTCCTCCGCTGGATATGATCATCACGACCGACGCCTCCAAGAAGGGTTGGGGTGCAGTGCATCAGTCCCTTCAGACCAATGGCAGATGGTCACAAAAAGAATCCCTCCAACACATCAATTATCTAGAGCTAAAGGCATCCTTTTTGGCTTTGAAAACCTTTCTCAAAGGCAAGTCTCACGTGACCGTATCTCTGCAGTTAGACAACACGACCGCCATCGCTTACATCAACAACAAAGGGGGTACACGCTCTCCCCAACTTATGACTCTGGCCTTAGAGATGTGGGATTGGTGTCAGGCAAGAGACATCTTTGCGATAGCTTCTCACATCCCAGGAAGAGACAACGTCTCTGCGGACAAGGAGTCCAGAGAATTCAAGGACATGAGCGAGTGGAAGTTGGACCCAACAGTCATTCAGCCTTTTCTGCTGAATTGTCAGACGGATCTGTTTGCGAGTCGTCTAACCAACCAACTCGAGGATTACATCAGTTGGAGGCCCGATCCGGGAGCCATCCACACAGACGCCTTTACGATAAACTGGGCTCCTCTACGGGGTTATGCCTTCCCCCCCTTCAACCTGATATCCAAAACCTTGACGAAAGTAACATTAGACCAAACAGATCTAATTCTCGTGGCTCCAGTTTGGCAAGCCCAGCCCTGGTGGCCAGTTCTTTTGAGACTTCTAATATCTCAGCCAGTGTTGCTACCGAACAGTCCAACCCTCCTAACGGACCCGTCCGACCTGAACCGTGTTCATCCAATGTTCCCTCGCCTTCACTTGGCCGTGTTTCACATCTCTACCAACGCTTCCAAGCTGAGGGCATTCCAACAAACGTTGCCGATCTACTCATCGCAGCAACTCGTGCCTCCACACACAAGACCTATGAGTCTAGTTGGAACCGTTGGTGCCGCTGGTGTTCTGGACGGAAGATTGATCCTCTTTCGTCGTCAATAGGTGACATTCTAATTTTCTTAACAGAAGTCTTTAACGAAGGCTTAGCATACCGATCACTTAACGTCCTTCGTTCCGCTCTTTCGTCAACTCATCCAAAGATAGATGGTTTTTCAGTGGGTCAGCATCCTTACGTTACTAGGCTCCTTAAAGGAGCTCTCAACAAACGTCCTCCAAAACCCAGGTATTCCCATACCTGGAATGTTGATGTTATGATTAAATACATGATCTCTTTGGGGAAAAACAATACCCTATGTCTTAAAACTATCTCAATGAAGTTGGTCACTCTGTTTGCATTAACCTGTCCTGAACGGATTTCCGCCTTGGCATCCTTGGATCTCAGACATTGTAATGTCCTTCCAGAAGGGGTGTCTTTCACTCTCACCGTCCCTAGAAAGACTGGCAGTGCGGATAAACCAGCAGAAGCATTTTTTGCCTACTTTGACAAAGACAAGAAGCTCTGTCCTGTGGAATGTTTTAGACAATATCTTAAATTATCCAGGAACGTGCGCCCTGTTATCCCGTCTTCTCTTCCCGATAAGTTGTTTATTTCATTTAGACGCCCCCATAAACCGGTCACGTCTACAACGTTGGGGCGTTGGCTACGAACTTTTATGAGTGCAGCAGGAATAGACAGTCAAATTTTTAAAGCTCACTCCGTGCGTGGTGCGTCTACGACAGCAGCTGCCAATGCATTTGTTCCGCTGTCAACTATTATGTCAATGGCCGACTGGTCTTCTGCCTCAACTTTCAGAACATTTTACTACAAGCCCTTGTTTAATTCAGACTTTGCTACTGGGGTCTTATCCGCAAAGTAGATCTAAATGTGACCACCTCGGTTATTCTCCTGTTGAGTTTTGATTTATTTACATATAATTAAAGAGTTCTGTTGTGTGGAACCATGGCTGTTTTATTACCCTTGGTAGCAGCGTTAAATACTACCATTTGTATTCTCATATATTTCGAACGGAGTCTGTGAAATATAATGAGAATTATACTAGGGCCGCGCAGCGGCCTGAAGTTATAATTCAAATTATATGAACAGATGAAGTGAGAAATATATGAGCTTCCCACCCTTCTTCCCTCCCTTGCATGGGTTCTCTCCTTTTCCTGTCTGTTCCATGGCGTCAAAAAGCCACCGAAGCATCACGGGACCACGAGATCTAGGTCCCAGGGCCTTGTGGGCGTACCCAGGCCCTTTCTTTTGTTTTGGTTAGGGGAGTCCACCCCTTTTATTAGCGTTTAAAAGTGGTTTGAAGCACTAACAGGGAAATTCCTACCATTTGTATTCTCATATATTTCTCACTTCATCTGTTCATATAATTTGAATTATAACTTCAGGCCGCTGCGCGGCCCTAGTATAATTCTCATTTTATGCAATTGCATATAGAAGCCTGAAAAAAATTCAGGACTTCAACGGAGTTTGAGCCCGTGACCTCGCGATACCGGTGCGATGCTCTACCAACTGAGCTATGAAGCCACTAACGTTGGGAGCTGGTCAATTGTGGCAATTGTATAAATTGCGATCACAACTGCGAGGATCATCCTTCATTTGATTTAATTTCCGCAGTTCACATGTGCTTTTGATTATTTCATATACATCATTTACATTCATCTCTTTCACGAGAACATATGAACCTACAATTGACTTTTCGTCCACAAGTTGAACGAAAAGGAACATAAACTGAAGTTGCGATTCTCTGGAATGATTCGTTAGATATGGTTAAATGCAATTTAACTTAGTTAACAACGAGGAGCAAGTGGCGTTTTCTTTCTTGGCGTTAGTAGCGTTGTGGCGTTTTTGTTGTTAGCGTTAGTAGCGTCTTGGCGTTTCTTATTTGTTGGCGTTAGTGTTCAGTGTTTCTATAGTTATGGCGTTGGGGATATCCAGGCGTTCTCTCAGTAAGCGTTCCACTGGTGCGGCCAGCGGTCTCCCTTGTGGCGCATGCGTGCGTTGCTTCATGCTCGTATTACAGTTTGTCCTCGTGCGTGGCGTCCAGTCGGGGGTTGTTCATTTGCTTGCGATTTTTCCCCTTCCCGCCCATCCCTGGGGTTGGGTGTATGTCTAGTGGTCCTGTTACTATTTATTCCATAGTTTTCCACTGAAATTCTCATTTCAGTGTGACTGGTGCCTGGGTTCTTTGTGGGTGTGGGGGCTCGTGGCTGGGTTGCGGGCAGTGCCCGCCATCTGGGTGGTCTTACATCCTGGGGCTGGGGCTACTAGACAAGTGTTGGGTTTGTTTGTCCCGGGCACCTAACCTCCATTTTTTGCGACAATGTTGTTAATGTAATTTAGTAGAATACTTGATAAGCTACAAATTACGCGACCTTATACAATTCGCAGTTTTGTTGAGAGAACTATAAACAAAAAACGCGACACCTTATTGTACAGTTCTTGATTAACTAGTACTCGTGATTTAGATCTTTCAAAATCACCCTTAACTATTTATCACGAATTGTGTCCAAGGTCTTGGGATTCCCTATACTAGTTAATTAACTTAATACTTAAAGTCAGAGACATAGAATAAACTAATAGACAAACGAATAAACGCAAAAAATATAGATTTGGAATTAACTGCCGTAAAATTACACTGTTGAATGACAGCAGATGCGCCACATAAACCAATCAGAACTCGAAGCCAGCGCGTTTTTCGTTAATGAACTTTATCTCATTTTCCTTAGGTATCCAACCTGTTCGCCCGAGACGAGATTGATGAAATAACGCAAGACTTGATTAGCGTCATGAAGGCTGAGTACCCAAAGAGACCACCAACCAACGAGAATCTTTATGACTACTTCATTACTCGTGTCAAGAACAACCTTCATGTTGTACTCTGCTTTTCACCGGTAAGTAATTTTTTCTTCGTTTCCGTCGCATTGACAACGTGGCGAAAATATTTCACTTGAATAATATCCTAGCGGAAAGAGTAGTAAAATCGGTGACAGACTGACTAGCTGGCTGGCTGGCTGGCTGGCTGGCTGGCTGGCTGGCTGGCTGGCTGGCTGGCTGGCCGGCTGGCTGGCCGGCTGGCCAGATTGGTAGTCGACTGTCGGACTCTTGGTAGCAAATAAGAATTGCACTCTCTCAATGAGATGTCTCATTGACGCTTGTAGGTGGGAGAAAAGTTTCGCAATCGTTCTTTGAAGTTCCCTGGCCTGTTCAGTGGTTGTACAATGGATTGGTTCAGTCGATGGCCTAAGGATGCATTGATCGCTGTAGCTTCACACTTTTTGTCCTCGTTTGATATCGTTTGCTCTCCAGAAACCAAAATGGCTGTTGTCAACACAATGGGTGTCATTCAGGTGAGAGGTGTTTTTGTTTTGCAATTATTAATGATGGTAAAGGTGTGATGTGCCAGTGAGAAAGATGATATGCTAGTTGCTCGGTAACGTGCGGAAGGACAACTGAAAAGGTGTTTTCGCTTGTTACGGTTTTCTGTAAGCACGGGTCATGCGAACGAGTCTTCCAGTAGTTTGCTTGCCACATGGCCACAAAGGTCTGGAGTTGACATCTGACCGCCTTAGATTATATAATGGACCGTTCATTTTTTATGGACTGGGGGGCTGGTGAGACTGGTGGGAGTGCCCTTGCAAATTTATGCCCCCCCCCCAGTTTACCAGTTTTAGTCACATAACGTCCCCTCAATAATAATTTGTTTGGAATTACCTCCCCTCCACCCCTGCCCCCTTCCAAAATAAGTTACACCAGCCATTTTCCACTTTTTTTGTCTTAAACTTCGCTATCCCCCACTCCTCCCCCTCTTTTTCTCTGATTTGCTTTTCGACAGCCCGCCCCAAAAGCCTACTTTTTGGCGCGTCCTTCCCCCACCCCCCACCCCCTAAAAAAACCTCACCAGACCCTCCTACACCATATAAACTCAACGGTCCTTAAGGCGTCGTTTAGAGGATTCATACTTTTCACACCATTTGTAACAGAGCTCAGTTGTTGGCAGTAAGAATCTAACTTGCAGGATTGTCACTGGGATTTTAAGTAGATGGAAGAATGGGTTGAAGTAAGTGGCTACAAATTATAAAGAGCACCAAGTTGACAAATGCAATTTCCTGCATTCTGGGGCAAAAGTAGCCGACGCAAAGTGGTCTGACAAACGGCGGCAAACCGGTTTCTAATGACAACGCTGCAAGCAACTTGCATCCAGCTCTTATTGTTGATAGATTAATTTTGGAACAACTGTTGTCCCAGATTCTTTGAGCATTAACTGATTTATCACAGGAAATTATGGGGGCGTAGCTTAGATTTAAAATACTGGCAAAATTTCGTATTAAATATGTTTTTATGTTCTCAAACACTTCTTGTCGCTTTTGCACAAACTGTGAAGTGCTTTGAAGGGAAGAATGTTCGCTCTAAAGCAGTCATACCGAAGAAAAATTTGAAGCAAACACGCAAACGACAACCCAATACTGAGCCGGAAAGTCATCGTATGTTTTCTTCATTTAAGGACAACGTGGCAGAAACGTGCGTCCAATACTTTGAGCGATTCCGTCGTCAGACTCACGTGACCCCCAAATCGTATTTGTCCTTCATTGGTGGCTATAAAACAATTTACAAGATGCAGCACGAGGCCATTGGCCTGCTAGCTCAACGCATGAACACGGGACTCAACAAGCTTGTAGAAGCAAGCGAGTCAGTAGCCAAGCTCTCTGAGGAGCTGGTTGTCAAGGAGAAGGAGCTCGCTGTAGCGTCGAAGAAAGCAGACGTGGTACTGCAGGAGGTGACAGCCAGTGCTACTGCTGCTGAAAAGGTTAAATCACAGGTGCAGAAGGTCAAAGATAAGGCGCAAGCTATCGTGGACGAAATTGCGGTGAGTTACAGTTGACCTGTTTTAGCTGTGATAATATACATGCAAAAATTTCTGCATTCTGATTGCCAGAAAGCATGTCAATTAATCCCAAACAGTGCAAAACATTGAAATTTTTTGAGTGCAGAAAGACGAAATTAGTGCAAAAAGTTGAAATTAAAAATGACTGACGGCTACCTCGAAAAACCGTAGCAAAACGAACACAGAATCGTATGCAAAAAGCATGCCGAGGATGCCGGTGATCATCCAGAAGAGCTATTTTAAGAAAGTTAATTCTCCTTTGGAATCGAATAACAGTGCAATAAAAGTTGAGCTCTTGAAACAAGCAAGCCTGGACCTTTCACTGTTTGCTCTTTTTCGGGCTTTTAAAAGCGAAAAGCATTTTGAAAGATTTTAACACTTGTTCTTTTTCCTCAGAGGAAATTTTTGGTCTGTATTCCGCAAACATGTCAACAAGCCACTTATCATTTTTTGGACCAATCGGGTTCTTGAAGCCGGAGCGTGTTAACCCCGCGACGCAAAGTAAAAACAAACTGTCTGCTGTTTGTCTAAAATTTTTGTACATATATTATTAACAAGTAATCACATGATTTTTCTCATGCAATTTGGAATAAATAAGCAGTTGTAAATTTTTTCAAAGGCCCCAAATTGCACCTGCCCTATGGGCTCGTGCAATTTTGTTGGTCTTTGGAAAATTTACTCGTGCTTATCTATTCTAAATTGCACTCGAAATCATGTTTACCTTTACATATTCCTACTATAATTTGCTTGATTTCACTCACGTTACAAGGCGGCCATGTTGGTGGTCAAAACAATACAATTTTGTTTTGCAGAATTTGCATAAAAAAAAGTTTAGTTCCCAGCGAATAGACAGACTATTGTTCTTAATCACCAACATGGCCGCCATGACGTCACATGCAATCCAGCAATTGTGTCATCGCTAGTCTCCTTCGCAGCCATTATTAGGGTTGTCACGTAACGCTCCTCCCGTCCCCACTAACGGCTGCTCACGCGAGCTCTGCATTCCTTTCCCTTAAACTGACCAAAAAGGAGTAGGCTTCCATTTCCTGGAAACCTGGACCTTGTTGTGTTTTTGGCGGCAAATGTAACGAGAAATATGACTGGTGCAACTGCTAACAGATACATGAATGTTATTGGTTCTCAGTAACAAAGAGAAAGGAATGCAGAGCTCGAGTGAGCAGCCGTTAGTGGGGAAGAGCGTTGTGTGACGACCCTAATAACGGCTGCGAAGGAGACTATGTCATCACATGTGCAGTCAAAATCCGTTTTGCACTGGGCCAAACATTCACTTAAGTTTGTATCTAATACCATCGGGATAAAAAATGGAAATTTGGATGTTGGTTAAAAAGGGGCATGGCGGCCTGAAAGATTCGCACTTGGAGTAGTGGTTTGGCCATGTGGTCTGGTCAGCAGAAGTGCTAGTCCATCGTAAAGTGACCTCCAAACTATTTTCCTCCTCCATACAATACCCTGCTTTCTACAGTTGGTTGGAGGGAGACTCTATAAGGTTAACACAGTGAAAGAGCACAGAACTATAAATTATTCTCTTACAAGCCATAACATGCTGTTTCTTAATCAACAGGAAGACAAATCAGTCGCAGAGGAAAAGCTTGAGGCTGCTAAACCAGCTTTGGAGGAGGCAGAAGCCGCTCTGCAAACCATTAAACCAGCGCACATTGCTACCGTGAGGAAACTCGCCAAGCCACCTCACCTGATTATGCGTATCATGGATTGTGTGCTGCTGTTGTTCTTTAGGAGACTTGATCCCGTGACCGCAGATCCCGAGAAGCCCTGTTGTAAGCCATCGTGGGGCGAATCACTGAAGCTAATGAGTGGCGGAGGCTTCTTGAACAACTTGCTTACTTTCGCAAAGGTATATAAAGAAATAACGGTGTGGTAGAATTCAGGATTGCCGTCCAGGGGAAAGTTGAATTTCCAAAGGTCTGGGGAAGTCAGGAAATGTTGTTTTGTGGCTAGACACTGAGGTTGCAAAAGTGTAGGAGCTGATCTCTCTGACTTCATTGCTGCTTCTATTTACAAATGAAGATCATGTTCTCGGATGGTCACAAAAAAACTGATTTGTGGGCATTGAAAGCCAGGAAATGGCCGTTGTTTTTATCCCGCTCAGGTTCAAGTTCTTCATTTACCACTTCCCCTATTTTGTTGAATGGCAAATGACAAATCTAAACTACCGTGAACTAAATCGCTTGACCGAGTCAAAAACGTGTTACGACGCTAACAACCAGTCCTGTCAACTTTTCTCGTCGACAGAAAAACACTATAATATAAAAATATATAAAGCAGGGTTGGCGCAGTGGTGAGAGCGCTCGCCTTCCACCAATGTGTCCCGGGTTCGATTCCCGCACTCGGTGTCATAAGTGGGCTGAGTTTCTTGGTTCTCTACTCTGCTGCGAGAGGTTTTTCTCCGGGTACTCCGATTTTCCCCTCTTCTCAAAAACCAACATTTGATTTGATTTGATTTGATTTAGAGTTTATTTGGTTTTGAGGGCCTCAGAGTCATCAGTGTCTTAGGACTACTGTTAAGTGTTCCACCCTCGTTAAATAAAGCCTATTATTATATAAACTAATGTAGTTGTTGTACGGTGTTGTTAATTTTGTTGTGACAACATAACCTCAGCATTAACGCTGATGTTAGTTTTGTCAGTACAAGCCTGCAATATTAACACGAACCTGCTTCAGTTTATAATACTAACAATCATCGTTCTTCATTTTGAAAACTGAATTTTCCAATTCACGCGATCAGGGCCCATGGAGATAGTTAAGATCTTTAGCCGTTAAATGCAGATTGAAAGATAGCGGATTATTGTTCTTCAGGATACCATCAATGCAGAAACCGTTGAGCTGCTGGCGCCTTACCTTGAGATGGAAGACTACACACTGGAAAGTGCCAGAAAGGTTTGCGGCGACGTGGCTGGGCTTGCTTCATGGACCAAAGCTATGGCTTTCTTTTATGGAGTTAACAAAGAGGTTCTTCCTCTCAAGGTATAGTGGAGTAACCATCTTTCAATGTTGCACTGCAATGATAGATCAATTAACAATTTTGTTAGATTTTAGAAGAAATGCCATTTACACCATTTGTCTTAGAGTGACATGACATCGCTACCATACTGGAAAACATGTGTGCTACGCCGAAGAACTTCGACGTGGCGCCAGGCGATTTACGCCAACCTCTGGCGTATTTCATGTAGCCTTTTGGCCTGTCCAGCCGTTGGTGTGGTGTAACTCCGAAACATTTTGAAATAAACATACGTCAAAGGGAGCCCATGAACACGTCTTGAGTAATACCTCTGAAATTATGACGACCGGCGTGGTGAGATTGGGGTAGCAAATTTTATGCTAAAATCGTGGCGTAAAACTTCGGCGTTTGGGATACGAGCTTTCCAGTATGGCAGGGACAACACAACAGTTTGTTTGTACGATAATTCACTATTCATCGTTTTCGTTATTATGTCCAAAAAATGGCAAATGTGATCAACTTTGGAATCCTTTAGTTGGCGTCTCTCTGACGTTGTGTCCTGTTTCTTTCAAATGTGAAGGCCAATCTGATCATCCAAGAAGCTCGCTTAGAGAAAGCCCAAACTGAACTGAATGCTGCACAGGAGCAGTTGGATGAGAAACAGCGTGAGTTGGACGCCGTGCAAGCCAAATACGATCAGGCCATGCGCGACAAACAAACACTGGTCGATGACGCAGAGGCGTGCAGGAGGAAGATGGCCAATGCTACGGCGCTGATCGATGGGCTTGGGGGAGAGAAAACGAGGTGGACTGAACAGAGCAAGAAATTTGATCAGCAGATTCAAAGGTGTGGTTGGTGTTGAATCAGTGTTTGAATTTGATCCTTGAACCTGTTCCATGTTCGAGGATGTAACGAAAATATAGGCGCGCGCAAATATTCTTTGAAATGCCCTGTCTCGTAAGCTTTTTCTCCACATGCCAACAGCTTTGGTGAGTAAAAACCGGGAAGCAAGAGCTGCTTTTCTTGTTCTCAAGATTTTTGCGGTTATGTTATTTTGTCTTTCTGTTTTGTTTTTAGGGGTTTTTTTGTTTTTTTTTTTCCATACGAATTAAAAACCTCTCAAAAACTCCTCTTTAGTCTGGTAGCCTTTTTAAAGGTTCCTCTGTTCAAACTATAAGACAGACGAGAAAGGTTTTCTGGGCCAGGACATCGTTTTTAGTGAGAAAACGAGACGGAAACGACGCTAGACGCAAATTGGTTTTACTTCTAGTAAGACATTCACGCGACTGTTACGTCTTTCCTTTTAGAGTTAATTTAAAATTATGCCCGTTCCTATTGTAAGCAAGGCGAAATGCCCGTTTTTTGCAAAGGTATTGCATCTTCTGACTGTCGATTTTAGAGAAGCCGTAAGTGTAATAACCTCACAAACAGACGATCAGAAGCAAAACAAATTTGTGCCTAAAATCAAGTCCGTCCTGTGTTGTCAAACCCAACATTAGGGAACATCGTCTTTCAGTACTCCTTCTTTTCAGGTTGGTTGATGATGGCCACAGGGAACGTCTTCCGCTGTGATCCGTTACAACTCTGTTAACTTGTCTTTGAACTATCTTTCTAGGTTGGTCGGTGACGTGTTGTTAGCCACAGGGTTCTTATCCTACTCTGGACCATTTAACCAAGCATTCAGGACTCTGCTACTGGACAACTGGAAAAAGGAAATGAGAAAAGTCAAAATTCCTTTCACAGAGGTAGTGCTTCATGAAACTACAGGTTCTGGGTTCTGTTTTGATGTTTTTTCTTACAAGTACACTAACACCCCTTCAAGGTGTGTTTTGGCCATACAAGGTGAGGATGGAAGACAAACCTTGAAGCTCCAACATGTGATCCCTTCTGGTTGTTTTGAAAGCGTTACTGTCATGTTCTGATTTGCTGCTGTTGTTGTTGGTGGTGGTGGCGGTGGTGTTCTTGTTCTTATTATTGTTGTTGCTACTAAATAAACTACCGAAAACCAAACTAGCGGGACATAAATTTGATCCTGTATTTTTTAGGATTTGAACTTGGTGAACATGCTTACAGATGCTGCAACCATCGGTGAATGGGCTCTCCAGGGACTGCCAAGTGACGAGCTCTCTGTTCAAAACGGTATCATCGTCACCAAGGCATCCCGTTATCCTCTCCTTATCGATCCCCAGGTGAGATACCGGTAGTTATTTCCCTGTAATAAAACAATCTTGAGACCAGACAGTTGCTGGTATTTAACAATACTGCGTTATGGTGGAACTCTGATGCAACCACCTTAACACTCAAGCATACTTTAGAGTGCTTGGGTTCTTTGAACAGTAACATCTTTTTATATTGTTCACTTGGTATGTTTTTTTTCCTCAGGGCCAAGGAAAAGCCTGGATTAGGAAGAAAGAAGGACCGAACGAGTTACAGGTATCAATCGTCATTTGCCTTTGTTTCATATCAGTTCTCATCTCTACATTCTCGACTCGCTGATTGTCATTGTTGGTGATAGATCTATCATAGTGTCTGTGACAATAGTTTGTTTGCACAATCTTCGGCCCACCCTTGCGTGATTTTTCCTCTATTCTCGATCCCTATCTTTTGACAGTATTGCCATTTTCTAAAGAGGAAAATTACACCAGGAAAGCAACTTTTTTTTTTTTTTGCTTCAGGTCACCGCTCTAAATCACAAATACTTTAGAAGTCACCTTGAGGATGCTCTCTCCTTGGGAAGACCGCTGATTATTGAGGATGTTGGAGAAGAGCTGGATCCAGCGCTTGACAATGTACTAGAAAAGAACTTCATCAAGTCTGGAAAGACGTACAAAGTAAGTAAATGTTCATTGATTCACATTATAGAATTATGCCGTGGGTTGTTCATTTGTTTGTTGGGCATGCTGTCGCCAATGTTTCTTTTGTTTGTTTTGTGTTTCTCCAGCATTTGTTTGAGTACCCAACGACCCCAATAATTACTGGTTTGGTACATACCACTCCACGAAATCTTATTAACAGTTTCGTACTGTTACACTCCGTGGGTTCAGCGAATAAAACGTAGTGAGATAATGACAAGTTTCCACTGTTTTTATTTCGACCGCTTGACTCTTTACGCACTCATCCGATCGCCGCTCTCCCGCTCTCCCTAGCCCAAACATGGCAACCTCATATTTGGATATATATATATATTTTTTTTTTATCCTATTCTTAGGTCAAAGTCGGTGACAAGGAGGTGGACGTGATGGACGGCTTCCGGTTGTACGTCACCACCAAGCTTGGTAACCCGTCCTACACACCGGAAGTTAGTGCCAAGACCTCGATCATTGATTTCACGGTCACCATGAGCGGGTTGGAAGATCAGCTACTTGGAAGAGTAATCTTAACAGAAAAACAGGTAACTTACGAGTTCTGAATTGTTTTGCAATAGCAATCAGCGCTTGTCTGTATCAAATTATGAGATAACATTTTTAACTAGTGGAATAATGTTGTGCGTGCCAGGTGATTTAACTGAAGCTGCGTTCTCGTTTGGAGTAAGCTACCCAACGACAGTCGAGCTCGTTGCGGTGCATGAGCTAGGCCAGAGAGCCAGGTTCAAACGGTAAAATCCGGCAATTTGAAAATGGGAAAATTGTCGTCCGAATACATTGTGTATGGCCTAGAAAGCTTATTGTCTGAAAAAAAATCAGTGCTAGTTTTAACAGTGTCCGTACAAAAATGCGTGATTTAAAAACGTAGCATATGCAACAGTCAATGTTTGAGAGTGGAAGGCGCAGTAAAGTAAATGTTCCTTTTTGTTTAGGAACTCGAAGCAGAGCGTACCAAACTGATGGAAGAAGTGACTGCTAACAAGAGAAAGATGAAAGACCTGGAAGACAATCTACTGTACAGATTAACCAGTACCCAGGGCTCTCTCGTGGAAGATGAGTCGCTGATTGAGGTTCTGAGCGTCACAAAGTCCACGTCAGAGGAAGTCAGTGAAAAGCTGTTGGTTGCTGCGGAAACCGAACTGAAGATCAACACCGCTCGAGAAGAGTATCGACCAGGTCAGTGGGTGGGTTAAAGGCCAGTGTCGTTCATATCCTTGTAGAAGGGTACTCTCCATTCCGTAAAACCAAAGAAAGAGTAATGATATGCCCCTCCCACCCCTCCCCTCCCGCCCTGTTTTTGAAGTGTACTGATAAACCAATACAGTTGAACCTCTCCTTACGGACACCTCCCTAATACGGACAGTTCACTTGGGCCCGGGAAAATGCCCGTACATTCTTTGTAAAAATAACCTCTATAATACGGACCCTCTGTAATACGGACAACGGACACGAAATCTCGGCCCCAGCGAGAAAATTCATACAAACTTAACCTCTTTATTACGGACACTCCAATGATGACAGTTCTTATTCAACACGATTTCCTGTTTGTCGTTACATATCAAAGTGTAATCAATTGTCTCATTGTTCATATGATAACAGTATCATTTGTTTTCAATCAGCAAAAATTATATATCGACATGTCATTGCCATTTATCATCAAGATTTCTTATTCTTTGAAGACTCTCCAGTTGTTGCTTTCCTTTTTCTACCTCTTTTCTTCTCAACATTTTCACTTGAAAAACTATCTTTACGGACATGCCTCTCAAAGACTTGTTTTGGCCAGTTTTGACTTAAAGAACACCTAATACCATTAATGGAGCCTTTAAAGTGACGTTATATTCATGACCTCAATACAACGGACACCTCTCTAATACGGACACTTTGCTCTGTTCCTTCGGTGTCCGTATTAGAGAGGTTCGACTGTATTGCAAACGAACGAACGCAAGAGCAAAGCAAACGCGAATGGGGTACAAAAGTTCTCTTTTTTTGGGCTTGTGGGTCAAAACTTTAAGAATGATCTACGGCATAGCATTTGTTTCTGAAAAACATTTTCTGCTTCGCATGTTTCTCTGTTTGAGAACATTTGAATTTTCCAATCAATTGCACAGTTAGTTTACGGATCTTGTTATTCACTGACGATTACGTTGTTTCATTCTAGTGGACTGATTTCAAAAATTGCTTTGCATTTGCTGTTGTCGACTTCTTTCACGTTTTTGAATACGCTATAGTTTAGTTTTCAGTTTTTTACTCTAGGGGCAACAATTTTCAATGTAAATAAAACAAATGTGGCCTTTGGATGACTGTTTTTTTTTTTTTTTTTTCTAATTTACATAATCCGTAATCGTCCCGTGGGCATTACGGTGCAGCGTAGCCAATCAGAGCGCGCGTTATATCGTCTACAAACACTAGCCATATAATAATAATAATACGTGACAAATTTCTCCTTTCCCTCCTCTCCCAGTGGCCACCCGAGGTAGCATCTTGTATTTCCTGATTGTCGAGATGTCCTACGTAAATGTTATGTACCAGACCTCCCTCAGACAGTTCCTCGGACTATTCGACATTTCCATGGCGCGTTCCCAGACGTCACCGATTCCCGCCAAACGAATCCAGAACATCATCGAGTACTTGTCGTTTGAAGTGTTTCGCTACACGACTCGAGGCCTGTACGAAGAGCACAAGTTCCTGTTCACTCTCCTACTCACTTTGAAGATTGATTTGTTAGAGAAGAAGATTCGTCATGAAGAATTCCAAGTTCTTATCAAAGGTGAGTAGACTTTGTCAGAGTTAGCCCGCTGCTTGTTAGGCGTTGCCAAGAAATACACCAGATGATTTTCAAAGGCAACACTCTGTGTAACGTACAAAACTTGTTTCGCTTTGTAAACAACAATCTTCAGTCACCGCTGTTTAAATAAATTTCTCTGAAGTAATTGTAATTTGGATATGACAGTGAGCTAGCTTATCAACACGAATCAAAGACCATTTTATAATCCTTAGTGGTATAAGTTCCTTTGGTGCGTATTTTGTGTATCGACGTCAACTTAAGATACGTTTGGTACCTCGAAACTTGTTTTTGTCGGAATAAAAGCCAATGCATCCAAAATGTTCCAGTAATCTTTTCATATGGTGCGGCCTTATACAAGTTTGACTGTGAAACTTGTTTTTCTTGTTTGACAGGTGGCGCCGCGCTCGACTTGAATGCCGTGGAACCCAAACCAAAGAAGTGGATCCTGGATATGACCTGGCTGAACCTGGTGGAGCTCAGCAAGCTACCTCAATTCACTCAGCTTCTGGGACAGGTAAGGTTTTGTTGTTAATACTTGGTTATTAACGAAGCGTATCGTATCGGCATCATCACCACTTTCTGAGAGTTTTTGTTTTTGTAACTTCAAATCGCTGCCTTATTAGAGATTTGGTGTTCCAGGCTATTTTAGTCAAGCCAAAGGTGTCGAAATGCGAGTAAAATTCGTGGAGAGTTGGCTACTCTATGATCACAGCGATTGTAACTCGTTGTTGGGAAAATTTGCAAAGTAAGGATCTCGTCGACCAAGTAAAAGAACAACGCAAAGAAGTCACAAATAAATGCACTTATCATTCGATGGATATTTCCCCCCCTTTTCATTGGCTGAGAGCCCACCACTTGACCTGCAAATAACTGCCTACAAATAATGATCTGCTCATGCGTAATATCGTCTAAATGCGTTTTTGCTGCAAATAATATTCTGCTCATGCGCAATTGTAACCACGCTAGAATAAATTATTTAACTGAGAAGGAAACCAATTGAATTTCTGCCAGCAGCGCACTCTTACCGCTTCCCAAAAAAAAAGTATCCAAACAAACTTGGTGATCGAATGATAAAACAATTATTGAACTCGGTTATCGCAAAATATCGTGATTTGCCAGTGTCTCGCAGATCAGTTATTTGCCTCAGCCTTCAGCTTCGGCAAATACTTGATCTGCTCGCCACTGACAAATCACGATATTTTGCTCAACCTCGTCCAATAATTGTTAATTATTCCCAAGAGCTAAACGCTTAAGAAACGTTTTTTCAACTCAAAAGGGTGCAGAAGATCGCGTTCCTTATAGGAAGGACACCGAAATGGGGAAATTTTCTCGTAAAACCGCCTTCTTTAAATTGTCAAAGTATGCCTAATATGTGTTATGGTTTAAAAGAACCACTCTTGTAGAATGTTGAAGCTCGATATCTTCGTTTTACATACCTTTCATTTGATATCAACTACCGCACAAAAACCGGTTAATCCGGTTACTTGACGAGTCTTTAAATTGGAGGTGAGTGCATTCGTTGATGTTCGTGACTCTCCGTAGGTTGCGAACAACGAGTCCGGCAAGGCATGGAAGACGTGGTTCGACTCTGAGGCACCCGAAGATACTCCTATTCCAGATGGTTACCAGGGCTCTCTCGACACCTTCAGAAAGCTTCTTCTTATCAGGGCCTGGTGCCCCGACCGTACGATCAATCAAGCTCGGCGTTATATCACAGATTCCATTGGAAGAGAGGTAAAGAAAGTAAACAAATCAATACGTGGTCGGTGTAAATTATTACTTTAACACGATGGTAATTATTCCGGAGGATTGTGTAATGATGAAATTTGTTTTTATTTTCAGTGGTTGCATTGGTTTTAAGAATAAAGATCTTAGTCTATTGCAGCAAAAGAATGCGTTGACCTGGACAGAGTTGGTGAATAAGACTAGCAACTCATGAGCGTTTTTAGGGACCGTTGCACACAACGTTTGAGACCAGTATATATATTGACAAGCCTGCATGTTTTAGAGCTGGCACGCCAGTTTTTGGTTGGATTGAAGTGATGATTCTAAAGGCAACAAGGAAATCAAAACTGCATCGTTAACTACCAGCCTCATATTTAGCATCATCAGTGTTCCAGATAACAGCGGGTTCTTGGGTTGAAAACCCGAGAAAGCTGTCTCCTTCACCCGACACACTTAGTTGTTGAATCACAAAATTTGGGAAGACCCATGTCCAAGGACCTCTTAAATTCTCCCATGACCCCTCCCATCCCCCAACTCCTGTTTGACGAATCTTGTGCAAAACGCATCTGACATGTGGTTCTTCTTTTTAACAGTACGCAGAAGGTGTAATTCTCAACCTGGAATCTATGTGGGAGGAAAGTAATATCCGAACACCGATGATCTGCTTCTTGTCAATGGGTTCCGATCCTACAGCCTCCATTGAGGCCTTGGCCAAGAAAATGAGACTAGGTAAAACATGTTGTGCAGTTGTTTTTAAAAGGGGCTTCGTTAGCACTGTTCAGTATCCTTTCAACCCCACTCCTGGACCGACTGCCCCTGCCCCAAAAAAGGAAAAATAAGAAACCGCAGTTTTGTTTACAATTACTTTGCGAGCTTTCTGAAACAATACAGTGAACGCTGTCCTTGTCCAGAAAAGGCCAAGCTGGAAGGTGGATAGCAACTAGAAAAAAATAGGATTTTTCTCTTACGTCTTTGAAAGAAGTCATCAATAACTTACAGCTTACTGCTTTTTGGTGCGTTTCGTTCCTTGCTTGGCCTGTTGTTGATTGGACGGTTCTACTCCGGATATCAATCCACAGCCCAAATCGTGAGACATTCCATTAACTCAGCTATCATTCAAACCGCGATGACAAACATCTTTCATAACAATCATTTGCTTTATTTTCCCAGACTGCCGAGCCATTTCCATGGGTCAAGGACAAGAGGTGCATGCGCGGAGGTTGTTGGGACAGTTTATGAACGAGGGAGGCTGGGTTCTACTTCAGAACTGCCACTTGGGCCTGAACTTCATGGACGAATTGCTGGAGACGGTATAAAAGAATTTCTCGTTTTTAAAGAATCTATTCATACGTTAGTTTTTCTAATGTCGTGCACTTGTTTATGTGTGATTTTTGACAGTTAATTGGGTTGTGCGTTAGACTGGAAAAGAAATCACGAAATTCTTCTACTCCTTGTTTTCATCTTTAATTTGACTGGAAGTGCAATCCAGTGTGGCGCAGTACAAGCTGTCAAAGAACTAGCTAATCACACTTTAATCACACCTTCCACTCTCCCCAACCAAAAAAGTAGACTAGGTTCATATGAAATAATGCAGAGAGAGTATCAAAGCAGTCCTGTTAAACTGAAATCACGGTGGTGAAAGCACTCACCTCCCACTTATGTGGCCCGGGTTTGATTCCCTGGCTCAGCGTCTCGTGCTTAGCGCAAGAGTTCTTTCTCCAGTCTTCCCCTTATTCTATTCGCTCTGGGCTTCGAACTTTGTCAGCCGTAATGACTGTCAGAAGTGCATGTGGTTGATAGTTTTGTTGTGTTTGCAGATCACCACAACCGAGAATGTAAACGACAAGTTTCGTCTGTGGATCACGACTGAAGTGCATCCTAAATTCCCCATCACTCTTCTCCAGTCCTCTATCAAGTTTACCAATGAACCCCCACAGGGAATTAAAGCCGGTCTCAAAAGAACATACGCTGGCGTCACGCAGGTTTGGGAACAAATCCGTTTTGTTGGCATTATATTGTAAGTTTAAATCTCTCGTACACGATTGCCTTCGTGAAAAAAAAAAAGATCGTGATCAGAAGGTGTATTACCTGGATATTATGAAGGCCGTAGAATCACTAATGTTTGAGATGTGTTGATATTTTGGGGTATTTTCATTTCGTTGTTGTTAATGTTTAATTAGCGCTCATTCAGTTTGTTTGTGATGCTATTTCCGAGCGTGTTTCAACTTCCCTCACCTAATGTTACTGATGTCTTCATAGACGGCAGATGATGGCAATTTTTGCGAGAGATGAATCCTTTCTTGTAAAACAGCGCAGTCCCGTCAATGGTTCAACGTCTTCTTATCCGCCATTAGACAACAATTTCTCCTGACCGTGTGCTCCTAGTGACCGAGTATTTCCGACTGTTTGTTTCTTTCTTTCTTTCTTTACAGGGTCCGAAATTAACTTTTTTCTAAGGGAACCAATTGGCGACTAACCTAAAAATTTTGGTCGCCAAATGGAAGGGTTTGGTCGCCAAAGACAAGTGTTAGTTTTTTTGGTTTGGTTGTGTTAATTTTTCGTTTTACTCCAGTAGTTTTAATTTACGTTAATTTATAGTAAAAGCTAAAAATTTAAACTTTCTTTCACTATAATTAAACAAAATGTTTCCATTTAACACAATATTATTACATACAGCTATTAAAGCCGTGTAACGATAACATAGTCCTACATCTCAATGAGCGTGTTTGTCAACGTTCATGCGAAGGCTTCGGATTTCTTTTTCTTATTATTTCCATTTAGTAGGAACTATACTGGTCTCCTGTTAAGTTCTGTGTACTAGACGTATGGGGGCCCTCTTTCAATACTTAGATTTAATCAAGTGTGCAACTCAACTATCTGTTCTTCGCCGAGACGCAACGAAAACGCAATGACGAGAAATGTTCTAGTGCCAGGCGCTCACACTCTTTTATTGCTCGAACCAGTCCCCCACCTAAGTCAGTGGCCATGATAAAAACTATAAAAACTAATTGAGTTGATTATTGACCAATACAATCGCAATGGCATTTACTCTGTTTACTGGTATTTAGGTAAAGTATGAAAAGATTTAAATTAAGCGCGCTTGTTTCGGCTGACGCTTTATTCGTCACGACTCGTCACGATTTTCGCCACGTCACGTTTTTGCCCGCGATATCAGAATTGCGAGAAGCCGCTGAAACAATATGGCGCCGGGTAATTATGGTGATCGTAAAATCGTCGCTTTGTTTTACTACAATTCTCCACGGCAGCGTTATGTTTTCTTTTAAAAAAAGCCCATTTACCTTGGAATTCCAAATACCGAGGGGACAAAAGGTTAGTCGCCTGCTGGCGACCAGTTCTAAATTTCTGGTCGCCAACGCTCAATTTTTGGTCGCATTGGCGACCAGTCAGTCGCAATGTCGGACCCTGCTTTACTTGATGTCTATGTTGTATTGATGAAAAATATCTTATCTACCCCAGGATCAACTAGATGTGACCAACATGCCTCAGTGGAAGCCGATGCTATACGCCACAGCATTCCTACACACCATTGTGCAAGAGCGCCGTAAGTTCGGTCCTCTGGGATGGAATATCCCGTATGAGTTTAACTCCGCTGATTTGACTGCCTCTGTTCAGTTCATTCAGAATCATTTGGACGATATTGATCCAAAGGTGGTAAGTATTCTGTACTGCATATGCTCTCTGCTGTTGAAATACGGTGATAAAATTAGATAAGAGGGGACCTGCTGAGACGAAAATTATCATTCAAGCGGAATATTTTTCCCGTCTGAGCCCGCAGGGCCCCATCTTCTGCCATGCGGATTTATCGTAGGCAGTATTACACTGTGTTCTGCTGAGCTACAGATGGAGTCAGAAGATTTCAGTGCGCAATGAACATACGAGAACTGAGAGATTTGGCATCTCAATGACTCTCTTTGTATTTCCAGCTCAAGTTGCGATAAAAGAAAATGACAACATTCTTCCAAACATCCTTTACCTCTTTTTTCCACTTAATTTTAACCTTCCTTCTTCATCTCCCCTCTAGGGCGTGTCTTGGGTCACAGTGCATTACATGCTTGGTGAAGTACAGTACGGCGGCCGTGTAACTGACGATTTTGACAAACGTCTTCTCAACACGTACGCACGATTTTGGTTCAGTCAGGAAATGTTCAAAGACTCATTCAAGTTCTATCAAGGGTACAACATTCCTCGTTGCACGCAGATCGCAGATTTTATGTCACACATTGATGAGATGCCCTTGTCAGATTCTCCAGAGGTAAGATAAAGTCAGTTGAACTATCGTTTTTGCGGTAACTGCCCAATGTACACAGAGGTTTGAGTGCTCCGTGACGTATCCTTTCATGACTTTCATTGGAATTAGTAGAAAAGTTGAGTTTTCGGCGTTCCCTAGCCTCTCTTGTAAACAAATTTCCGGTCGCAATACGCACAACTGTAAAATTGTCGAGTAGCTGGACAGACTTACCAGCAACAGGGTTGCCACGGTCAGGGAAAAGTCAGGGAAAAACAGATTTTTTTCAAGTTCAAGGAAAAGTCAGGGAATTATGTATGAAGTCAGGGAATTTCTAAATTCTACCTGAAAGTTAGTGAAAAGTCAAGGAATTTACCTTTGGCTAGCGATTTGGTTTTGGAAAGAGATTCTTTGGTAGTAAAGGTGTTTTCAGTTCAAAAAATCCTACACAGGAATTGATTTCTTTGGCTTCATTGCTGGCTTTATTGCCTGAGGATTTGCCTCTTATGGTCAGTGGAAAGTCAGGGAATTGTCAGGTAATTTTTTCTATCCAATGAGTGGCAACCCTGTGCAACTGGTTGAACTAATATGTAACAGGCAAGGCATAATATGACACGAGTTGGCCTTGCATGATCTAACTAACGCAATCATCTAAAATGGCGTGGGCCGTCTTAGGCCTTATCGCGGCATGGTTGCCTAAAGTTCACTTAGAGATTTCTATCCAAGACTCGAGATCGTTACTCGTCGCTCTTTTCCTAGGTGTTCGGTCTTCATCCAAACGCGGACATCACATACCAAACGAAGACCACTTCAGATGTGCTGGAAACGATTGTAAACATTCAGCCTAAAGACAGTTCTGGAGGATCAGGGGAAACCCGTGAATCACTTGTTGCGCGTCAAGCTACGGAGATGTTGGACAAGCTGCCAGCGGATTACGTACCATATGAGGTCAGATAATATTTCAGATACTGTTATTGTTGTAATGATTCTGTAATATTTCAGACACTGAGGAGAAAGTGTACCTTTGTGATAACATCTGCAAATGGTTAGACTCTCTAGTCTTCTCGCGTAAGGACGGTAAATCGTAGATCCCGTCTCATAGCACTTGTTCATAAACCCTGAGAGACGTTATGAACCCACACATTGATTGCAAATAGTAGGGAACATAATCCCGGTGTTATGGTCTAATGTTTCGTAGCAGTTAAACGAAAATAGCTGTAAACTGCGTTAGCAGTCTGGCAAAGTCCCCCGGACAGTGTTGTAAAGCGCATATGATTATATTTATGTAGAAAGTGCGCTACATAAATATTAAACACCATTATATTAAGTCCTTGGTCTTTCCTAGCCTGTACAGGCTTGTTATAGATCTGTCGTACGTACTTCGCAGGTCTCTCCCTTGTGCACAGTTTATCTTTAGTTTGGTCCCTTAAGCCAGACAACGCGTACAAGAGGCTGACAAAATGAGTCACCCTCTTGTACTCGTTGCCATTAATCGCTTCATTATCTTTTAATTGGAAATCCCAACAGGTGAAGGCGCGCCTCCAGAAAATGGGTGCATTGACATCAATGAACATTTTCCTTCGTCAAGAGATTGACCGCATGCAGCGTGTGATCACAGCTGTGCGTAACACCCTGGTGGATCTCAAACTTGCCATTGATGGTACCATCATCATGAGTGAAAACCTGAAAGATGCTTTGGATAATATATACGACGCTCGAGTGCCGGCCTTGTGGAAGAAGGTAGCGTTCGGTTTTCAAAGTAACGAAGTTGTTTTGCCCAACTGGTGCGATGTATTTGAATTGCTTCAAGTTCCATTTAAGTCACAGGCAACTGTCGAGTTTGCACTTTGCTCCGCTTAAGACCGTTCACGTATCAGACAAAAATGTACCAGATGTTTTCAGGCGTGACTGATTACGCCTCCTTCCCATCCTCCTGCATTTGTTGTCCACAGACACCGATGAGTGACGTAAACCGTCTTCGCTACAACTCAGGAGACAGTCGGGAGAATACCCTCGAGTCCTACCACATGACGCGTCATTAATTAATGGCGCTTTCCAGCCTCTTACGCAGACTTTCCTTGGCTCGTCACGCAATCTCTCTTCTCCAGTGTTTGGGAGTTAGGCAGGAGAGATTGCGTGATGAACCAAAAGAAATGCTGTGTAGTGGCTATAGTATTTGCAGTGAGACGTAATAGGTCTCTTGGAAGTACTAGTTTAATAATATACCGGGACGGGTATTTATAGGTTTCAAAGTGTTACTAAAATAGAAAATAGCCGTCACTTGGAGTCAATCATAGTGGTTACTATAAAGTGCACCTAGACCCTTTTTTTTTTTGCTTAAATAAATCTTTGCACCTGTTCGAAAAGCATTGCGCCGTTTCTTGTTCTTTTTTGCAAAATGTGGCTTTTTATAGGCTTCAAAACTTGCGAAATAGTAAGCATCATTTGGTACACGACCAAGTGAAAAGGGGCGTGGGTCCATTCTTGATTTGACGTCAAAAACTGCTTTGCATGCATGTTTACAAAGACTTAATGCGATGCAAATCGGTTTGTGACGTCAAATCAAGAATAGACCCACGCCTCTTCTGATTCGGTCGTGTACCCAATGACGCTTACTTTTCCGTAATTTTGGAAGCCTATAAAAAGGTGACATTTGGTGAGAGAGAATACAAAAAGGGCGCAATGCTTTTCGAACAGGTGCAAAGACTTATTTTAGCGAAAAAAATATTCTGGGTTAAGGTGCACTTTAAATAACGTAACGGGTTTTGATTGTGAACCTTATTCTTATTTTTCCCTTGTTGTTGCAGATATCCTGGGATTCCACTACTTTGGGATTCTGGTTTACAGAGTTAATCGAACGGAACAATCAGTTTTTCTCATGGCTGTTTGAAGGGAGGCCCAGTGCATTCTGGATGACTGGTTTCTTCAACCCTCAGGTTTGTCCTTTGGGCTCCGATTGTTTTTGTTTGAACAGTGTTTAACTCTAGGCCCCGGTTGTTCAGAAGCTGATTAACTTAATCCAGGATTAGCGTGTGGTTGTAGTGTTTGACATGAGGGTGAAAGTGTCTTTTGCTGCTTTTTGTTTTTCGGGATTATTTCCTCTAATCTAAAACTTTGCAGAATATCAGCGTTGAACAACATTTGAGGACAGAGAAAGAGCATCCTGGTTAATTTTTAATCTTGGATTAGCATTAATCGGATTTTGAACAACCGGAACCAGGTTATAATTACTGTTCCTACCATCAGCTGTACCATAAGCTAATGTTATAATGTAACGTTGCACCATTAGCTGATGTAAAATTCAGGAATAAAATAATAACGGAACTTGAAAAATATATATGTGTTTCTGAATTTGATGTTGACTCCAATTCTGAATTAGTTTGACCTTATTACTTATCACGTTATGATTTCCTTGATGAGGAACTACCTGCAAAACGATCAGTAAACTTTGGTGGTCGGTTCTTTAGAGGGGAGGTTGTTTCTTTGACTGAAGGTGTTATAATCAAGGCGGTTCGATTGTAAATATTGACCACAAAATAATATAATGAGAAAACAAAATTAAGAACTGAACTGTGACTCGTCAACAGTGTGCCTATAAGCACGCCTTCACCTGGCCGAATAAGTTTTGGTTCGTTCTAACTTTCTTCCTTTGGAAATTTTCAGGGCTTTCTGACAGCAATGAGACAAGAGATTACCCGTGCGCACAAAGGCTGGGCCCTTGATAACGTTGCGTTAGCCAATGATGTCACAAAGATGATGAAAGAGGATGTGTCCTCATCGCCGGCCGAAGGTGTTTATGTGCATGGCTTGTTTCTGGATGGCGCTGGCTGGGATCGAAGGAATTGCAGACTCACGGAACCTGCACCGAAGGTGCTGTTTACTGCACTACCAGTGGTCCATGTGTATGCCGTCAACACCGCTGCTTTGGTGAAGGACGCGAAGGACAATAAAGATGTTGTTAAGTTCTATGAGTGCCCAGTGTACAAGAAGCCCAGGCGCACAGACTTAACATACATTTTCTGTCTGAATCTCAAGACTTCGCAGCATCCTGATCATTGGATTCTGCGAGGTGTCGCCCTGTTGTGTGACACAAAGTAACTTTACTTAAACGATACCGTCGTGTTTTCCCTGCGGTGTTCCGCAAAGCAGACTTGCGTGACAACTATTTCGACTGTGTACAGTACTATGTCACGCTGTGTTGTGTGACTGAAAGGAGTTTTGCGTGTTCCTGAATATTTATTCAATGGTATTTCTGTTTCGTCGTGCAATACATCAGTGTTTTGTGGTAGGCCTTCGTGAGCAATTGAATAAGGTGTTTCTTTTTTGTTTGCAATTGTTTATATTTTTCCTTTTGATTTGTGTTGAATTTCCATTCTTCAGAGTACCTGGTAAAGGATATTTTTACTAACTTAAAATTTCTGTAAAATTTATTTTTGTTTAATGACAACGTAAAGACTGCTTTACCCTAAAATGTTGAATAATGACTGTGTTGCAAGTTAGGAATACCTGGTTGCATGAAATGCTTTTATTTTGCCAAAAAAGAGTTAATTAATTTCTATTTCTTTTAAAAGGAGTGTGAACGCTAATAAACAGTTTTATAAATATGTCTGAGCTGTGAGTTCTTAGAATCAGCAAGGATAACAAATTCATATGGCGTTAACCGATTTTACTGTTGCACAATTTTATTTATCTCGTAATATTTGTTCATTAATTTTTAGTTTTTCTTATGAGGGCCGAAGTCGCTCGCTCAGAGAGCGTAACGTCGGTTTATGATGACGATGATGATGACATGTTCATCTCTCAGAAAAACGTTTTAAAAACGAGGACGGGCGGTTATCCGTAAAAGTCGAAAATTCCCTAATTTTGCCAGAATATTGGCTTGGGTGAAGTATCTCTGAAAAAAGAATCGTCTGCATTGTTTGCCTCACCATTAAAAATTGATGAGGTTCTGAGATACTGCGGGCTTAGGTCTCATGTGACTTACATCGTTGGTTGATGTTCAGTGTACGTGTGCATGAACTCGAATCGGATGGGTGTATCGCGTTATAAGTGTTTTTTTCAAGCCATTTTTCTCTACAGAAGCCCCCAGGCCGGCATCATCAAGCTGGTGTGAGGATGGGGCCAAGGCTCCGATAGAAAATAGAGGTGAGAGGTGGTTTCACGCTGACTGGGACGCCAAATGTGCCAAACAGGCGGTTCACGAATGAAGTTCTCTCTCTCGCCATTCCGTGGATGAATTCTATGCTAATCAAGTCAATTTGGGCAAGTTTTGACTGGTAAACATACTGAGGCGATCTTTTGGTGGTAGCAAAACACTCGTGAGAGTCGCCGGCTCTCATAAAATGGCTGAAGCACGGCCGGCGGAAAAAGTGAGATGAAAAATTACAGCCAAATACCAAGCTAGACTTTCGGGTTCCCGATCAAGTTTCTTGAAAAATTGACCATAAAGAAGTGCACTTTTTGGTGTTGCTCCTGGACAAAAAAATTAGTCTTCTGAGATTCGTTGCCAAACGAACGGTATGGCGCAGCAGAAATCGGGAGTCGTCGCCCCGTATTTAGGCAGGCCGTTATAAGTGTGAAACCAAGCAGCTGGTGCTACGAACACGTTATTCAATGTTGTGACCACGGTTCAGCAAGAGCATAAAAAGAAGTAACGGTGCCTTTTTTAGCGAATATGTAAGGTTATTGATCTGGAGCGAAGGGCTATGTGATACAATCCCCTCCTGCTGCGCCCGAGGGTTCGGCACTTGGGGAATAGATCACCGCTTTTCCCAAAGTACAGGTTATTAACATGCTTATTTGTCAGTTGGAGACTTTATTTATGTGTTTATTATTAGTATTCACTTGTCCTTCTTGGGAGTCCAAAGCGAGTCGGAAGAAGAATTGTTTCTAACCGAAAGGGGTATCTTTCCGACTCCATGAAAGCTCCTTCTTGGCAGTTGGATTTCCTTTGTGAATGGAAAGTCAGACTCACAGATAGGACGAAAGAGGCTCAGGTTCATTTGAGTTAAACAGTTCCAGACAACGATCTATAGCTTGAAAGTTCTCCCGCCAACAATTATAGTTGCATACTCAGTGACTTGGCCAATGAATGGAAACGAGGCTGAAGGTGACCGTGCTTTGAAAGCTTCACTGTTTTCCTCATGTAAGCCATGTTTTTGTACATTTACATTAGAAAGACAGAGACTCAGTATCAAAACAAAGTCACGTGTACCTTCAGCCTCGCCTTCAATCAAAGGCCAGGTCACTAACTACACAAATGTAAAATGAGCTGATTATGGTGAAGAGGACGTCACTGACGAAGAAATTACTAAACGTAACAGTGAGCGGATACCAGCCAACAGACGAAAGACCATCGCATGTTCGGTAAGCGTGTATGTTTATTAGAGTCTTAGGAGACTAATTTCGAGGGGAATATGTTCAGGGGGTTATGTGTAGAGGAATTTATTCAGGGAATATGATAAGGAATATGGGAAAGATTCCGCACAACCAGATATGTTAGTTATACATGCATTATTGTCTTATTTATCTTGTTCCAAAATGTTCAGGTAGTGCGACAATCTTGCCGGAATATGTTCCATCGTTTTGCCATTGTTAGCAGCCATGGTTTCAGCCTCGACAAAGCCGCGAACAGCTTTTCCGAAAGGTGACAAAAGTAGGGGTTTATGTAAAATGTCTTCCTGAACAAACAAAGAAAACCTAGACACCGTGGGCGACTGGCAAAGGTGCCTTGCTGTCAGCATGGTAACAAAAAGTGCACAGCACGTGTGTATGCTTCCGGCGGCTTCGTCGAGCATTGAACAACCAGGTGTTTTATTATAAACCACCGCACGGTAAATGATAATCTCAACCCAACATTTCCGAGCGTTTCCAGTGGTAAATCCTCCCACGAAAAATCATACTGGCTATTCTTTTCCCAAGAAGGTTCGTTTTCCAGGGTAAACCATTTAAACCTTTCCTTGACGGATTGAGCCTAGCATATTGATTGGTTGACCGGTATCCAAATGCATGTGCCCCACTAGCTTTTCTTTGAGCGCTCTTTTGGTATCCTTTCGGTTTACTCATAGCAATTTATTATGGTACATTACTCGATCAAGAAAGTTCACTAACATGCAGCATGCAAGTTTACCGTGATAAAAAAGTCGTTTACTACAGTGAATAGTGTCTGGTGTAACGGCATCTGACTAAAAGAATGTGAGGGCCCGCGAAGGAATTTATTAGGGAGCTTAAGCACGCGCGTTTTTGAGACGCGAACGGCAACCGGAAGTGAGATGTTTTCCCTTTTAACTTGTCTTCACACAGCTATATTTATATCGGTAAGTATCTTTTCTCTATTAGAGACCCTAAGTTTAAAAGTCTGGTTGAGACCGCTATCCTGGGGTGCGAAATATTCACTTCCGGTTGCCGTCCGCGTCTCAAAAATGCGCGTGCTTAAGCTCCCTATTGAAGTGCGAGGACGGCTCCCGCTTCTTCAACTGAGGCCAGGGGGCTGACTCTAAAAAGAGTTAAAACGCAACTAGCTCAGTTTTATTCATAAGACTTATTCCATCACTATCACTTTCAAAGGCCTTGTTATTTTTGGAAATAATTTTTACTAAATGTATTATTTTTTTAGAAAAAGTGGGGAGGGGCCCAGTCCCACCGGCCCCTCTCTCTGAGAGGTCCCTGAAAGTACTGCACAGCAGCTTCGGCTCGAATGATCACACGTAAGAATTTCTACAGATCCAAATTTACAGTATAAAATACACATATATAGCAACAAAGAACTCGACAGTGGGTCCAAACGTATTGCTTGGAATCTATCATTTTGAGTGTTCGCACTAAGAAATGCGTTCGCAGATAATCCAAAAGTAAAACATTTTTACTGGCAGGAAACGAAATCAGTTGCCAATGTTCGTCAAATGCGATGATAAGACAGTCTTCATGCCTTCTCTGATGGATTTGATCCTTCGAATGTATACGATAGGATTCACGGAAGATATTAGAAACACCATCGTTATACCCCATGGCTGCAAAGCAACGTACGTTTTTGGGGATGAAGACTCGTTGATTTTGTTCAAAAGTGTTGGGGCGAGTGATAGGAAGAGAAGTAAGCTGATAAGAGCCATGTCCAGTGCCACTTTCTTTTCTCGCTGCAAAGCAAGCGAAAGCTGTTGGGATGCTGCTGTGTTTGCAGCGAGGTTGATCTTGTTGTGACGACGAAAGGCATAAAACATTCGCACATGGTTTACAGTGGGGATTACTATGAAAATAACCGGTATTGTCATGGCAAAAATTGTGCCAACAATAGGATAGGAAACAAACTGGACAAGGCATGTTAACAGAAACCAACCAACTCCGGTCAAGGCGATCACCTTTAGGGCACCTGTAAAGATGAAGAACAAAATTACACTTTCAGTTGTGTGGCATTTTTGTACTATCACTCTGAATTTAAGCCATTTTCCCGCTCGATCGCTGCTTTCTTAGAAGAGGCGGCTGGGTTTCAGGTCAATTTTTGTGTTCTGAAAAAACGTTTAACCCGTCTTCCAAGGAAGGCATGAGAGGATCTCCTCGCCGGCCTTAAACAACAGAATTTTGCCATTATATTCTTCTCTATATGACAAAGTGATTTTCAGCTGAGTTTCCAAAATAATTTGGGTTTGCTCTGGTTTTCCATTACTTGACTGCTCAGCAAAACTCGCACCACTCTTTTTCAGCCATTCAGAGGCAATCGTGACTTGCACGCGCGCATTTTCCCACGTTTAGCGCCGATTACATGTGATTGCTTTGCAGACTGATTGGCTCTTCCAAGTGCCGTTTGCGTCTGCTGTGATTTTTCAGAGAAATAACTTTCGTTTTAGCTTTACAACACTCGACTGAAAAGCGCTTAGACTTACAAATAAAAAGGTCATGACTTAAAGCGTTTACCAAAAGTCAGAACCGGTCATTTTGAAAATGAAATGGGCTTCTTTCAAGAATTTTCGACACTGAGAACCCATCACTGCTATGCATATTATGTAGACTAAATAGACTGATCTGTTTGGACAGTTCGGATTAATATTGGAATTCTCTTTACAAATGGAGCGGTCTGGCCGGTCAGTCCTGACTAATGGCAAGCCCCCCCAGTTTTGCATGCACATAACATTCTTTTGGCCACTCCAAATACAAAATTTTTTCCTGTTGAGTCACACATGTATGCTAAAGGATGACGTTTGTTACAACGCTGGATTTGTGGATCACCAATTAATCCCCTCTTTTCCAATAATCTCGGCAGAATTAAAGTTTAGATTGATATTACAAAGTTTACCTTTATTGGTTACTCTTGCCCGATATTCGAGAGGCTTAGACAGAGCATAGTGGCGATCAAAGCTTATCACAACCAAAAAGACAAATGACCACCCAGACGTCAGCATAGTAGAGGCGTAAAAGGCGGTAAATAAGCGTTCTTGATGACTGCATGTTGATTCATCACCAAAGAGCATCAATCGCGCAGCGACAAACAATGGCTGAGCTGTTATAGCCGTCAGGCAATCAGTGGCTGCAAGGCTACAAAGCAGGGTATTGCACGGTTTCTGCAATGTGGGGGTCCTGATTATCGTGAGAATGATGGCCAGATTCGCAAGGAGGGCAAAGACACAGAATGGTATGTTGACTGTAGCCACGAGGACTTCGTTGATCCAAGCGGCCGTGTCGTTTCTCGCCGGAATTCCAAACCACGAGGGAAGACCCTGGCAACTGCTGGTTTCGCTCGCGTTCATTTTGGCTTAAATTTCACTTTTGTTGAAAACAATATTCAATCGAAGATAACCTACAAAAGAAACGTATAAAAAGTAATTAGTATGGCAATTACGTCCACCAGTAATTTTATATTTTTAGTTAGAAATCTACCAATACTGACATTAGCTCATCTATGTAAGAAAAAGTTTTGGGGTCGCAAGATTTAAGGTTACTGTCAACCTTCAGGGGTGTTTTTCGGAAAATCCCTCGTCTGCGCGTTGTTTTTAAAGAAGCCCCGGGAAAATGTGTATCACTGGGAAGCTAATAAAATGAAAAAGCTGAATAGCTCTAACTTTGACAAACCTTGTTTTGATAGGCGAGCACAAGTGTTCAAACGCAAATCTAACCATGTTTGCTCAACGGAATTTATCACCCGTGTGTTTGCACGGACATCCAAACAAACTGGACTATATCACTCAGGAGATAATAAGCTAACAAAGTGTGTGAGGCTTTTTCGATATTTCCATTGGTTCCTGAGAAAATCCATTGTAAAGGATTTTTGTCCACTTGGACGCCACGGGCAAATATTTGCTGACATTTCAATAAAGGGAATACACACAAAAATAAACCCCGAGTTTTCACGCATCATCGAAATTGCTGTCAACAAGGTCATACCGCCGACCCATAGAGAACAACCGAAGAACCCCCTGAAGAGGAAACGTGACAAACCGGTGTCTCAAAAACTAAGACCTAAGACCCCCTTCGAATCTCAAAAACTAAGACCTAAGACCCCCTCCGAATCTCAAAAACTAAGACCTAAGACCCCCTCCGAATCTCAAAACTAAGACCTAAGACCACCTCCAAATCTCAAAAACTAAGACCTAAGACCACCTCCAAATCTTAAAAACTAAGACCTAAGACCCCCTCCAAATCTCAAAAACTAAGACCTAAGACCCCCTTCGAATCTCAAAAACTAAGACCTAAGACCACCTCCGAATCTCAAAAACTAAGACCTAAGACCACCTCCAAATCTCAAAAACTAAGACCTAAGACCCCCTTCGAATCTCAAAAACTAAGACCTAAGACCACCTCCAAATCTCAAAAACTAAGACCTAAGACCCCCTCCAAATCTCAAAAACTAAGACCTAAGACCCCCTCCAAATCTCAAAAACTAAGACCTAAGACCACCTCCGAATCTCAAAAACTAAGACCTAAGACCCCCTCCGAATCTCAAAACCTAAGACCTAAGACCCCCTCCGAATCTCAAAAACTAAGACCTAAGTTAACAAATCGAATGTGGTTCGATTCGGAGGGGGTCGTAGGTCTTAGTTTTGGAGATTCGAAGGGGGTCTTACGTCTTAGGTCTTAGGTCTTAAATCTTAGTTTTTGAGACACCCCGTGACAAGCAGCTGCATTCATTCGCGGGAAAGTTGATTACTCGTTCAGTGACGGGCGAAGAGTCTATTTCTATATTTATTATTTTAAAATGGGAAGAAATAAGTCGACTGCGGAAAGTTAGTTGAACTCAACGAACACGAGAAGAGAGTCTAAAACTGCGCGTGGAGTGAAAAAGCGAAGAAATTCACCCAAAGCAAACGCGGGCTGTTGCGATAAATGGGTACGGGTAAGTTTCTAACACAAAATTCTTTCTTCGCTCCGCTAGGATATGTTTTTTGTTGCCTTTGTCGAATTATTTTCGAATCTTTTACATACAGCTAATATCTAATCTAGGTTTGATGGCGATTTCTTTGCAAGAAGCCTCGAAACAAGCGCGGAGACAAAAGTGGGGCGAGAAAAGCCACCGCGAAAAATGTCAACAGACTGCTGGATACCAAATAGGATTATCACGCCTCTCACTTTTTATTAACTTTGCTCAGTTTTTTCCCGTTTCTCGCGTTCTCTTGCACATGTTGTAAATTTTCTTTCGCCAATTGCTAGTTTAATTATTCGTTTAAATAGAAATTTTGAAAAATATGACCCCTGAAAGTTGAAAGTAACCTTAAATAGTAAAACGTTAAATAGTACGTCCCAAAAATCATGGTTTATGATATATTCTGCGTGTATTAGTTTGAGGCTGTTTTTTGCTGTTTATAACCCTATTTGTATGATTTGTGCTGTCAGTACATTTTGTACAAAACTTGACGACGTCGGTGTACATGTAATCAGCGACCAAACCCGCTCGGATATTAAACAGACAATTTGACAAGATCTGTTGCTGAGTGCCGCTCACTAATATTTTATTTAAAACAAAATTGTTTTGAAAATTCTTGTAACAATTTGAGACGTAGGTTCCAAAATCTCTGTTACCAATAAGACGATATGTCGATAAACAAGAATCAGGCGCCTTGTAAGGAATTTGGTAAGAAAATCGGCAGGCTTCATAAAGCGACACTAGACAGTTGGCGGAAGGCCTCATCAAACAGACAGAATCACTATGACAGGTTTGGAGGTATATCAAGCTTTAGTAACTGCGCATTCAAGAACCACATAGATATCTAATGCACTTACGGTCGGCTTCAAATTCACAGATGCAGCCAAAAGGTGCTGAGACCTTGAAGGTGGACGTTTGTGTAGATAAATTGGAAAGAAAGTCCAACGTCATGCTATAATTTGAATAATCAAAGAATGGATAGATACGACGCGCCTTATTGTGAAAAGTTTGGTAGAACTAGATTGCCAAAACGTATATTGGAATACGAATGAAGAAGTGTTCAATTATGGAATACGCCTGAATATTAAAGTAAAGTATGAATCAGCAGTTTTCGTTCTCTGTGTCCTAAATTATCAGCAGAAATTCTTTTTTGATAAAAAAAAAACATACAATTTTTGGATTGTTCTATGATCGATCAGGTCTGAGACTTCAGACAAGTAGGCGGTTTGTGGTTCGTTTCATTCTTGATTCTGTTGTTTAAAGGTCTGTGAGCCTAAACAGATCCTTGACGTCACTTTAATTTAGCTTTTTACTCCGATTGAAACCAATATATCAAAAAACCTTGCTTTTGTTTGACATAATGAAATGTTGTATCCGAAAAAACCTTGTTTTGTTTGACATGAAATGTTGTATCCGAATATCACAAATTGTTTGGTCGCAAATAAATCAGGGATTCTTACCTAAGAATCAAGCTTTCTTCCTTTTTTGAAGACAAAATAAAGTGTTTGAGAATCTGACACCATTGCTTCGACTTTAGGTTGCATTTACGAAAGCAATGTTCTAGGCCAGTTCCTAAATCTTGCCCACTTGAAAACAATATTGAATGCAGACCATTATACAGGTCATTGTTAGTGGAACTTTGAATCGACCGTCAAGGCTGGGAAGGCATCGATGTTCTTTAAAAAGCTGTATTTTAAGGTACTTACAGCACTGATAGCACTCCACCGAGTTATTCAATAAAGATTGGGCTGCCTGATGTTCCTTTGAAAGTACTTTTCGTGTCAAATTAGCCTCAGTGGCCAAGCTCACCAGTGACATTTAGTTTCTGTCGATGGTATTCAGGTTTAACGGGTGTCACGCTTGACAGCTTTGATTCGCCGAATTGCAATATCTGACTCCAACTGTTCAACTCTTGGTTTATTCGAATTCAGTGGGTAAATTTGCATCCGGTCGATAACGTTTTCGGCCAAAGGTGGCGCTCTTTGAACAAGTGGGACCTGGCTTTCAAAACTTGGTTTTCTTTTGTAAATAGACTGGAAAGTTCGTAAGCTTCTCTGAATATAGTTTAGCACTTCTAAGTCGTCCTTGTCACGTCATTCTTTTGGTTCCGTTAAGTAAAAAACAAAAAAAATATTCTAAGAATGTGCATGACGTGAGACTATTGCATAAAACTATAATTTCCCTTTGGCAAAGAACTCATGATACAGCCCATTATCCTCAATAAACAATTATTTTGGAAACAATTCATGACACACAAGGTAAGTAAACAAACTAATGAATAAATGATATAAATCAATAATCATAATAATAATGAAAAATTTATTCGAGAAACAAACTGGCTGATTTATCTGCGACTAAGACTTAACAATAACTTGCACAGTACCAAGCACGAATGCTGTATATCAAAGACGCTGACCAGTACTTGAAATACTAAACTTCTAGCAATTAAAATATTTGGATGCTATCTATAAGCTTCAATAGCTTGAAGTGCCTACACGATGACAGGCGTGGCAGGTCCCAGTTCTTTAAAAACTTAAAAACGTGCGAGTTAAACAAATGGAAATCATTACATTAGATGTCGTTGCACTGCTAATGTATGAACAAACCCCCGGCTGAACGTTATAAGACCTTATCACATTGTTATATTTAACAATTATTCCATGAGCGCGCGTTGGATATGGGATGGTAAATAGCCAACGAGGCGCGAAGCGCCGAGTTGGCTATAACCAGTCTCATATCCAACAAGCGCGAATGGAATAATTGTTTTATTAAATTCATTAAACTCCAAAAATTTGAAGTACGAAATAAAAGCGAGAAAATCCGAGCGAAATCGAAAAAAAAAATTGATGAAGATGCGATGTTGTGTAGTACCTTGTGGTCAGACAGACGTAGGCTCATCGCAAAAACATTTCTTGCCTTTTCGCGTACTTGTAAACGTCGGCATTGATCCAAACTTTCCATAAAAAAGTTTTTTTTTTCTTTTTTTGGCTTTATTCAGAGAAAAATTTCGCTTTCCGGCGAAAACCTTTTTAGCTTAGCAACGCTTAGCGCATTCATTTACCATATAAGGTCAAACTAAGGTATATGAGCTGATAACCAAGATTGAGTGAACCAATCAGAGTACGCGAAATGCATTATCCGAGGTTGAGAATTAAATAAAACAAGTATATAACTGGTCTTACATTTGTTACATAGCAACGTTACACAAACGGCTAAACATAACTTAATATTGTTAAAGTCGGTCAAAATTTTTGATCGAGGGCAAAGCCATTCATCCAACAAAAAAATCTGTTATACAAATTATCTAACATGGGGTGCTTAACATTCTAAATTTGTTGAAGCGATAAAATGTTGAAAAACAGTGTTAGAAAGTTTTGCCGGGGCTTAACTATCAACTGGTAATGACCATTTGCATTGTCACCTTAGCCGCAGGCACAAGCTAACGATATAGGTTTTTATTCTTTTTTTACTGTTGATTGATCAGAGTAATTGCTTTGTTTTCTGGTATTATGGTGCTCGATTAAATACCATTCTATGTTGCTAAGTATCCGGTCAGTTAAAAATAAGCCAAATTAATCCAGGCTTGTTCTAAAAATAAGAACCGTATGGATTCATGAACAGATCGGTACTGATATTAGGCCCTCCTCGTGCACGAGCAACTTTATTGTTTTAGTGGACAACAAGATGAATGCCTGCGGCAAACAAACCTTAATTGGGTGGTATGTATACGTCAAAGAAGGCAAGTGGGCAGGAACTGTTCCCAAAAGCAGAGCGCACAGTCCTTTGATCACACTTAAGTTGATATATACGATAATGAATAAGCCAACCTCATTTACTTGTATACTTCAGTGACATTCGAAAAGCAACTGATACAAGGGGCAAGAACAAATGTGATCAGTCACTGTAGCATGCCCGCAGACAACCAAGACTTTGGTGACATGTAATTGGTTAATCGAGACAATCAAGAACGAAATGCTACAAGCACGTTTGGGAGTTACTTTTAAACTTTCGCGCTTGTTCTATGAGATTTTGTTAGCTCTGAGGTGCAAATTCAGTCGATTTACACAAAACCGTCCACACTTGTGTGGCTCCGATCGATTTTGTTTTGAAAAACAAATTTGAGAGCTCACGATTTTCACCTATACGCATCCTTTTTTTAATTTTTTTTTCACTGTTCTCGTAATCAAGATTCACGAATTAAAAAACCGTTTTCTAGAAGATCGTAAAAGGATAAGTGTGCTGCGTCGGCCTTGGTAACTATTACTGATAAGTAAAATAAGTTAATCAGTTTCCGTCCCGTTTGCAAGTGTATCCACCTTTGATATTGATAAACACGAAGACATTGATTAACGAAGATTTTAAAAACGCATTTCAAAGCTGTAAATCCTCTGAAAAGAAGGTCTTTCGTTAACCTGCAAGCCGCAAAACGAGATTTGATAGGAGTCACCTGACAATATTAGCAACATTTTCGATGTAATTTTCAGTCGTCTGCATCTGGACAGGGAAACTAAGGAGAACGTGTCGCAATGGAAGGCGTCTTTGGCGGCCCTTGTTAAAAAAATCTTCCACTCACCAACATAAATTTACATTTTCAAAGCCATCTGATAAAGAATTCTCAAGAACCTTTGTTTTCGAACTATTCCACAGACCAAACCCTGAGCTAAGGATTAATTCTGCTTTAGGCAACTAAGTTTATATTTTTTCCTTTACAACATGTGCATGTTTTCGTGTGCACATCGTGAGGCTACATCGGCGTGCAATATTACTCTGTTTTAATTAATCGTTGAACCACAGCTTAACTCATTAGGTAATATTTCTACAACAACAACACTTTTTTTTTTTACATTTCAATTACAAATTTTTAAAACTACCCTTACCAAATATTTAGTAACTTAACACATAGGGAACAGAGAATTAACTCTGAAGTGTAAATTAAAGTGCTAATAGAAACCCATGAAAAACCCACTGGGCGTTAGCCCTAGTAAAGGGTATCAGGGAACCACACGAGGCAAAGAAAAAATTCTTATGACCTCGGTGGGAATCCGGATTAGATCTACCGTTGCCCTGCCGTCTAAGCTACGAGGCCGCACAGAGAAAGTCGGGGACGATTAAGGTGGTGAATCGCGTCGAAGAGAAATTACATAGGGCCGAGTTGCTCAAAGCATGCTTAGGGCTAACCATTGGTAAAATTGGATTAAAACCTATAGGTTTTCATGGTATTTTATTCAGTAACTTCGGTTAGCGCTAACCATGTTTCGAGCAACTCGGCCCTGAAGGAAATCAGCCTAGCAGCTTGATAACCGTAAGGTTTTAGAGCTAGCAGCTAGTTCTTTGAAAGTAGTTTCGGAAATACAAGATATCCAAAAAAACTAGACATACACACAGCGAGTAAAGAGGAAAGGACACAGATGGCAAGAAAAGAAAAGAAAACAGTCACCATAGTGTATGGTTATATGCCCTTTGACTCCAATTATTTTATGAATTCTGAGATGAATTTCTTTATTGTTTCCAGAAAGTGCTTCCACCATTTGCATCTTAATTGCCGGAAAGAGGTAAATTCGGCAAAATATTTGAAACTCGACATGACAAGGCCGTTGAAATCCAGCTGCTGTTGATTGATGTTCTCCGTTTACATTTAGTATTATCATTTCTCAGTGTTTCTTTGAAAAACTTGCTTTGAAGCGAGTTCATCTATTCACCTCACCTATGATCGTGTTATGACTGTTCATGGCACCGTGGAAAGCAATGTGTTCATCACTGAATATATAATTCACTCACCTCATCAAGTTTCACCAGTAATGTAAGTTCTGCAATGTTTCGACCAGCCAAAGCAGATGAACTTTAGAATTCGGAAGATTCGATAAGATTTTTTTTCCCTTTTAGATGGATTCTGTTACCAGCAAATTGTGGGAAAGAGGCGACACTCTCTAGTTGTTCCACCCCGGGTGTTCTATTCCCTGTGATCTTCAACGTCGCAAGACTTCTCGATACGACTGAGTTGCTGTAGCTTGACAACCAGCGAATGAAATCGAAAGAAATGGAACTAAATCAATTGAAAGACTAAGCGTTTGCGCTTTGATGTCAGCACTCTTTGCAAATTTGTGTGCTGGCCACCTAAGAGTGTAGGCCGGATAAGCTTTGTGAATTCTGATGTTAACATTGTTTGAATGCAATAATATAAATTATGTAAATAGGGCGGAACTGTGCATCGTATATTGCATTATACTGTCATGATGATTTTCCTTTTGCTCAGGGAGCTGTATTATCATATAAATTATAAAACATATTATTGAGTAAAGAGGACAGAAATAAACTTGGGTAAGCAAATCAGTTTCCAATATTTACTGCAAGTTAAACCATCCATAGCAAGTGAACCACTTCGGTGAAAAATATCAGTAAGCAACGAGTGACTTAGTTTCTGTAGGTCGCTAAAATTAAAGACGTTGTTATTTTCACCTCCCAAACAATTTAAAATCATTTGTAAAGCTGTATTGACATATTACTGACGGAATAAAGTCATTTTTTATTTGTCCAGTTTATGGGAATAAAAATGTAATGCATTCTATATAAACATACTGACAACCAACCTGCTTTTTAACAAATGAGTGGATATAAGAATAGAAGATTTTGACTGTTCAAAATAGCTTTCGTTTTTGGTTGGCTTTTTTAATTTTAGTTTGTTTATTTTTCTTTTTTAATTTTCATATTTGATAGTTTCACATGACTTCTTATCAATTTCATCTACCGAATTTTTCAAGAAGCTGCAAAAATCGTCTCTAAAGGTCAGCAGGGTTGGCGCAGTGGTGAGAGCGCTCACCTTCCACCAATGTGTCTCGGGGTCGATTCCCGGACTCGGCGTCATAAGTGGGCTGAGTTTGTTGGTTCTCTACTCTGCTCCGAGAGGTTTTCTTCGGGTACTCCGGTTTTCCCCTCTCCTCAGAAACCAACATTTGATTTGATTTCATTTAGAGTTTATTTGATTTTGAGGGCCACAGAGTGATCAGTGTCTTAGGACTCCTGTTAGGTGTTTCACCCTCTTTAAATAAAGCCTATTGTTAGACTTGATTACTGGTACCGACCCGAAATGGAGCAACCTAAGTGAAAAATTAAATAAAATTAAGAGAGGATCTTTATCCCCTCTTGATAAAATGTATCGTACGATGCACCAGATCTTAAACTCGAGAGGACAGCAACATAAATCATCAAGTTCAGGCAATAAGGGCTGCAGAAGGCGATGGGCTCTGACAAGCTCCTATGATCGAACACAGTAACCATGTAATTATCCAAGATGATTTGAAATCGGAGAAAAGGTGAATCAAGGAGTTCTTTTGGCACTCACTGTGCACACAGAACTGAGTTTTTTAATGTAGGAGGAGCGTTATATGTTGAGACGTTATCATATGCTTCAATTGACGTGGATACACCACTCCCTTTACCAGTTACGTGACTTGGCTTGTCTCACAATAAACTCTGGTACGCGATTTTACGAGACTTTTATCTTGTAAATTGTTTTCTAATATCGAACCGCACGAAATAAATTTAATGAATTTTAAAAATGTTATTGACATAACCGTCGATTCCAGTCTCGTTCTATTTGTTTCCGCGGTGAAAACGTTATGAAGAGGGGCCAAAATCACCATCTTCGCGTGTAGATAGGGACCGTGAATCGCGGATTGGAGTTGGGGATGGAGAGGGGGGGAGGGCGCTAAGTTACTTGCGTGAGCGTTAGAGATGGTCTACTTAATTGACCGAGCTCAAAGTTTCCTAAATCTACTTACAATGAGCGACAAAATTAGTTGTCTGCATTTTGAACTATCTTTTACCGTACAGCCATATGCTCTATTGACGATAATATTCCTCCCTTCCCCAATACAACGTTGCAGACTATTCGTCAAACACTGTCCGTTATAGAAGAACATCATGGAGCGGGGCTCGTAAATTACTGCGGATCAAAATAAAGAAGGTAATAAATGCAAACAAAGAGATGGTCATTGTAGTAACATTTTTTTTTTCTCTGCGCTTATTGTACCAGAGATTGACCAGAAATGTTTATTTGAAAAAATGAGTGAAAATGTCGCGCTACCTTGAAAGTAAATAGCGAATTTCTTTCTTTTCAGAAGGAACCGAAAACAAAATTTCGGTTTATCCTCAATTTTACTGACTCCCTTCTGTCATTGCATGTATCAGCGATTTGAACTGAAAGCCTTAAAAACGCACTAATTTGCGTTTCAAATGTCTAAATTAACTAACATCTATCAAATATTTTAATCTGAAGGGAGGGAAGTAAAGTTTTCAAGCTTCCTTCTTCTAAAGCTTTCATATATATTTTAATAATTATACGTTTCCAGGAGCCCATATGGGCTCCTGGTTCCTGACGTTTCTTGTTAAGCCGGTTCTGATGTAAATAAAGTTATGGATAGTTAAGAGATTGTTATCACGCGAGCACCTATACTCGTCCATTTTTGGTACTTTTATTGAAACTAGTATTTAGGAACCGTAAGAATGTTAATTAACTTTTCTTTGGGAATGATATAGCTTTTTAAGGTTTATTGGGCAGGGAAAAATGGCATTTATTGCCCTTATAGAAGATCTCATGGGCGTAACCCGAGGGCACGGCACATTCATAACTAGCACTTTTCTTCCTCTGACCTGGCTTATCAACTAATTGCAAACCGTCCTGTTATCACAGTCTTGTCTGAATTTTGGCTAGCCGAAATTGTTGATTCATTTCATAACGTACAGGCAATTCACTATAACCCGGAAAGTCCTTTGTGAAGTAGTGCCAATTTATGCACTGCTAATGATTTGCTACTCACGTACCGCAGATTCTGTCCGTTTCTATTTATGTCTTAACAGCACCTTTTTTTAGAAGATCTTAACATAACAGCCATGACTGGGGAAATGAAGAGAAGAAAACTAAAAGGATAGAAAGAAAACAAGGATAAAAGGTGCAAAGCGAAAGCTTTTCTGCTGAAAAGATCTGCTTGTCCCCTACTTACCAGGGGAAAGGGATATTCTTGGTAATTCTAGGTAGAGGTGTGCCGCCCGATTCTGCAATTCCTGATCCTATTTCAGACCAAAACATGCTATTTTTCGCAACCGATTTCAGACCCGACTTTGCGGTTACAAATTTTCCCACTAGCTTTGCTGTAGCGTAATTAAGCTTCGTATCAGTGCCTAAGTCAAGAATTGATAAAATTCAGCTCGAATAATACGTCTCTTTCTCTCTTATTAATTTCAAGTTGAAAAGACAAATACGTTTATTTAAACGCTCTCGTGTATCCCTTGAAAACACTACCCGATTTAAGATCATAATGGTCAAAATGTATACCGGTTTTCAGACCAAAATGGCTGAAAAACCAACCCTTTGGGGCGGCATATATCTATACGGCTGGTATAGAGGAGTACCCGCTAGTTCTACTTGCTAAGAAAACACCGCCAGGCACAATTAAACAGCGAGCGCTTTGCCCACTCTCTCCAGTAAAACATTACCTCTATGCACAGCAGCAAAATGATCGATGAAAGAACGTAAGGATCCTTAACGGGACTTCTGACTGTTTCGTTCATAACTGGGCGATTAGGCTTATACGTTCGTCAACGACTTGCCGCTTTTAAAGTGAGAACTTTCTCTAACAATATCACGTTTCATATCGCTCACCTTCTTCAATCATTCATTAGCTGAATCATGCTTTAGACTCGTAAAGTGCCAACCGGCTGAAGCTTGAAGTTTGTTGCGAGGAGACTACCCATCAGTGAACATAAAACCCCGAAAACATGACGTTCTCAAGTTTAAGGTGGATTCTTCTGGTCCAGGCAAGAGGTTTTAGCTTGAAAAGAACAATCTTCCGCTCGCATCAAACTATAAGCAGGAAGTTGGGTCGGATGGGGCAGTCGTACGTATTTTGAATTCAACTGTCAAAGTGCGTTCTCTATATACAGGTTTTGGAATTTTGACAGAGATGAATTATGAAGTCACGCTGCAACTGAATGTCATCTCAACCCTCTTAACGCATTTTCTAAGCCTGTCATTTGCGTTTATTTTTTTTTCGTTTGACGCTGGTTTAAAATATGAGCTTCCGACAACCAGCGCTAGAATCACAGTGTATTCATTATGATATTGCGTACTTACGCTTGTCACTGGTAACAACAGAGTCAATAAGCTTTGGCGAAAGACTTTAGGCAATTGTCACTGAAAACCTGACAAGAAACCTATTCATTTTCCGAATGCTTAACAAGTTTGTACAGCTGCGACAATCTTCCACTCAAATCTAAACAAATCAGTGCCTCGCTTTAACTTAATATTTGACAGCGTCTTAATTTTATTCATTCACGCACAGTCAGTCTTCAAATTAAAAGTTTTTCAAAAACTCACTAATAATTCATGAGCCTTAATTAGAACTTGTTACGTCCACTAAAATCAGTCACGTGCAGGTGTTTTAGGGTGCTTTCCGTTATGCCAAAGATTCTGGGAATTTTGGTCGGAAATCAAATGGGAAGGTCCGTTTCGCTTCCTTCTGACCGGAATATTCGGGATCACCTCTGGGGATGGTCGTGATATTCCGATCGGAATATCTCGACCGAAATACCGAGTATCTTGTTCCCAGTACCGTTCTTCTGTCACTTGCTCGACCCATCATGGGCGACATAGCGAGCATGCAGTCTTCTTATTATTATCAATGTTCAATTTGTTGATAAACGACTACAGATTTATCAGA
>OX419338.1:11830746-11833246 GCA_948470475.1 Galaxea fascicularis | reverse complement strand
CCACATAGCAACTGATGACACAGTGCGGCCGGTGGTCCATCCACCTCGCAGGGTTCCAGTCGCTTTAAGGGAGCAAATCAAGAGTAAGCTAGACGAAATGGTAGACAGTGACGTCATCGCACCAGTAAATGAGCCTACCGAGTGGGTTTCCAGCATGTTAGTGGTGGCCAAGCCAAACAAGCTGCGCATATGTCTTGATCCCCGTGATCTTAACAAAGCCATCCGTCGGGAGCATTATCAAATGCCCACTGTGGAAGAAGTAGTGACCAGGCTCACCCAAGCAAAGAAATTCACTATGGTGGATGCTAAAGATGGTTTTTGGCAGAAACGTCTTGACACTGACTCCAGTTACAAAACCACCTTCAACACACCATTTGGGCGTTATAGGTGGAAGAGGATGCCCTTTGGGATCTGCTCAGCACCGGAGATTTGGCAACGCACAATGCATGAATTTGTGGAGGACCTTGAGGGGGTGGAAGTTATTGCGGACGACTTCTTGATTGCTGGATTTGGCACTACTGACGACGAAGTAAACCTGAGCCTGGAGAGAAACGAACGCGCGTTCCTTGAGAAGTGTCGCCAGTGGAACCTGAAGTTGAATCGAGCGAAAGTGCTTCGACAGCAGTCCAGTGTGAAATTTATGGGGCACCTACTCACCTCAGAGGGCCTCAAACCCGACCCCGACAAGATTCAAGCCATATTGCAGTTGCCTGAACCCGAAGACCGACCTGCGCTAAAGAGGTTCCTAGGGATGGTCACGTACCTCTCAAAGTTTATGCCCCATCTTTCAGAGATGACTGAGCCCCTCAGACGCCTGGAGGACAAAGATGTGGAGTTCCAGTGGCTGGAGCAGCATGCAGTAGCCATGGCGACCATAAAGAAGTTCCTTACCGAGGCGCCTGTGCTCAAGTATTATGATGTTAGCAAACCTGTCACTGTGCAGTGCGATGCTAGCCAGTCTGGTCTAGGAGCAGTTCTTCTACAAGATGACCAACCCATTTGTTATGCGTCCCGTGCCCTGACTGACACAGAAATGCGCTATGCGCAAATCGAAAAAGAAATGCTGGCCATTGTCTGGTCCTGCGACAAGTTTGACCAATACCTGTATGGACGTGATACAGTAACTGTTGAAAGTGACCACGAGCCACTAAAATCTGTGTTTAAGAAAGAGATCCACAAGTCACCCAAGCGCCTACAGCGCATGCGTCTGGCGTTACAGAAGTACAACCTAGATGTACAATACAAAAAAGGGCACCTCATGTATATTGCTGATACGCTTAGTCGAGCCTACATGAAAACAACAGAAGGAGCTCATTCAGAGCCCTGTGAGATTCGCGCCCTCGAGACGGTAGACCATGAAGAACATGTGCGAGTGGACACCCCTAAACGAGATGTGTTCCGGGAGCAAATAGCTGCAGACCCTGAAATCCAGGAGTTAATTCGTGTTATTGTGCAAGGTTGGCCAGAGAAAAAACACTGCCCACCTGCTGTTCGCCCTTACTATGATGAGCGCAGTGAGCTTATTGAGTCTCGAGGGTTGGTTTTCCGTGGTGAGCAGCTGGTAGTACCTCGATCGCTTCGCAAGGACATGCTGAATCAGATACACAGCAGTCACGTTGGCATTGGAGGTTGCATTCGTCGTGCACGCGAAATATTATACTGGCCAGGAATGAGTGCCGAGATCCGTGATTTTGTCTCAAGATGCTCCACCTGCCAGACGTATAGACCAGCACAGGCTCGGGAAGAGCTGAACCCTCACGACTTGCCCTCTCGCCCATGGGAAAAGATTGCAGCAGATTTGTTTGAATTGGGACATCAAACATTCCTGATCCTAGTAGATTACTGGTCCAACTATTTTGAAGTCGCGGAGATTCACACGAAGACGGCACACGCTGTGATTACGCAATTCAAGGTGTAGTTTGCTCGTCATGGGATTCCCGAGGTAGTAATCACTGACAATGGCCCTGAATTCGCCAACGAAGCATTTGCAAAGTTTGCCAGTACATGGAAGTTCGAGCACCGAACGTCGAGCCCCCGATATCCACAGTCAAACGGTAAAGCAGAAAATGCTGTCAAAACGTGTAAAGGACTGTTAAGGAAAGCAAAGGAGGACAAGAAAGATCCCTTACTGGCAATTCTAGATTGGCGAAACACCCCAAGCGAGGGATTTGGCACCTCACCTGTTCAAAGGCTGATGGGTCGACGCACTCGCACACTACTGCCGACCTCCGAGAAGCTGCTTAAGCCTTCTGCTGACCAAGTGATAACCAGAAAGAACCTGGAAGCACAGAAAAGAGTGCAATCAACGCAGTACAACCGAGGCACAAAGAACCTGCCCCCCTTGCTGGTTGGAGATACTGTCCGAATGAAGCTTCCAGGTGAACAAAAATGGAGTCTCGGGGTCTGCACCCGTTCTCTCGGCAGGCGCTCTTATGAAGTTGAAGTTGAAGGCCGAACCTATCGCAGAAACCGACGCCAACTGCGCTCTACTCCAGAACCA
>OX419338.1:11778246-11820746 GCA_948470475.1 Galaxea fascicularis | reverse complement strand
TTTTTCCCAGAGCTAAAATTCAATTTACCACAGTCTATTAAAAGCGTATTATCGAGAATAGTTTTCATTTGATTTCGGTGTTCACAGGAGCCCATGATGGGCTCCTGGTGTTCGATAAAGCTGAATTTAGCAAAATTAAAAAAAAAATTGTTTTATATTTCTTCGAAATTTAAGCGAGTCCACATTCAGAAATAAAACGTAGTTGCCCTCAGGGAGTGTTCGAGTTGGTCTTTAGCTTCTAAAATAACAAAGGACAATTTTGTCAGTTGTCGGAGGTTTGTAGTGATATATCGCCAAAGAAACGTTTTGTTTCTAATCACAATGTTAAAGATTTCTGACGCGTGTTCCTGTTGGGTGTCAAACATGCTAATGCCGTGCAAATGTGAGATCTTCAGTTCTGCACGCGACTGTAACACGACATCTGAAACCGACTTAAGGCCGCCTTACAAACAAACACTTCCAAAATAAATCGTTGAGTGTGCATCTAGATGTTTAGGATAATGGTTTGCACAGAGTAGCCTTTACTGAAGCTCAATTTGTTTCAATGTTTCCCTGTCCTTGGATTCCGGATCAAGCTCCCAAATATCCGGCATAGTGTACATCGAAAGTTGTGATCGTCTCGTTCCGGGAGCCAGTATACCCTTCTTATTCTAGTTAAGTTTCTTACTGAAATAAAGTGTTGTTGTTGTTGTTGTTGTTGTTGTTGTTGTGTATTCCGTTGACAGTTGAATCATTAAAAATGTTGAGTACAGCTTGACATTATTTTGCTCTCCTTATCTCGCTACTTTCCTACTTTTCATACTCAGGTTTTAAAAAATCACTCAGCCACTAAAGTAAAAGCTAGAGAGAGTCTTTGGAAATAAAATCCAAGAAAACGTAAAGTATAAAGAGAGCAGTTTTAAAATAAATTCACTTGCGTAAGCAAGTTTTTTCTGATAAGGTTTAGCAGGTGAATGAATCAGTTTTGTTTTGAACTCAGGCTACTTTCAATTCTTTGAGCACCTTCTTATCAATCGTAACTGACGCGGCCTTAAAGTGTTTTGGTCTGGAGCCAAATAAATCTTTACTGTGAGTGTACCTAACATTTAAACCGAAATCACAATTTTTCTTACTCATTCATTTCGACTGAATATTATTTTAATTAATTTCATTCTTTTTCATTTTTGACTAATGATGTATCGAGATAATCTAAAATAAGGATTGACATCAGCCAGTGAGCCGGTGAAATTAAGACTTTCTCTAAGTGCCTTAATCTATTGAACTGTTGCAAGAGGCTCCCTACCTGCTGAACCCAGAAAAGCGACCATAGTCTTTCTGGCAAATGTTTAGGCTACTTGTCCGAATAAGCTATTAGTTTGGGCAGAGTCGAAAACTGAACCATCTTTGAAACTAGTCTGATTTTGTGCAGTGTCATCAGGTGACAAGGTAGGCTATTTTTAAATAATGCCTGTGTTTGCATAGTCATAGTAATGGTCTGTCAAACTTAGAACTAATAGTACAAATTGCTTTTACCCAACTGCGTCGGTGTCGTTGCTTTTAGCCTGCGGTGTCAACCAATTGTATCCTAATTGCACAATATGTAGTCTTCAGTACATATAACTCGTCCTTTGCACTTCAGAATCTGTTTAGAGGCTTCTACTGCACCCCGAGTAAATAAACTCATTAATAGTATTTGTCAATATACTTGTGTCAGCAAGTGGGCAACAGAATTCGGCGAATTTCACAAACTTTTTGCAATGCATTTGTCGGGTGAAATTACCCACACACACAGACATCTGTTACTTGTTGACGGGATTTTAGAAAAAAGGCGGATTTGGTGACATTTCACCAAATTACACTGTCAAGAAAAAGGGTTGCATCCCAAGGATTGTATCACCCACCGTCCTAACCAACAAACTGATCTTGTTTGACAGACCTTGTATGGGATGTGGAATGTGTCTTATATTACCCCTTGATGTAAGTGCAGATAGACGTTCCTGAGAGCGAGAATCTGCTGTAACCATACCACTTATTATAACATAATATATCACTATCGCGTCGACTTACGTTCTTAACTTGTTTCATCTCATGCACTGTATTGTGAAGCACTTTATCACAATAATTCCTTAGAAATGACTCAAGTTTTTATTCAAGACAAGACTCGATCGCAACATATGACTGGGTTAAACTCCCAGGGCTAAACTGTCGAATCATAATTTGTATTTTGCTCTATACAAACGATTTTTGTGAAATCGTGGAAGGGAAACGTCGCTTTAACATATAAAAAAAATAATTCAGTGTGCTTCCCATGGAATAAAACAAGTATGATAAATAATGAATGGAAAGCCCAAATATATTTACAGTTCATTTCAGTTTTTCAGCAACAAGGCATGCAAAAAAGGTGAAACGTGAAATTTTGTTCTTACGGGTGCCACGAACATGATCAAGTTTTAACTGCATTTTTAACTGAAGCAGTACTGAATATTGACATCAGAGAACGATTTTCTTAAAGATAAACCTGAGTTTGTGCATCACTGTATAATAAAGGAGTTAGTTGAAGTTTGGAACTTTAAAGACGTCACATTAAAACCAGCCATTAGGCACACATCGTTATTCCCAAAAATGCCGTATTTGAGTCAACTCATAGGTTTGACAGAAAAGCGGCTTCAAAATGAAGTGACGCCTAAAACATTACCAAAACGAGTTGTTCCATTTTCTTCCCTTGATATGATGGACTATTTTAATTAAGACTTCGCTATACGGTTTTCGTATAGTTTTTTTTTTGGTACTTCCACGCAGTCATTGGGACTGCAATTGCTATTTGAGGAGAAGAGTACTACACCTCCTCTAAAAACAGCCGCTAGCTTACCTTGCCTACAATGAATCAATATGAAAGCAAGTATTTTCTCGACCAAAATGTGTACCCGACCTTCCATGAAAAGAAAGGAAACTTTCGTGCTCAAAAAATGAAGTAACAATTAACACTTTTTGAGAGAAAAGTGTTCTCGAGGACATTTCGCTCTCTATATAAACAATGTTTGTCTCTAAAACCCTTCTGACGGATAAAGAAAGACCGCTCGAAAATAAGATTTCGTGAAAATTGTTAAGCTTGGTTCAATATCCGTTATGTCCTTCGTATTCGCTCCAATCTTTACTTGGAAAAATATTAAATCGTTTTGCAATCCATTGAAAGACTATTCGGCAAATCATAAACTGAGACACCAGTGAAAACGCGTAGGAGCTCAGTCAACACAAGGGGAAAGAAATCTGCTACAAAAGTTCTTACCTTGTTGTCCTACTGCCAAAAGCTTGGAGTGAAATCCAGTGCGTCAACAGGGCGTCAAATTATCTGATAAACAGCTATCACCTGCTGTTTTCAGTCCCCCTTACCATGATAAAGATAAATGATGGCACTTATCCAAGGAGATCATATGAACGTTAAAAGTAGCATGCGTAAACGTGCGCTATTGGCACCACGGGTTTCACTTACGGAACGAGCTAATGGTCTCTTAAGTAGCCATGCAATACAAAAGCGGTTCTAGACTTATTAATGATTAATGAGCAACTGTTAAGTGACAGTTCTTTTTTTGCTTCTAAATTCTAATTTTTTGCAACAATATTTCCTTTGCAGTATTTTTCCCTATTTTTGCCAAAAAGATTTTACCTTTTAAAGCGGATCTTACGATAAAAATTCCTTTCAGTTTAAAATGCTAAAGACTCACGAAGTTCGCTTCAAGGTCGTCAGGTAATCATGGTTCTTCTGCTACTTAGTTAGCCTGCGGTGCAGCTGGACTTGTCACTCGAGACCTGGGTGAAAACTCTTTATACCGGCGGTGTGTTCACTGTCTGCGACGCTGGCTACCGCTAAGTCAGTTCCCAACACTCCGGCAGGAGAACAGGAATAATAGCCTATTGCGGTTGGTTTTTGCAGTCAACTCGAGATAAAGAAGAAGTGCGGCTTGTTTCTTTCTTGTTTCCATGGTAAGGAAAAGTAGGCATGGCTAACTTCTGAGCTTGACTCCCTCATGTAAGTACATGAGGGAGTTCTAGCAACTAGGAAGGCAACGGCAACAAGAACGCCACAAAACAATAGGCTTAATGAGTAAATTTTATGTTTTCTCGAGAACATGAGCGCATAGCGGCAAAGTTGTCTTTCTTTTTCCTTGGTTTAACACTGTTCATAGTTATTTAGTTCCTGAACAGTTCGTCAGCATTTTCCAAGTTAAACAAATTTCAATAATTGCGAAAGCGTCACAAAAACGACAAGTTATATTTTGAAATGACGTTTTCGTTGCCATCGCCGTCGTCGCTGCTGGCGAACTATCCACTATATTACTGTGAACGGCGTTAAAGAAAGTAAAAAGAAACGAAAACTTGCCGTCGATGCGCTTACGTTCTCGAGCAAACAAAAAAAAAATGGCTCATCTTAGCTTTAAAAACTTGTATATTCGTACTTATTTTATTCACATTTTATTTCTTACGTCTCACCTTTTTACGCATTTTCTATGCATTCTTGCACTTTTCACACATTGTACATTACATCACTTCGCATATACGATTTACGCTGGATAGTTTTGAATTCTTATCCCTGATGATGCCGTGGATAGGCGAAAACTCGGAAATTTTAATAGAGAAGAATCAGTAATTATAGGCCTCACTTAAACCTACACTTAATTTCATAACAAAAAAGATTAGAGGTAAAGCACATTCTGTCATTCGACTTCCTTATATTGTAAATATTCCCTCTATAAATGCATTCCAAACAGCAACTCAATTTACTTTAAGCTACAAATTAATTTATTTAGTTTTCCTTTTACTCTAATGTGTAATGAACTCGTACACAGGACGTTCTTTGATTGCTCGCGTTTTATTGCCAAACCCATCTTTGAAGTTTACACGTGTCAGTCCAAACTGAATATATACAAGTTAAAAAAAATCAATATGGACTGGAGCTGTACAAATAGCCGAATACATAGGAAAATACCTACAAACGAAACTATGCGTGTGACTGTTCGTGACACCATGAAACAATGGATACGTTCTCTTTTTACAGAAATGTTACCGAACATTTACTTTACATTAAATCATATCAATGGGCTTTAGTGCATTCCTCTACAAACCGAGGCAACCAAAACTTAACTAGGACGAGCCCTCATCGGGTTAAAATTAAAAACTTTCTACTTGTTTGTTCATAATACTAATGAAGCCTGGTAATTTTTTTTAAGAATCTCTAACATTTGTCAATACACTATTTCTTACTGAGATAACAATTTATTTCAAGTTCCTCAATGAATTACGGACATCTATGATCTAGATCAAACGTATGTCTTCCTTGAAATTGCTGGCTAAAACTCTCGTTGTTGTCATTGAGTTCATTAATTTCCTGAGGCCTTTGAGGCATTGCTGTTCATTCAGTTTTCACAATGTCCATGATTTCTTCCTCTGTCCAAACCAACCTGTTCCCAAATTCTGATGAGGTGCATAGCAAATTCTGCCGTACGGTGTGCTTTACAATCGGTTCTGAAACTTCGCTCACATGCCCAAGTGTACCATCTTCTTAACTTTTTACTTTTGTAATGAATTTTCAAGAGAAAAAAGCATATAATATATAGCTTCCTTAATTTTAAAACAAAAAGGCTATTATTAGTATAATATTATTTACTTATTATCTAAATAATAATAATAGTAATAACAATAGAGTCATGATAATGAAAACAACAGGTTTATATCTCTTCCCTATCAAAAGCTCTATAAGGGACTTTACATTGTGCAAAAAATGAACTGACAAACTAGTATCGAAACTGAAATCTCAAAATCTTTTCATAAGAGTGTTCAGGCTGGGTAATATAGTGTTGTAGTAAGAAATGTAATACTAAATGATGTAAATTATTACATTTACTTGAATTTGTTTTTGTCTTAGCAGAATTTATTTTGTAAATAATTGTTTGTAAATATGAGTGAATAAATGATTATTATCATTATTGAAAAAAGTTAAAAAAGAACAATCCACTTACGTTACTGTACGAATCCAAAAACCGTTAACACTTTGATTTGATTTTGACATTTCCCATTATGCAGCAACCAATCAGAAGCAACATGAAACCACAACTTAATTACCTTCTCTGTTTACAGTTTAGTTTTCTCGCGCACAATTGGCTTTTTACTTGAAACACAATAACATTTCATAAATATTTCTTGTGTTCACGTTTGTCGGATTTTCTAGCTCAATTAATATGCTCTAACGCCGTATCAGAGCCTTGGCATCAATGGAGGAATCTGCAAGAGACTCATACGCGATGAGCTCAACGCCTGTCCACGTCTATACTCAGCGGTTGCGTACGGTCTATTACATGTTGAAATTTGATCAAGCGTGCAGCTCCTAAAACGCTGTTTTGTTGTAGTGCTGATTCCGGTTTCGTTGGGGAGTAAGAGCAAGAATTAACTTGAAAAAAACCGTCCCTTTTAAATTTCATTTCCCAAAACTTGCTAAACAAAATTGACAACGATTTTTTCAAATGATGAAAAAGCCATTTGAAACCAATAACAGTATTTGTTTCATAGAGTGGTTTCCATTGAGTGTCGAATTGGTTTGGTTTTGCATTTCTTCGCTCTCTGATTGGCCAGCAAAACTCGCACCATTTTCTCAACCAATGACAAGCAACACAAATACCAATCGCGACTCGCTCGCGAGTTTTTCCCGCGCTTGGCGCGGGCTGCATGAAATGCCTTTAATTCTGATTGGCTAATTGCACTGTTTCAGCCTGTTGTGATTGGCTGAAGTAATTGCTTTGCATTTGGTTTTACGGCTCCATTAACCCATTGACTACCGTGCCGGCCAAAACCGGCCGCAAAACACTCCCATGCTTCAAAACGTTGCAACTTTCTCAATCGCGCGAATATTAGCTCAACTGTCAGTTGTTAGCATGAAATGGGATGCCCTTTAAATTTGGATATCCAATAAACGCAAGAAACGTAACACTTTTGACCAAATATGACCTTTTGAGTTTGGACAAGAACAAAAATGACCATTTTTAGCGTTAAACAGAAACGACGAAAATGCCCCTTTTTACTGTTATGTTTCTTAAAGAAATTATCGTCGAAAAACAAAACTTCGACCATTATAGTAAAATTCAATCCTTGTTCTAGCTTAGAAATGACTTTTTTTATTCATATTCTTTTCCTGAGCGTAGAGACAGCCTTTTGTTCCAGTGCAATCAAGCCTTCCCGCTATTTTCAAGATCTCGACCGCATTGCATGCTGGGAAATAACGAGAATTTTTGACAGCACCCGTCCCTTCCCCCAATTTTTTCACATAGAAACTAAGTCTACAGCCACCCCGACCTACCGCCAAAAATTGGTGCTTGTGGGAATATTCAGTGCTTGCAAATTCCAAAATATGCGGCGGTAGGTCAAGAAATTCATCCAAAGTCGAGTCCCAAAGGTACTAAGTGTCTGACGATCCGAATTCCCAGTTCGAGGAGTAACAAGCCAAATTTGACAACAAAGTACATCACCTTGCTTGCTTCTTTGAGAAAGTGGACTCTTAGCAACGGTCACGCTTAATGATGCTCATCAGGCTGCCACTAAAGATGAAAAATGGCTGTAAACTTAGCAAAATTCGCAAACAAACCGAACTGGGGCCGTTCTTGAGTTCCACGATTGAAAAATAGCTGCGTCACAATGACGTTTTCAGAAACCTTGAGCCTTCAGTACTTTAGGGCAGCACCACTTTCCGTGGTAGTTTCAAATATAGAGTCATGAAATGCTATGGATCGTTTTTGCTGGAAATCACTCCGAAAACGTAAAAACGGCTGGTAGTCAATGGGTTAAACACTGCCCAATAGGAGATCCGGATAGATCAATCGCAATGAATCAAACAGTATTCAAAATCAAACGCACTTAGAATTTTTTTTAATTACTTATTTAAGGAAGAAAAACAGACTTTATCCCATGTCGAAGCGCCTTGCTTCTTACGATGAAATACAAAGGACTTATAGAAGACATTAGAAACACCATTGTAATAGCCCAGGGCTGCAAGATGGTATACACTGTGGGAAAAGATTCCTGGTTTACTTTATTCAGGAGTACCGGTGCCAGGGACAGAAAAAGAAGTAAGCTAAAAATTCCTATGTCCAAAGCCACTTTCTTCTCTCTTTTAAATATCACTGATAATTCATGCGACACAGATGCGCTTGCTACCAGGTTGCTGTGATGTCGAACGGCCAAGAACATCCTCACGTTATTCACGGTTGGAATTATTATGAAGGAAAAGCTAACAGTCATAGAGAAAATTAATCCAATAATGGAGGAGAAGACAAAAAGAACCAATCCAGTTAACACAAACCAGCTCAGCACAGTTAAGAAGATTGCCTTCAGCACACCTGTAAATTATACAAATGCTTACCACAAAGGTGACACCCTAAACTGTGCATAAGTGCAACAATTTAGCAGCAAATAAAGTGACAAAACAAACAAAAAATTGAGAGTATGGATTAAAACGCCTCTCATTCATGTTAAAAATTTCTACCAAAGTATTTTTTAACACAGTAATAACAATCTTTATTATATCTCTCAGTTAGTACGTGCGCTGTGATTGGTCAATTTAGCGGGCTGTACTTCACTGTACGGCCCGATAAATTTGAAAGATTCCTTTTCCTCGCGCCTGGTTAACCTCAGAGATATAATAAATATCTTACTAACCTCCTTTTCTCGGTCCGTACTGTAAGTTACGGATCCTCGTTTCTTCCTGTTGATTTATGGCCCGAGCGCGCTCGCGCTTGGGCCATAAGCGAACGGGAAAAAACTCGGTCCGTAACTTACATTATCATATGATCCGTACGGCCCAGCGCGCGCTTTCATTCTTAAACTATTGAGAAAATCCCCGTATGAGGGCCGTACGCATTTGCGCGAGCAGGGCCGGAAAAAGCCGTACGGCCCTGTTAGGAACACGTACGGCCCCGCGCGATACGATTTTAGAGGATTTCTTCGCGTCTGACCATGTAAGTTTATTTTACAACCAGAAGCAAATACAAACAACATATTAGCTCAATTTTATGTGCAAATTAGTCGCTTTTTTGTAAAAACTTCACCTTTTACGCGTGCATGAAGAGTCTAAGGAGGCCATATGATAAAATGCTTATTGACTGAGTTAGGTCGGGCCGGACGGGAAAATATTTGGCTCTCGGTCATGGCGCACGGACCTCGCTGCGTTCGGTCCGTACCGGCCATGACCTCGAGCCAAATATTTTCCCGTCCGGCCCTCCCACTCAGTCAATAAGTACATAGTAAGGACCTCGAACTCGGTTAGTAAGAGGTATGTAGAAATAAATTTGCAACTCGAGCTCATAAGTTGACGATAAGTTCACTTTTCAATCGATAATCGACATTTGAAGCCTTGTATAAAGACATGCGTAAGTGGATTTTAGCATAGACAAAGGATTACCTTTGTTTGTCACCACGGTGCAATACACGAGAGGTCTGGACAGAGCGTAATGACGCTCAAAACTGATGACGGTAACAAAGGCAAACGACCACCCAGAAGTCAGCATAGTAGACGCATAAAAGGCGGTAAATAACTTTTCTTGATTTCCGCACGTTGAGTTGCCATGTCCTAACGTCTGGTACCCCCACCGCAAAGCAACGAAAAGTGGCTGAGAAGAGATAGCAGTCAAGCTGTCAGTGGCGGCCAGGCTACACAGCAGAATATTGCTCGGCTTTTGAAGCGAAGGTGTTTTGATGATCGTGAAAATGATGGCCATGTTGCTTACAAATGCAAAAACAGACAAGGGAATGTTGACCACGGTCACGATAGCTTCATTTGCGTGCGCCGTAAACTCACTTTGTGCAGGTACCCCAAACCAGTCAGGAACGCCACATAAACTGAAGCTTTTGTTCTCTGTCATAATGCCCTTTCTGTCAATATAAGGAGTTTGAAATTAAAACAGGTTAATGTCATTCAATCGAATGAGAAAATACAAATACCGCAAGAAGTCCAAAAATCATGTTCGCTTGCCAGTCTTTGCCTTTAATTGTTGTACTTATTCACGGTTTGACCCTGTCTCTCCTCCCCAGCCCCCTCCCCTTTTACGCCTGCCACACAGCCTACTTGCCGAGGAAGATGTGTGTAATTTCAAACGTAATCTCAGCTTAAGCACGTGTAAATTGGTTGATTCCTTTTAAAAGCAACTTACAACATTGCTATGCTTCTCAAGTTTGCTAATTTTTTATACGAGCCGTTACTGTAAGACTGCTTGTGAAAACATTATTTTCCAAAAACAAAAAATAAACTAAAAAACGTTTACCAATAACAGATTTAAAATTTAAAATACAATAAAATATTTACCAATAACAGATTTAAAAATGAATATATGAGAATAGATATGGACTCACAGGCATTTCATAGCATCTTTAGGCGAATTTTACAGCTGTAAAAGCAAACCATTCACATAAATTTAATATAATTCAAATCTGGGGTAATTTTGCGAGCAAAGGAAACAATGAACGTCAAGACAACAACAATTTACTCACATATCTTACATCAAGGAACAGAAAATTCTAGGATCTTACGATTCTTTGTAGTTTACACTGTTTCTCTTATGTCTGAGACGTTGGGTGAACAAATTATGCCTTGCGTCCACTCCACTCAGCTTTACTGAGTCACCGTCTAAATCTTCAGTTTTGATTACAGTTTAATTGTCCATAAAAAATCAGTTGTCGGCTTAAAAAAGACTTATAAAGTTGATGCACTTTTTTGTGTTATTATGATTATTCAGCTAGTTGGTGTTGTTAATACCTAACCATAATCATATCTTGATTGATACTCGGAGGTCACCATAGCCGGGCAGCTGTCCTTTTCCCAGGCTGAGGACACGCATATCTGACCTGATCCGCCTGCGACCTTTTCGTTGCTTTCTAGGAACAGTTCCCAAAATGATCACAAATAGATCTTGCCCACGATTAAAGAAAATCCTAAAAATAAAGTCACTTATATTTTCTATCGTAGGACGTAAACGATTGACTAAGCAAATAACGTTTCAATTAATCTGAGGGATTAAAAATCAAATTCAGATTTCTCAAATAAACGCTCGTGGTCAAATTCACCCCCGTCATAAGTGTTGTCGTGTAAATTCATTTATCGTGTAACTTCACAAAAGAATCAATAAAAACAGAAATTAAGTCCACCGATATGACCTTAAGTTTTTTTTGAGTGTTTTTTCAATGAAGGACAGAAAATAATAAGTCACTGAGTTCCATAAGTGACAAGATGAACCAGAAGTGTTCTATTTTATCATCACAATCAACTCTCAATAACAATAGAAGCCTTATTGTTAGCTATTGTTTCATTTCATCGTTGAATAGAGAACAACTCGAAAAGGTGGCTTGTGTGAAATGTGTTCATCATTATTCTGAGCGCTCTCTGTTACTTATATCAGTAGTGTTTGATGGTTCCACGAAGCTTCTGATCCAAGACCGATCAGATTATCTTTTTGATTAAAAATATAGTCAGCAATAAACAACTACATGAAATTTTGTCAGGTGTTTTTCATTCTTAAGTATTTTGTGTTTAAATCTGGTATTTCTGGTACTTTTGACCAAAACCTCTAAAAATTAATTTATTGTATATTACTTGCAAAATACTATGTTTCCAAAATTTAATCTGCTTTACGGTGCGAGTGTTGCCCATAACGAAATAGGTTTAGCCATTTTCTGAGGTTCAGAAAGATAACTATGTTTTTAAAACAGGCTGACGCTGTCACGGGATACCATAAACTTTTATCTTAAGATTAATAATCAATTTCTCTCTTCTATTTTTCGTATTTGTTAACGTGACTCTTCCGGTTCTTCCTGCTGTTGGCCTTTTGTCATGGCGTAGGGAACCTCGGCCAACACGTTACGCGAGAATCAGAGGCTCTGTATACTCAAAAGTGAAGTACGCTTATTTTAGATTTGTCGAAGATTCAGTTTTACTATAATGTAGTATGTCAAGAGACCTGAGAGATGATTTCACTGCAAGCATGAAGCAATCTCCTGAACAAGGAGACAACACGTAAGCAACCCTGCTGTTCCAAATGCGTAGTTTCGGCTAAGCAAAGCAACGAATCCGTATACCGAATTAGAGTTCAATCCCTTTGCAAATGTAATTGTTATTCGTCAAATTATTAATTATTACTTGTTAATCGCCCGTCATCTTGCTCAGTTCTTCATTAAAGCCAACTGAGCCGTTTTTCGAAATTTCGTCTTGTTTGTGCAACAGTTGTTAACTAAATACTTTTAAAATTGAGCAGTATTTGGCACTGAATGAAAGAGCGAGAAGATATTATTGGTTGATAATAATGATGATGATGATAATAGTAATAATAATAATAATATTAATATTAATATTAATAACAACAATGTTGAATGATGTAAATAGTCACATAGTAACAGTACTGAATACTAAATCATCTCGATTGTGAGATATCGCCGGGGTAATAGTTGATAGACATGACAATAGTATTACCTGGTATTTCTTCCCCTCTATTTCAAACTTGTATTATTTCCCATTATACGAGGAGGTTGGTTTTGATCACAAGGGAGTTCTTAGCAACTAGGGCCGAGTTGCTTGAAGCATGGTTACGCTAACCCCAGTTAAATACCATGACAACCTATAGGTTTTAATACAACTTAACCAATCAGTGGTTAGCGCTAACCATGCTTCGAACAACTCAGCCTTGGACGGCAACTGCAACGAGAACGCCACAAAATAACAGGTTAATGAGCAAAAACAATCGCCCTGCACGTGCGTTTTACAGTTTAGTACATTCTTTTGCCGTCGTTTGCTAAACAACTTACAACATGAAATGACCAAATAGCCCTTGTGCGTGTTTACGTCAAACTTGCTCATTTCACCACCAAACCTCGTTTTCGAATTTCAAAAAGTAATTTTTTTGCCAAAACTAAATCCCAAAGCAGCACAATTCAAAAGAATACCCACATGCGAGCAGTATACACGCCCAAAGGACGACGAAAAATTAGTGCAAACGAGGCTTGGTACTGGTGGTGAATTTTGAACACCTGACGTAATTATGCATAAGGCCTATTTTTATTTAATGTTTTCTCAAGAACGTGGGCGCATGGCGGCACAGTGAAAAGTGTTCTTTCTTTTTCCTTACTTTAACGCCGTTCTAGTGATTTAGTTCCTGGAGAGTTCGTCAGCATATTAAACAAATTTCAATAATCGCGAAAGACTGATACACAAACGAGAAGTTATATATATTTTGAAATGACCTTTTTGTTGCCGTCGCCGTCTTCGCTGCTAAAACTCCATCTTAGCATGAAGAAGGACAGAACTAAACACCAGCTGGCAGCAATGGGATGAGATGCGCTGTGGTGATTGTATTCCGTACAACAGTCAGTTTACCAAATTTACGTACTCATTTAGGAATTTGATGATTTAAAACGTAGGAAAACTACAACTCCACAGAAATCATGAGTTCCTAAATCGCAACAGACGAAAAAATAATAAAAGACAGTAATTTTGCTTAGAAATCTTAGCTGACAGCTGGAACGAGAGCAAGTCATTATGAAAAACTCATCGGGAATCGAAGATTATGACTCGGTAAACAAACGATTAATTCTACAATCGTTAAGATTAAAGTAAGAAATGGTTTACGGCCAATCTCTATATTTTAAGAACTCCATTGGGAATCGTATCTTGCAAAGAGAAGCTTATTAAAAGCCACCAATCAAGGTGAGATTATCCACCGGCGATCGGGACGCTTCAAAGAGCCTCTGTTAGATTTATAACACCTTCGTACAGCTTTGTCTCACTCTCAACAAATAAAACACGGGACTGACGTGGTATTTTGAATTATCCAATGTTATACGGTTTCATTAAAATTTCATTGATCACCAACTAAATTTGGGTTTAATATTGGTTCTTCAACATTGAAATTTATTCATTGGAACGAACAATTTTCTGCTAAGATTCATCGGAGAGGGTGTCTCAAGACCCTTCATAAGAGCGAAAATTTACCTGTTACTAATTGGGCAGCAACTAGACAATCTCTTCAAGTGTAGAAAGAAACATTAATTTCACCTGGAAACCAAATTTTCTGTCTCCTTTTTCCAGCTAACGTTTACACGAACTAGTTTTAGCTTTCTTGCTGTCTTTTATCAACGCAAGTCTCTATGCGAGGACGAGCTTGTTTTCTGACCTCTGAAAAAGAAATCAGACTATAGTCTGCAAATGTAACAAAGGCATATGATTGCATTTGATGCAGCAAATTGCGAAATGAACGGAAAGGCATAAAATATAATTTTTATTTTTGTTATAATTCTTGTTTTGATTTTTTGCTCAAGGGAATTGAAAGCAATACCTTAGGACGTAAAATGTGTTGGTTAGATTTTTCTTAATAATACATCAGTACTGCAAATGCCGTAATCCTCCTCCACCTTTTCGCATTGTTTTTCACTCTCTGTGTTTAGAAGACGATGTCCGAAGTAGACTTTTGTCAACTGGCAAACTCCCTGGTAAAACTAGGAAAGATTTCCACCGAGCCCCATACGTTAATTATAGACGCATCATTGTCATACTAACCCTGTTCCGAAACGAATAGAGTTTGAGTCACAAAATGCATGTATGCTGTTTGGAAATCTTGCCTAAAACGTCTCTTCAATGCCCGGAAACAAAGTTAACAATTTAAAACTTTCTAAAGCGTTACTTATAAAAATATATAATAGATACATAACTGAATGTATGCAGTTGAGATGTATTATGTGAGAAATATGTAAAGCTCATGGAACGTCTCTCTGATGCATCGCAAAACAGATGCTCAGCTCCTGACAATTCATTCAACCTAATTCCTGGGGCAAAGTGCATCAGGAGAGTGCCGCAGCTGCCTAAACAGATCTGTGCCTCCAGTCTCAAGATATCCAAAATTTCACCTCTGCTTGGTAAGTCTTGGATATTCAAATATTAGGTTGCCGTGGTAAGGGACTGTTCTTTATTAATTCACTTGAAAACAGCCCTTGAAATTCGATCTGACCGGTTTGTAATAATAACTGTGTTGAACGAAACACAAGTACGACTTCATTCAGTCCTTTTTTGGCAGTTTGGGGAGAATACTCTCAAAAATTTGTGTTCTACAAGTTTCAAAGGAAACGAAAAAATTTATTGGGGCTAAAATCTTCCTGACGATACACCACACCACAACATTTTCTTCCAACTTCGATCCGTTGGCGGGCAGATTTTAATTAGTGGTCAACAAACGAACGAACCCTACAGTTGAGTGCGCGTTATGGAGCATTCCGGTTTGTTTCAAAATAACCCTCTTGGATTGTTTTGCGTACCGCTTTATCAGAGAATAATTGAGAATATTAATTATGATTGGCAATTCTTTCCAGTTCATGACTCCCCAAACAAAACTGATTTTGGTGTAAATAAAGTATTTCGCATATGATTTTCAGACAAGATTATTTATTGGAAACAAATCACCAATATCCTTACACTGAGGAAATGGACGACATAACTAATGATACCATTTGTGGGCTGCCAAGTTGGATTGGCATCGTAAGGAACGACGCGGCTGCCTACATTAACAACATCATCCTTGCTACTGTCAATGGATCCTCCGCCATCTTTGCATTCCTTAGTAACCTGGCCATCATTGTCGCTATCATCAAGAATCCATCCTTGCTGAAGCCATGTAACATCCTGCTATGCAGCCTGGCCTTCACAGATTGCCTCACCGGAGTCTCCACCCAGCCTCTGTTTGTTGTTTGGCGATTTTTCTTTTCGAGAGCGTGGCAGTCGTGTTTGCACCAAGTCTTGATGTTTGACGTCTATTACACTTGCAATTTATTTACAACCGGTTTGTCATTTTTGAACGTATTAATTATCAGTTTTGACCGCTATTACGCTTTGTCCAGACCTTTTGAATATTTTGCTAAAGCAACCAAAAAAGGTGAGTGTTTTTTCGCTTTTTCATTTGGAAATCTTAATTCCACAGGTCATTTTGTGTGATGTCAGTTTTAATGTAATGTCACGTAAAATTCTCTGGTCACTGGTTAATAGTTTCTCTCCTTGTGCCCCCCTTTGCCACAAAGCCCAGTTATAAGTGTTAGTTTGACGCCAATCTGTAGCATAGTGGCCGACTCTTCTAATGTTGTCGATCCTTTTAAATTTCTTTTATAGGCACAGTTAAAATTGCCATCATTGCCAGTATACTGTGGTTTCTGTTTGCGATCCTAAACCACTTTGTCTTTCCCTCTCTTCTGGGCTTCATTACGGCAGTTTTTGTTGCCCTTCTGTTTATTACAGTCCCGATTGTCAATCACATCCGAATACTGTTCGCCATTCGTCGTCACAACAGTCGATTGGGTGACGCGGTTACCTCGCAACAGATGTCAGCGGTGTTGCGGCGTGAGAAGGCCGTAGCGCTTGATATGTGGATTGTGACCATCGTGCTTTTAAGTTCAATCACCCCAAGTCTATTTATGAAGATCCTTGAATTTGAATACCCTCGCGCGCACTCTCTTGTGCTCCCATGGACTCTGACATTGCCATTGCTCACGTCCTCTATTAATCCACTGATCTACTTTGGAAGAAACAAAAACCTACGAAATGCGTTGAAATCTATGATGAACAATTGATTTGGTTATAGACTACAAATAGACCTTTGTTTTTCTTCTGGATGATAAACCGAGCGATACACGCGTTTCCTCGCGCGAAGGAACCTTCGCGCACACGCTCGCGTCTTTCACTTGCTTTACTATAATTGTGTTCATGGTAGTGAGAATGATTTTGATTGTCGCTTTGAGTGTGATAATGAGTGCATTTTTGCATGCCTCATACTCCACGTATGCGTATCCTTCTCCTTTTAGTTTTGGTTATTTTTTATCGATTTCGAGCCCACCGCTCTCCTAAGCCGGTTTTTCCTTTAATTTCTTTTAACACTGTGTGATGGACGTCAAATAAGTGTACCATCACCAGCCAATGGGACTGGGTTAAATAAGTATCTATGATGGTATCAAGTCAGCGGCTAGAAATTTGTCATAAAACCAAAGCCAAAGAAATTGCTCTGGTCAATAACAACGGGTGCAAACAGCCCGGTGAGCCTCTCAGAATTCGAAGCAGTTACATGTAGCCGATGCCAAGCGCGGGAAAACACAGGCGAGCAAGACATGATTTATTTTTATCATTGGCTTAGAAAGTTGCGGGGTTTGCCAACCAATCACAGAACAAAGTAAAATAAAAGCAAACTGAACGAGAATATAAGCCTGTGACACTCAACTAAAAACCTCTTTATAGAGGGTCCCCTATACTTTTTTCGTGAAACGTGATTGAGACTATTTTTTTCTCGTGAAACGTTATTTAGGTTTATTTGTTTACTCGTGATTCGTGATTGCCGATATTTGATTTTATCGTGAACGTTAACGAATTTTAGGAATTATCCGTGACGCGTGAACAGTTTCAATATTTTTACATGAATGCCTTTTGCAAAGTGGTATAGGGGACCGTCTTTATATGAGGTAAAAGAATATATTCCGATAACGGTCCTAATAGAGTGTGTTTACTTGACGTCACGGCGGCCATGTTGGAGGAGCAAAACAAAGGAACGGAGACCATGTTGGAGGACTAAACCAGTCTTCTGGGAATTGAATTCTATTTTTATGCAAAATCTTCGTTTTGTTCTAAAAAACCAATATGGCCGCTGGTCACGTGATGGCACAGCCTCTATAGTGGTATCAATGGCCACCACTTGTTACGTCACTAAGATCGAACCTGGCCCCAAAAGACTTTTGGAGTGCGTTAAAGCGTCGTCAAGTTACAGTGCAACTACTCCAACCAAGGCCACCCAAGAATTTTTTTTACAAATTGGCCAATAAGGTTCATGAGGGGACGCAGCGGACCTTTACTGTAAGTATCGTTTCACGCAGAGAATTTTTCTTGTGGTCGGTGAAGGCGTCATAATCTGTAACACTCTGTGACGTTCATCTGTCAACTGTCCTGTCTGTGGCATCTGGAAAAAGTTTTTCTTTAAATCTATTGTTGTACTTTCGTATTTTACCTTAAAGCAATTGATGGTTTTTTGTTTCACAAAGGACAAAGGTTCTTTATTGTACCCTTGGTCAGACCAGAACTCCAGAACGCATTGTTATGGCGCCGAGGAAGGGCTTTACTCCTTTCACTCGGGTAATCAATCCGGAGTTACTTTGTCCGGAAAAAAATTGGTATGTGCTAAGCAGGAGCATTTGTGCTATGAGCCCGAACCAGTTTTTTAAAAGAAGCGTGGTAGTTACTACAGTCGAACCCCGCTATTTCGAAGTCCCAAGGGAAATGGAAATAACCGGGGAAGCGTAAAATTCTTAACAGTGAATCATCTTTTAATAAAATACAGTACATTATAAAGAAAGACACTGATTTAATAAAGATACAGCAATTAAATGTCGGAAAAATCAGCAGATGCTGTTACATTGAAAAATCTTTGAGTGTTCTGTTGTTTTTGTTTTTTTTCTAATACTCATGTCGATTGTAATTGACAACTGGCTTGTTTGCCGTCGAATCTCGGCTCCCTCGACAGCAAAGAAACTGAGATGGCTTAGAGATGAATCATCAAGGAGATATGAAAGGACCTTTGTAATCGCCAAAGAAAATTCAGAACATTATTATAGAATGTCGAATGATCAGAATACATGAGGTATTTCAGCCGGAAGCCGAACAGATCATTTTGCTGTTAAGCTTGTTAATTACACTCCCAGCTCGAATAAAATGCAATACGTTTCCAGCTGTGCTCTTATGTACGTGCTCTGTTTTTGACAAGTTCGAAATAACGGGGTTGATTTAAGGTGTAAGGGAAGAACGATGAGTTCGAAATAGCGGGGAATTCGAAATAACCGAACGCGAAACTGTAGCGTCATCGTTCGGATCGCTAGCGCTGATACTACGACAAAATTTAGACAAAAGTACCCTTGAGGAGGATGGAACACTCAGTCAGTTAAAACAGCTTGTCAACGCTATTGATTTTAGCGAATGCGCTCGGGAAGCTAGTCACGACAGCGATCGTCCTCGAGCTGCGTTCCGTTTGGCGATGCCCTCTACACAAGTGCTTGATGCCAGCAACGAGATAACTTCTGCAAATCCCGTTCAGATGCAAAGGAGTAATCAGAGGACACCGTCATCCAGCGGCCTTGCAATGCCAGTCAAAAGCTCAGCAAATTTAAAAGAAATTTGCGAAAACACTGACATCGATACACCAGAAAAGGCCATGATGGTAGAGAAACAAGGAAACGTCGTGATCGGCGATATCAGTGAAGTGTGTACTAGGCACAGAGAATCGCTGTCAACAGTGCTTTCATTTTTTAGACGATACAAAGGCACACTTGAACAATCTTGAGGTTGTGGCGAGTAGTAATGAGCAAAAGAGAAAAAAAAAATACAAGGGTACACTGTCCGTTTTCAGAAGCTGCACCTTTTCTCAAGCATTGTATTACTTGAAATTTTGATCCCTCTTAGTTCTTATACAAGTTAAGTGGTACTTACTGTTCCCAGACCAACTAAGCGCACTCCGACGAATCATCTGGGCGCCGAAGGCCTTATACATGTAACAGTACTAAAACTGATAAGGAAGCTTAAAAGAATAATAAAATGCATGTGTCAAATTATTCAACTGAATAACAGTCATTGTGCTGGATATCGGTTTCATATGCTTAGAGTGCTTCACCTTTACATCAAAATACTAAGTTTTAACAAGTATACTTTTATGTTACATCAAACTGTTTGAGGTGTGTCACCCGCCAGTTCTGATGATACAAAGTTAACTGAGGGCGACCTGGCAAAAATGATTACTACACTTTTATGTTATATCAAACTGTTTGAGGCGTGTCACCCACCAGTTCTGATGATAAATACAAGTTTAGTGCAAACTGGCAAAAACGATTAGTATACTTTTATGTTACATCAAACTGTCTGAGGTGTGCCACCCGCCAGTTCTGATGATAAATACAAAGTTAAGTGCAAACTGGCAAAAATGATTACTATACTTTTATGTTACATCAAACTGTTTGAGGTGTGCCACCCGCCAGTTCTGATGATAAAAACAGTTAGTTTAGGGCAAACTGGCAAAAACGATTAGCATGCTTTTATGTTACATCAAACTGTTTGAGGTGTGTCACCCACCAGTTCTGATGATAAATACAAGTTTAGTGCAAACTGGCAAAAACGATTAGTATACTTTTATGTTACATCAAACTGTTTGAGGTGTGCCACCCGCCAGTTCTGATGATAAAAACAGTTAGTTTAGGGCAAACTGGCAAAAACGAATAGTATACTTTTATGTTACATCAAACTGTTTGAGGTGTGTCACCCACCAGTTCTGATGATAAATACAAGTTTAGTGCAAACTGGCAAAAACGATTAGTATACTTTTATGTTACATCAAACTGTTTGAGGTGTGCCACCCGCCAGTTCTGATGATAAAAACAGTTAGTTTAGGGCAAACTGGCAAAAACGAATAGTATACTTTTATGTTACATCAAACTGTTTGAGGTGTGTCACCCACCAGTTCTGATGATAAATACAAGTTTAGTGCAAACTGGCAAAAACGATTAGTATACTTTTATGTTACATCAAACTGTTTGAGGTGTGCCACCCGCCAGTTCTGATGATAAAAACAGTTAGTTTAGGGCAAACTGGCAAAAACGATTAGTATACTTTTATGTTACATCAAACTGTTTGAGGTGTGTCACCCACCAGTTCTGATGATAAATACAAGTTTAGTGCAAACTGGCAAAAACGATTAGTATACTTTTATGTTACATCAAACTGTTTGAGGTGTGCCACCCGCCAGTTCTGATGATAAATACAAAGTTAAGTGCAAACTAGCAAAAATGATTACTATACTTTTATGTTACATTGATCTGTTTGAGGCGTGCCACCTGCCAGTTCTGATGACAAAGTTAAGTGCAAGCTGGCAAAATGTGGGTTTATTTTGTCATTGGGGATTGTTCCAAGAGGTTTTTCACTACATAATTATCCTGATTTTCTCGTTTCGTACAAACCGACATTTCCAAAATCCCAATTCAACCTGGATATTATTCTCAACTACTGTAATTATTAATAAATTGTCTGCAAAACACTGTCAACACTTGAATAAATTTGAATAAGAAGAAGCATTTTAGAATCCAACAGATTAATAAATATTACAAGTTTGTGATAAATATTATTACATGCTAACTACTAAACCACCACATCACAAACCTATATATTAGACTACATAGGCGTAACGTGTATGAATTGAAAGCAACTCTTTCACAGCCATCAGTTAAATCCGATTGACTCTTCTTAAAAAGCGTGAGAAAAAGAGCAATTAATTCTCAAAAACATTACTGAAATATACATGTATGCGCTATTAAAATGTTTGCATGTAAATACCTTCCAATGTTGATACCACAACCCAACTTTTCCGCCCCGTGCTGTTTGCAACATCAGAGCTCCTCTTGAAAAGGATTTTCGCGATTGCCTGACATTGCTCGGGAAATCAGTTGCTTCTGGAGGAAGAGGAGAAGAACGCTTCTTTTGATCCGTTTTTGTATCACACGTTGGTGTATTTGGTTTTTCATTTCCTTCTCCGCGCCTTCTTACGGTTAGCTTGGCTGCTCTTCGCCGCTCCCGCTTTCTTGTTCTTTGCACGAGAGTAAGTGACCCGCACTCGCTTCAAATTCTGCTTTAGCGAATTACATTCACTGGCGGAGTCCGCCATCTCGCTGTGCGTCTAAGATATATTCACTCGGCGTCACTGTTTTTCAACTCACGATCTAATTTCACAAGGCGTGTTTATTTGTCATGAGTGAATCAATATGTTCTACCCTTCTGGTTCATTTCTAAAACAACGACAACTTCCATGACATTAAAACAGATTATGACGCCTTGCCGGTCTCAGAGGAAAAGAAACCCAGTGGGCGTTAAGCTGAGGTATGTCAGGAGTGCTAGGAAATTTTCCTAGCATTCCTTTGCAGTACTTACAGCACACGTCTCCTGCGTCCCCTCATGGAGTGAGGAAACAACAGAATAGCCGCAATTTTGTTGTGCTTCGATAGTGGGTAAATTTGTCATACATAATTGATTTTGTCAAAATCATTGTTCCGATGTGACATTCTCATTGGCTAGTTTGCAGGAAATTTTCCTTCGTGGCCTTGGTTGAAGTAGTCGCACTGTAAAGCGCAACTAGACGAGACTTGTTTTTAGCTTTCAATGCGTTTCCAACAGGTGCAAAGATGCATTTTAGCGAAAAAAATATTTTGGGGTTAGAGGTAGGCACTTAAAGAAGCGGTACTGTGGCACATTTTAATGATTTGACTTTTTTTAGATTAAACGTTTTGTTTTGAAATTTTGTGGGAATGTGTTAGTATTAACCCGAGCTGTTTCTTTATCTTGGTAATTTGTCGACAGTTTGCCGCACTCGAGTTTGAACAACAGTCCTTTGTGAGGCTTCCCATGGTTGTAGAATTCGGTATAGTACAGACCTCCTGCAAGGCAGGGGATCATTTTGTACAAAAGAGAACAGATTCTAACCACCTCTTTCCTCTTTCTAGTTGTGACTTTAATAAGATTCATTTAAAATACCACTGAGGTTGTGAAGCTTATTAAACAGAGTGATGACTTCACATTGAGTGTTTGTTACGTCATGATTTCTGAACAACTGCCATCTTGGATTTTTTAACAGAAAGAAACAAATGCAAGAATAAATATATCGCCACCAAACGAGGAGTAAATAAAATACATGATTTGTTGTAAACACATTGTCTTGGTAATTAAAAACGTCAAAAATGACATAAACTGTTACGTCTAATCTCTGAACATTTATAGGAAACCGGTCCTGGTTTGTTAAGCAAGCAACTGACCTCGCCTCAGTAGGTATACGCATAGGTGCATCAGAGTATCCAAGTCCGTACGAGAGTTCCTGGGACTAGTAAGCAACCCTTTCCTTCTATGCAGCTGTTTATTGTGATGTACAATACCTAATTCGGATTGGATTTTCAAGTGAGCCGATTCAAAACTAGCTTTTGCATAGCTCTTTGATTAAGTGCTGGATCAATTTTAAACATCCTCCATAAATGGCACTTTCGCTCTTAAAGGAGCAGAAAGCTCTAAGAAATTTTAAAAACACTTCCGACTTCACACTTTTCACAGCTATCAAAGTAGCTTTCAAAGCGTCAACAATGTTCGCAACAGTTTGTATCGAAATCCCTGGCTCGAAGCCACAGTCCTTCATTTCATTTTTTCGATGCAACTCACAGCCACAACCAGCAGCAGAGCCAGACAAACAACGGTTGAATTCTAATCTTCATCTTCTTCGTCACTAAAGTACGAACTCTGAACAATTTTCCGTTTCCTTGAGGTGGTGCCTCCACTTGCGGAGGCACCTTGATTGGCCTGATTATCAGAGGAGGCCATACGTGCACATTCATCAATAACAGCACTCAAGCTGAACTCATAAGGGTCTTCACCCCCGTCGTCCTCTTCTTCGTCTTCTTCCTCTTCTTCCCTGCAAGTAAAGGGAGACGCAGAACGAAGGTCGTTAACATGAGGACCGTGTAAACGTTCAGAACATTGTTCAGTCCAGCATGTTGGGTGTTGGGTGTTCTTGGCGGCTGTTGGCAGTTGGAAGTGGTTGTTTTTTAAAATGATTACTCCAAGCAACACATAAGCAAAAGGGTTTTCATTAAGGCACCCAACACAATGGACCCAACAATGTTGTAACTGAGCTCTGGACCAACAATGTCGGGAGCGTTTACACAGGCCTTTAGACTACATCCAAGCGGATGCCCACTGGTGCACTCGAGAGACCAATCTAAACAACTTAGTAGGATGCATAGAAAGAGATGGATGGAGATCTTGGTAAGAGAGCTGAAACTGCAGCAGACGACTGTGGTTTGACTGTGGTTATGGGTTACATACACCCACGTAGCTCATACGGGGATGAACGTTTGTTCTAGACACGAAATTTGACATAACGCAATCCCAAATTGCAACTCATAGTGTCTAGTTGCCACAGGGTCATTGTTTTCTTTATGGCCATGGTATTGTGACATTTTTTAAATTTCTTGCCGCTAGCCTCCAATTTTAGTGCCTGTGGCGGTCACATTGCAAAAGATTGAAACTGGTCTCTCTACTCTCCACAGTCTTAAGTGGGCTGTGATGGCAACGTCGCAAGACCAAACGTGGAACGTTTTTACCTTTCGTCTAGCTTTTTCCGTTTCTTCTGTTTCTTTGGCGGGGGTTCTCTGTCACCCAACATATTTTTGGGACACTCGTAACTCAAATGGCCATACTCCTAACCAATGTGAAGAAAAAAGGACAAAGGTGATGATTTTATATACACGTGGACAGAAACTGAGAGGGTGACTGGCTGACAGAGAGACTGACTGACTCGCTGACTCGCTGACTCACTGACTCACTGACCGACTCACTGACTGACTCACCGACTAATTGACTCACTGACTGAGCAAGCGCTAGTCCATCATCAGTACCAGCGTGAAACGCTACCTTTAGAATCTCGCTACCTCAGCCAACTCAGTTGATTAACTTAAACATATGAAAGTTTTTGAAGGAAATAAGTGCAAGAGCCGTCTTTTACTATTACTGTGTTTAAATTCTAGATATAAGAGTTTGAGGTATTTTCATCACAAAATATCCGGAATATGTTCCGATATAATATAGCCAGCAAACTAATAATACTGAAATATTATTTATATTGTTTGCGGGGGCGTAGGAAGGAATTCAAAAACCAGTACATAATGTATCCGACGTATTGGGCTTCCAGCGTTTAGTTCACCAACACAAATCTCCATTAAGGGTTAATGAGAGTCAATCAGCAATATCTTAGTTGGTTTGGAACAATCTTCGTATACTCTCAGAGTTTTGGGGTAAAAAATTAAATTAACCACAGTGCACTTAAAAACAGTGATTCAGATTAAAGACTTTTGATTACGTAAGACAATCAAGAAGACCACGCATGGGGGAATTTTGTTAATCAGGCTAATGTTCGCACTGCAATAACAGCGCCAAATGTCTGTCTTGGAGGCAACAATGAGAATAGCAGACTACTGTAAATATAGCGAATTAGCTAATTGGGGACGAGCATACTGTGAGCTACCTTTCTATTTAAAGCGACCATGATTACATCAGTAAAGCAAATCCCTGTTTTATGAATAGCGCTGCGATAAGCTTAACTGAGACATAACATAGCCGGCTCCCCTTATCAGTATCTTTCCCCGTGCTGGAATCCGTCTTGTATTAATTTGAATTCCACGACAGAAGTCTTTACGTACGTTTTTATAACAAAAAAAAGACAACAAAACCAAAAACAAAACAAACTGAACAGCTGTTTATTTATCCGGAAAAAAATGTTTTGTAAACAATAGTGTAACATAGCTCATTGCGTGTGCCTCTTTTCGTACTGAATCGTCTTATATTGAAGAGAGCTTTGCCATTTAACCGCATTCCATCTTTATGTCTTTTATATGATAAAAAAAACGCAAAATGTTTTGACGGCAAAAAACAATAGCTCCTAATTTATCAAGAGAATGTTTCAACAACTTCCACAATAGCGCAACACTGAAACTGGAGTAAGCGACATCGTCAACGCTATCAGGATGACAAAGCATAGGTGGGCAGGTCACATTGCACGTCTATCAGATAATCGATGGACAGTGGACCGCAAGAGACTGGAACAGAAAACAGGGTTGTCCAAAACACGATGCAGAGATGATCTCACCAGACAGCTTGAATCTGCATGACGCTGGGGGGGGGGGGGGGGGGAGGCGGAAGGGGGGGAGAAGGTGGCGTTTTCTGTCTACTACTTTGAAACGAGCTGATGACAAAGAGGAATAAAAATAAGCAGAATGTCACCTAACAAAATATTCATGTTTCTAATAAACCCCCCTAGCGGAAATGCTAAAATACAAAAGCTAATAGCAAAACATATATCCGAATGCTTTGAAAAAAGGACAGGGGAAGACGGGACTTAATTAATTAACAACTTAATTAATAACTAACTAAGTAAGAATTTTTGTTGTTTGTATCTTTTAGTTATTTGGAAGTCGTAGTCGATGTACATATTGTATAAGACTCCAAATAAAAACATGTCTGTCTGTCTGTCTGTCAAGAGTGAGAAAAGAAACAAATTCTTACCCCACACTCGTAACAGCATGATTTGTCCGGATAGTTTTTTCTCCTGATGAACTCTGCCGCACGTCCATTGTCGTTAGCGATGCAGCATTTTATTGTACGGCCAAACATCTAAGGAATAAAAGCAGGAGTTTAGCGAACAAGACACTACAGTGACGCAAACTAAGCTCAGAAAAAAGGTGACATTTTTTAGCCGAACACACTAAAAAATAAAATCTTTATCGTTCGTGGCGGTTAACCCTTTAACTTCAAGAAGTGATTAGAATGTAAATTCTCCTCATAATATCAATACATTGTCCAGCAGACGGGTGATGAGAAAAGACAAAGTTATCAGTCAGAGGGTGTTATCTTGATATAACACCACATTCTCTTATCTAATGTACACTGTACAAGCAGCAGCTTGAAAGGAGAAATAATAAGCAGGGTTTGTACACATTTTCTGAGACAAAATTCCAGGCCTTTTCCAACACGTTTCCAGGCCTCAGAGAGTTTTATTCCAAGACCCATAATGCACATGAAGTAGTTTTCGGTTGTTGGATTTTCCCATGTGGCTGCTCCCAAACTTCACTTGTCAGACCCACCACTTTTCACAGAGCCTGCGATTAATCTGATAGTCTGGACTATTACCATACTGTGATTTTAGACTGTGAGCAGTCCCTCTTTCTTTCGATTGAAGATCTTGTGAGCGAGTGTGAAGCATGTGCGAGTGGAAATTTGGGCAAGCAGAAGTTGCACTCACCCACAAGATCAACGATTGAAAGAAAAAGGGACTGCTCGCAGTCTGTGATTTAATTCACACCTGTTTCCTGTTGACAGCTGCTACTGCTTTCTGTGCTGTTTGCCGATCCAAGAACAATACAAAAGCCACTCCTTTACTCTCCCTTGTGTCTTTGTCTTTAAGAATGGTTACCCTTTGAACAAAAGAAATGCAGTTTTACATAAACAAAGATCTAATAGAAAAGTCAGACAAAAAGATGGAAACATGTGAAAAAGAAAACACAGTTGGTCTTGTGAAATGGCTTAAAAGGGCAAATGTCACTTATCCAAGTCTCTCATTCAAACACAAAACATGTCGATATACATTTGAAGAAAAGTCTACTTACTTGACAACTTTCCCATACTTTTCAAATATCTGTTGATTAAAGTGAAAAACAAAACTGGTTTCAAGACAAAGGTAGATCATGAATGATCAACATGTAGAGATATAGCTGTACTCTGAGACTAAGAAAATCATGAATACTACAAATATTTCTTGAATGATGGCTAAACCATGCAAACTATAACATTGATCATTTTATGCTTAGTGATTTGCTTGCTGTGGTTTCACCATACATCTGATTGGTTGAAGAACAATAAACATTCCAGAAATAATTCTTAACGTTCACAGTTTTGTGAGTTTCAAAGTAATATCACAAAACCTCCACATGTAAAAATGGAGGAAATGGTGTAAAAGGGGGTAGAAATAATTGACTTAAGGCTCCAAGATCCCAAAGAATAGTGAAAGCTCTCTTTCACATCTCAAAGTCTTTCAGTGCAGTAGAGAACATGGACCACGTGAACATGGCCAGGGGGGCTAGGGCCTCCCCACTTTTTGTGGAAAAAATATTAAATTTAGTAAAATACTTTCCAAAACTTAAAAGTCCTTTCACAGGATAATGGTGTTTAGCCAAAGCTGGCGGAACATTCACGAAAACACCCAAGCCTGATGGAGTAAGAAGCATTTGGAGTCAGGTCCCTCCCCTCAGTTTAAAAGGTGGGAGTGGCCCGGCTGCACTTTAAAAATTGCTCTGCAGGCCTTGAAAGAACAAAAGCGAATCCCCATTAACACTGTTTGCTTTTTAGTACAAAGTCACCTAGTTAGGAGCTGATCAACAGATGAGTCCTATACATCAACTATGGGTTAACTTCAAGTTCATTTTGCCCACAAAGCATCACCTTTGTTATCGAGATGCTACAAGCAATGGTCTCACTACTCTCCGTCTAAGAATCAAAAGGGCTTACAATGTACAGACAACATAACCAAAGATCATCATTACTGTACCTTGTGCAAATCATTGTTAGTGAGAGAGTATGGCAAGTTCCCCACATAAATGGTGGATTTGCTTGGTGCTAATCCTCCACTCATAGCAACTGAATATAAAGATGCAAAACAAGTTTATTGAAACATACAGAAAAGTGCACACTGGATTGAGGGTCCCCTATACCACTTTGGAAAATGCATTCACGTAAAAATATTGAAACTGTTCACACGTCACGGATAATTCCCAAAATTTGTTCACGTTCTCAATAAAATCAAATATCGGCAATCATGAATCACGAATGAACAAACAAACCTAAATCACGTTTCACGAGAAAAAAATAGTCCCAATCACGTTTCACGAAAAACGTATAGGGGACCCTCTGGATTGGTATGACAGCCCAACCTTCCTTCCCATTCTGTACTCTAGCACAAGGTGGACAACTTTGCTATTACGGCCCTATAGACACTATGAATGATCAGCATCAAATTTCTCCCTACAGAGAGGACACCAGTATTAAGGACACAAGAAGAATTTGCTTGATATTTTAACTACTTCTTCCAACTACTTCTACAGGAACTGTGCACTGGGCAACAAATAAGAATTTAAATTTTGATGTTAGGGTGTGAAGAGTCAACCTACAGATGCAATTAAAATTATGCACCTATCAGTGTCAAGCCCGGGGGGTAGGGGGGGGGGGGGGTCAGGCAACCCATGGGAATTTGACTGTCACGTATATTCCCAGGGTGGGGATTTTGATCGGACATCATGGCCCCAGGGTGGGGAATTTTATTGCTTTCCTCTTGTGTGCAACAAGGACTGAAGGGGATTTTGATACTTTTGACAATTATTTTTTGCCCGGGGGTGGGGATTTTGATTTTTTTTTTTCAGAAAATGTCAAATCCCCACCCCATGCCCAACCCCCCCCCCCCCTCTTGGGCTTGACACTGATAGGTGCATTAACTGGCCCGCAAACAAGTGGGCCCAGATGATTGGAGCTGTAGTTTTCAGTTATATTGTATTGGACTGTGATTTCTCATGCGCGCATTTGGCACTAAGACTATTTATTCAGTAATCCTGCCAATGGCAATCAACTATTAATTTGACCGTAAATGGAATTATCAAATCATGATGCACATTGTGGATCAGTTTTCGTGATAAGCAAACCAGGATATTGAAGGTATGTTCAAGCTAGTTCACACTGCAACCAGGTGGACAATCAGACATGGTTTGATGCTACTCTGGTTTGAAATTTGATGAATGTAACTTAAAAAGTTACAATTCACGACCCAAAGGACTGAAGGGGGCTGATAGGTGCGTAATTGGGTCGTGAATTGTAACTTTTTAAGTTACATTCATCAAATTTCAAACCAGAGTAGCATCAAACCATGTCAGGATATTGAAATTGGTCATTTAAATATAAAACAATACAGCCTGATGGAGCTCAGTGTAGTGAAAAACAAATTGTCTGGAGACCACGCGACGAGGTTGTCAAATTTTTCGACTGGTCTTAAGCGTCTTCGGAAATAACCCTTTTACCATCACGATCAGCTCAGGGCATGCTGTATTGCACGTTCGTCGTTAGTTACAAGCATATAAACACTAATTTAAACATTGAAGAGAACTGAAGGTTTTTAATTAAATTTAGTTTTTTTTAACGTAATTAAACATATTTGGATAAAGTGAGCTTTCAGTTGCATGTACGTACGACGAGGAATCGTAGATAATTTCGAAGTTTTAACTGATGGTCGACCATAACCCCCTTGTTTCTGATCAGCATTACATACAATATAGACGATTTTAACGATATTACAATGCGTTTTCCTACCTTTATGGGTGCCATTCTACCACAGTTTTTTTTTAATACTATGACTCCACACAGAGAATTGACCAGAATTGAAGAAGTTCCTCTGCCATGGCTAAAACCGAAGAAAAACGAACGCTACCGACGGACTTCGGCAATCCTCGCTATGAAACCTTCACCTTGAGTGAATTAAAGCGCGGCTACCAAGCTGCCATTCAAAACATCTACCATCATGGAAAGTTATATTGACCTCGTGTTTACAGCGTGTGTTTTTTTGATTGCGCAGACTGCACGTCGTTGACTGACTGAGAGACATCAGAATGTGCCATCCTGAATACTGCACTAAAGACTTCCTTCGATTGAACTGGCCTTATTAAATGCCTTCTTTCGCGCATGAAGGTCGGGTTCTCCAGTTTGTGGAGGTTGTTTTGACGTTGTTGACAGCAATACACGTTTTTGAATCTCGAGGGGAAATTTTACTGCACGGTTCGCGGTTGGGGACATTTCCGCCACCAGACTTTAGGACTAATTTCACGTTAAAATCAAATCAAGGCTCGAACTCGTTTAAGGAGATTCGTCATGGACTTAATGGGGATCCATTTTACGTTCGAGTTTATGCGAAGCCCCGAGGGGGACACAACGGCGATTTTTGTTTCAATGGAATAGGTTCTAGCCAGTCATCACCTTCTAGAGGCTCGTATGGTGGCGTTATTTTTGCTTACAATTCAGAATTTGTCCGAGTATGGGCTCCAACGGATCCGAAAGGGCATGTTGTTTTCGTTAAAGATGGCTGGGGAGGCGAGGTCAACACTCAAGAATCCGACGAAGCCGAAGTTGTGGTGGAAGTATGGAAGGACGGCCCGGCGCCCACGTTTCAAAACGAGCAGGTTATTGACACGCGGGTGCACATATCAAAAGTGTACCTCAAGGTTGATCACGAATTGAGGCAACTACCTGAACGTGTTGTAGTGAGACTCTCGCCAGATGAATCCACTGAAAATAATGGAAGCAACCCCAACAAGGGATTCTGGTTTCATGCTGTCGCAGCTTCTCAGAATCCCGACCCTAAGAGAAACTTTGGAGGGGTTATATTCGCGTATAACCAGAGATATGTGCGCCTATGGGCCCCAGATGAACTCAACGACACCAGCACCGGGTGTATTTTTATAGGACAGGAATGGGGTGGGGGAGTTAACACTCAGAAGGCTGCAAAATGCAGAGTAGAGACTTTACTGTGGGTCAACCAGCTGCCAGCACCAAGCTTTCAAACTGACTGGTTTGTTTTTAGTGGCCAAAGAGACCACAGCTCTTTCAAGGAAATTTTTCATGACCAAAACAGGTTGCCGTCTGTTGTCACTGTTCAGCTTAGAGCAGTGAATGGAAAAAACATTGGGTATGTCTTTGAAGCCCAAGGTGCAGCACAATCAGATGATGATGGTAGCAATGAATATGGGGGTGTCATCTTTGCTTATGATAAAAATAGAGTCCGTATCTGGGCTCCAAGCAAGAATGATGAATCCAAAAGAGGATACCCTCTGCTTGTGAAACGTGGCTGGGGGTATGGTTCAAATTTACAAGCAGGAAGTGACAAAGTTGAAGTAAGAGTTATTGTTTATTCCAGTAAATGCAATAGCTCCTCACAGGTTCTTTATGAGGATGGCAAATGCATCAATGTGCAGTACGACTCTTACAAGACACAGTGGACACAGTGGTCTCAATGCTCCAGTATTTGCAATAATGGAACAAAGAGCAGGTCGTTGACAGGTGATTAAGTAAACATGTATACATTTGTGGTGTACAATAATATTATAGAATACAACATGAAGTGATTCAGTATCATTAACATCAAAGCACTTCATATCATAAAATATAAAACAAGGCCTGCATACACACAGTGGAAGTGAAACCATACAGTCGAACCTCGATTATCTGGACTCGTCGGGACCTCAGTAAAAATTAATAGTCCGGATAATCGAGAGTCCAGATAATGGAAAGACATGTAAAGAGACATGTAAACAAAAGGTATACAGCAAAGAAAACATTTTAATTGTGAAATCTACACAGCCTGTATGTATATATCAGCTGAACGCATTAGAATATTTCTTTGTCTCGTTGTACTTGCGAATTTTGAAAAGCGCACAGGATAATATGCTGTTTCAACAGTCTTTTGAAAGGATTATTGGGCTTTTTGCGACTTTGAGTTTTCAAGATCACAACTAATTAAGATTCATGAAAAAATTGGGACTAGAGAAAAAAGTCTGGATAATTGAGGTCCGGATAATCGAGGTTCAACTGTGTCATGTATTGTGAGTCATGTTTAATCCCCAACATTCAAAGCTTTGCTCTCAAGGTGTGGTTGTTTTGTTTGTTTGTTTGTTTTTTATACCATCAAAATTGAAATGATTTCTGAAACATTTTGCCTACACTGATGCATGGAAAGCACTCAATTTCTTATGTTTCTTGAATGGGAATTAGCCAATGGCAATATGAGAGTGCTGCTTAAGACTGGTAATCAGGGAACCACCGATCTATTAACTTACAGAAGTATACAGATAGCTGAAGCCCTGGTCAAAGGGCTCATGATAGTCGATGATAGTTGAGCGCGCACTTCTGTTTGACCACCAACTATCATGCAGTATCAGTGACTATCATCAACTATCATTCAGTTTGAGCTTGTTCAAAAGTCTTCATGATAGTCAATGATAGTTTTTCTCGTTTGACCACGTGCATGATAGTTCATGATAGTTTTTCGGTCAGCTGTTTTGATAATCACTGGCCCGATAGCAGTCAGAAAACATGCTGCCGCCCTCTTTTTCATCGCGAAAAATTCATACTTTTACAAGTTTGTCTTAATTGGGACGCCATTTAGTATTAACATTTTTACGCGGAAAGAGCTTCGAATTCCCTGCTCTCATGATTTTTTTTTTTGCACGAATGGCGGTGAACTATCGTCAACTATCACGAACTTCTTTGGCCGTTTGACCATGTGAATGATAGGTGGTGATAGTTGATGATAGTTAGGGGAGAATAAACTATCATTGACTATCATGTGCCGTTTGACCAGGGCTTAAGGGTTGCTAAATTTATATAGCATTTTCATGTTGGTGTACCAAAAGAAAGGAACAGCGGTCAGATTGGTGTACCAGGCTAACCCGGTCCCTGGGAATTGAACTCTATTTTTATACAAAAACTTTGTTTTGTTTCATTAAACCAATATTGCTGCTGGTTACTTGAGTGAAAACACTCGTGGGTTCAAACCCCAGCTGGACCAACACTCCAACACAGGGTCTTTAAATAACTGAGGAGAAAGTGCTTCCTTTGCAATTGGCATCTGCAAACGGCTAGACTTTCTAGTCTTCTTGCTTAAATCGGAAGTCCCGTCTCATAACTGTTCACAATTAATTCTATGGGACATTAAAGAACCATTACAGACGTAACGAACCCTGGTTGTGACCACCCCTAGTGTAGCCTGCGAGAGCATCCGGTTTTTTCGGAGGGAGAGAAGCGACGACCGGAAATATGTCTGCTGGTCGCAGGCTACCCTAGTGTTGACCTGTGTTTTGGGCTCGCAGTAATACACCATTTTACTAATGATCAGTTCCCAGTGAATTGTGGGTAGATCCAGTCCTCTGTGGGGGCAAACACGTAAAATTTGAATTTCAAATTACGTCTTTAGAGGGCGGTGCGGTGTTCAGTAATTTTTTTTCAACCACAATATTGACTTGAAAGATCTGAACTTATCAGCTAGTTAGAAATAAATTTGTTTCACCTTTGAAAGTGTTTTGATGCATTTACAAACACAACAGTTTGAATATAAAAATTTTGAACTACACATGTAGAAGGTCAAATAAATGCTAGCTGATGTTTCAAATTCTGCATGCTTTGACTCAGGTTTCTTAAATCAGTGATTTCCTCTGGTCCTTCAGTTGTCAGACATTTTCACTAGCCAAAGTGGCTAGTTGGGTTCTGTTAGTGTCGAGCCCTGCATTTGAGCTATTTTTGGTTTACAATGTAAATATTTTGAATCAAGTGAAGGATGATCCTCACAGTTGTGGAAACAATTTTATGTAATTGCATATTAAAAGAAGCCTGAAAAAAAATTCAGTACTTCCACGGGGTTTGAACCCATGACCTTGCATTGCACCAGTATCACTAGGTCACGGGTTTAAAGCCTGTTGAAGTCCTGAATTTTTTTCAGGCTTCTTTTAATGTGCAATTGAAGCAACTGCATAAAGTTGCATTGACTGAACTGTGAGGATCATCCTTGATTTGATTTTAAAATCACAGTTCATGATTTATTTCACATAAATCATACTCAAATATTTTGAATGTTACATAATATTGCTCTGTACTTCAGTAATTTTATGACTATATATTATTTTCTGGCAGCTAAATTGCCACAACCATTTTGTTAATATCAGTCTCAGGGTCTGACAAATATTTTTGACAAAACTTGTCCCTGGGCAAGTGGCATGTCAAAATCACTTGCCCACCAGAATGAGCTAGTTGTCCCAGTTAATAATGGCAGAGGACAAGCAATTCATTGAACTGTAGCAAAATCAGTTCATGCAGTCATTTTTCATCACACAGGTGATTCGCACTATTAGCATGGGCATAAAGGGGATCCTTTCGAAATTTGTCGCTTCCCATTACCATTGGGCTCTTTGGGTACAAAACATTTGGCCACGCACAGCATATTTTACACTTCATGACCCCGTGTGTTGTGTCTGTTGTCAGCCACGAAACTCTTCCCACCATTTCGGTTGGAACACTCATCTGCGTTTGTTTGCATCATATTCCTTGTTGTATTCAACACATTTCGCGTTGTACCGGGAGTACAAACAGTGTCGCAGGATTATCCATAAAATTAATTATAATCAATCACACCGATATGGTAGAAAAACATGTTGTAAGGGGTACAGCAGCCAGGCCTTGAGAGGTTTACGTGGGAAAGTACTGGGTATGAAACTCACAAAGAGATGTAAAATGGTGATCGAAAAGTAAAGTAAAGTATTGCATTTCGAAAGGCTTTGATGGGAATTACTCAAGGTAAACGTTTAATACTTGGATATCTAAAATTTATTGCGCGAAATTGCTCGCAACTCAAATGCTACGGCCCGGCGGGCTTTTTCTAGAAATAGAACACTTGCCCAGTATTCTGTTCAACTTGTCCCAGGTATCCAGGCCTAGTATTTGTCGGACCCTGAGTCTATAATATTATTATTACAATACTTATTGAGGTAACCTGGTATTTTGATTGGTCGAGAGGAGTTTTCAATTAAATTATGATAATTTGTTGTGGTGTAAATTTGTTTTTGGTTTTATATTTTGGGAACAAATTCATTTCCATAATCTGAAACAAAGAAAAATAAAAATTGAAACCAGGAAAATGTTGTGGTTTAACTTTTTCTTTGGTTTAAAATTTTTCAAACCAGTTTAATTTGTGTTTTCTGTTATCTCAGATTATGGTTATGTATCTGAGAGAAAGAAAACTGAAAATTAAGCTGGTTTGAAAGTTTTTAAACCAAAGAAAAATTTGAACTGCAACATAGTTACACAAATGATATCATAAGCCAAAGAAAGTAAACAAAACAAAATGTAATTTATTTGAAGGTTTATAGGGCCGATGATTCAATGTTTAAACCATGGTATTTAACGATTACAGTATTGTTTATTTACTTCTTGTCACAGGATGTGATGTAGTGTTGAAAAAGACTGTTCTTTCATGTGATTTTGAAAATGGTTGGCTGTGCGGCTGGACTAATAATCCCACTGGAAGCTCGTGGGTGACAACAAACTCCTCCACTCCTGAGCCAACTACTGGACCACTTTCGGGACACCCCAAAGGCTCTTACTATGCATATACAGACACTGCTAGTGCTAATGAAGAAGGTACAAGTACCCAAAGGTTATTTAGTAATTTTACAAAGAAGTGTAAAATTAATGTACATGCAGTATGATCAATGTTGTGCAATCACAATATGTTGTGCATGACAGTCTCCAATGGCATGTAAATTAACATATCAAATTTTTATTCTTTAGTGTCGTTTAGACTAGGTTTCTTGATCGTATGTTAGTTTGATGGTTTTGGACATCAAATCACGATTAATATTAATAAATAACGTTGGAATCATAGTTGGTCTTTGGTGTTTGAAATCAGTATTTCGTGCGAAGTCCTTGTAATTCGTGTATCCGTTGCGACATTCCAGCATTGTTACGACGCCGGGAGTTACATTTAGATTGTGAATTACATGGTGCAATTTATTGATACATGATGCTACTTCTCTGATAGGTAGGAAGGTGTATAATTATCATGTAACCAGTAAAATCATTAATGGTAGATGGCAGTGGACAAAAGTTAAGGAAGGTAGCAGGGAAGAGAAAAATGGGACAATTTTCAGTCACTGGGGCTAATGCTTCTCTAAAAAGTGAACCCATTACACTGTACTTTCTTATGCATTGAGTAAATTTAAACGTTACTTGGCTCTGTACAATGTTTTTTTTTAGTCTGATTATTGATTTGAATTTTTTGTTATCCATGTAGTTACTCTGACAAGTCCAAACATTTATGGGGCTGTCAAGTGTCATTTGCGCTTCTTCTGGAATATGTTTGGGAAAGACATTGGTACACTTAATGTGACAGTTAACACCAAGAGTCCATTGCTTTCCAGGCATGGTAATTGGAAGGCTTCAGGTATTGTACATTAATTTAAACAGTCTTATCTGAGACTAAACTTGTTCTACATGGGCTTTGCTGGGTAATACATGTACAGTATGTCCTTTGGTATTTTTGTTGATGCCCTCTCATTCAGTAACATAACAGTGTAAGATTGCTAAACAGGTTGTTTCATTAACAGTGATAGGCTAAATGACTTGTGGCCCAAGCTTGATACCTGGACTCAGTATTGTATTATGTTGTAGGTGATATTAAAATGAAATTCTGGTTTAAATGTCTTTCAACCTTGGTTGAAATAAATTTCCTTTGTCTCCTAACCCAAATTATTTCATATGATCATATACATGTATGTGGTTTGAGGTCATTGTTTCTTCTCATCTTTGCTACAAGTTGGTTTTTCAGTGGCTACTCTAGTGTTAACTCCTCTCTTCAAATGCCAGCACTTCCACATTCTGAATAGGGAGTTTAAGAACTGAGGATGGCAACAGCGAGAGCAACAAGAATGCCACAAAAAAATAGGCTTAATGAGCAAAAACAATTGCTCTTCACATGCGTTTTGCATTTTGGTACATTTCTTTACTGTCCTCTGCAATACCACAACGTGAAATGACCAATTATAGGTTTTCTCAAGAACATGAGCGTAATAAGTATGTGTAATCAAATGGTGACGAGTGAAATTAGGGAATAATTTCACGCGCGTTTTGTCCAAATTCTTATAATTTTCCGAGCCTTTAGGCGAGGGAAATTATTAGAATTTGGACAAAACGCAAGTGAAATTATTCCCTAATTTCACGAGTATACCATTTGATTACCTATTAATATCATGGGTGACAAATTACGCTCACAATCGTGGGTTTTTGACTTGTTTATCGTATCGAGAACTCCATGCATTGAAATGTTCAAAGCATACTTTCGGCTAAAGTTCACAATTTTTTAATTTTTCGACAAAAAGCCCTTTGAAATCCTTCTTGCCGTTTACAAAATGTTTCAAAGTTGAGTCAACTGTCAAATCTTCGTTACATGATTCACTATAATTCGTCATGAATGAACTGAAAATGGTGCCCGATCGCGGTCACCTGTGTATTTGTCTCCGAGTTAACACATTTTGGAGCATAAATTGTTGCTAAATGTTTATTATATGGCCAAAGCAAACTGGGCTAGATGAAATTCAAGCGAAAATGTACAAAGTTAAAACTTAAAGAGCTCGTACGACTATCCATAACATCTTTCAACCTGGAGCGCCATCTTGAGACAAAACGTTGCCATGGAAATATTGTAATTTCACATGTGAAATTATAAATTAACTCTGAAATTTCGCGCCAAAATTAAGGAGTAATTTGTCACCCATGATATTATGACCATAAAATCATCTTTCTTTTTCATAACTTTGACGTGATTCATACCAAGTTAGTTCCTGGAGAGTTTGCCAGCATTCTCCAAGTTAAACAAATTGGAATGATTACAAAAGAGTTACAAAAACGAGAAGTTATATTTTTAAATGACGTTCTTGTTGTCGTTGCCGTCCTTGTTTCTTAAACTCCCCATTAATGCCCTCATGACTGCAGCTCTGTGCTTATTATACCCTTGACTCTCAAAAAGAATGATTTATTTATTTCTTTTATTATTGATTTATATAATATATTTTAATAATCATTATAACTTGTTCACAATTTATTGTTATTTCTCACACCAGTTAGCTGGTTTAATGTAGTACAAATTAAGTATGTTCAAGTTTATTAAAGACTTATGTTGAAATAGTTTTGTTAATTGACTCTAACATGCAGTTTAATACTGTATTTCTGTTCTGTGTTAGGGTGGAGCATGAAAGGGTCGCAGGGAGAATTTTATTGGAGATCTGCTTTTGTAAACCTAGAGAAGTTAGGCAAGGTGTATCAAATCCGATTTGTGCATAAACTGCCTGAGAGTGACTGTGATCTAGATGGACCATGTACTACTTGCAAGCGCAGACAGTGCAGTGCTTCTAATGTTGCAATAAGTGGCATTAGGTTGGACTGCCAGGGGATCAGCCAAACTTATGCTTATGAGGTGTGCAACAAAAGAGAAGTCCCTTTATCTGGATGTGAAATTTTTGCTGATAAGCCAGTGGACACTGGTAAGTTGGCTCTCATCACCACCAATGTATTTACCGGTAGGATGGATAAGTCAATCAACTCTCTGGAGCTCATAAACCCACAAAACTGCTTGTTCCCCTCCCCATAATGTGTGGCATTCCAGAAAATATCCATATCCTGACATGGCTATATAGGGTTTTTGGCTTTCGGTTTTTTGGCTTTTGGCTTTTGGTTTTTTGGCTTTTTTGGCTTTTGGCTTTTGACATAGGCTTTCCCCCACCCCTCTGGAAGATTATTGCTTCATGGTGGTCTGTGTTCCCATTTTTTGATACTTCTGGCATTAGTCACGACAACATTTTCAAAAAGTCATTTCCATTCTTAAGTTGTACAGTGCTGTTTTAGCTGATTTGTTGAGTTCTTCATAGGTTGTAAACACAAGCCTGTAATAACAACATTGTTGCCCATAAGCAGGTCATTTGTCATGTCAGGGTCAAGTTTTGGCCGGACAAGAGAATAGTCTGGTCAGAAATCCCCGGTCAAAACCCGAAAATCCTAAAATTTACCAGGCATTTGTCTGATGACCGACTGTTATTTGCAAGCCTGAAAGGGTAATGCAAAACATGGCTTCTAAGTTCTGCTACTGTAATATTATACTGATTATATTGTACTTTGTACATTTAACTGGCCAATTATCTTTATAATTTTTATGACATTGTCATTTTTCTCTTATTTTGTTGAGGGCCTGCATATAGCGTTGAGACTGGACATGTAGCAGCAGTTGGCACAGAAAAGAAAAAGTATGTGAAAGCTGTTGGTTCATATCATGACTTGATAGCCATTTATGAATTCAAGGTGGTCTTCACAGCCAGTTATGTTGTATGGAAGGAAACATTTGCCACAACAAACCAAACCAATGACATATCATTTAGAATTGACGAGGGAAAGTGGTATAGGTGGTCACAGCCATACAAAAGTTCTCATGCTTTGTGGACTGAGTACTACTATCAGGTACAGTGGAATGTCTCTTGATATGTGGACACTTACTGGTAATTCCACAATCAGTGCTCAACCTTAACTTTTTAAAAAACTAGATTATGGGCTAGCAGAGTCTAAAATACACAAGTCATGCTAAATGGTGTCATTTGGTGGCCATTGCAAGCATCAATTGCCTCTGTAGCTCCTGGTGATCGCAACTTCAGTGTTCAAAGGTCAAACGTAAATAAAATAAAATGAATGTTCCGTGGTCCAAGTACTGTACCAGGATAAAAGGTCGTTTGGTACTAATAACTCCACGATAAACCAGGTGAATTAAGGGTTTATTCCATCGATTTAACAGTACTGTCTTAACATCAAACTAAAATACAAACAGAGAAACAAAACCTTAGGGGTTGAAGGCTAAAAACATGATAAATTATACAAATAGGACTAAACGAAATCACAAATAACCGAAGTAATGACATCCAAAGGATCTATAACAAATGGAAAGAGAAAAACAAAATACAAAAACTGATCTTACCGACTATCCTCCTATGCACTTGAATCAACGGAACGAGATCGAAGAGTTTATCGCAACACAGACCAAAGTTAATCGCAAGACTCGAGATCGCAAAATCACACACAAAAATGGGCGTATCCGGATATCTATTGTAACTCTGATTACGAAATAAGAAACCGAAATGAACTAAACTAAATTAATTATCGACTAACAGTAACAGCCTCTCAAGAGCAGTATTGAAAAAATTATTACTGAGTTTGCATCAGAGAATTTTTCTCGTTTCTTTTTTTGGGATAAACTTAAGTCAAAACTGGTGGAGTTTCTCTTCACCAATCCTTTCTCCAAAAACTGCTCATGGTTCTCAAATTTTACTAGCCCAAACCAAATTTCTACTAGTCCTGAGATAGTGGACTACCGCCACAGTTGAGCACTGACTATACAAACAATTCTGTGATACATAAGGGCAACTATGGAAAGGCTTTCCACAAAGGGATGAGCCCGGGGGGTGTACTTCCTTATAAGAGGCTAACGGGGATGTGCCGCTGGATGGGGTCGCATTTTCACGACTGGAGTGACTATAATGGGGTTACAATTTTTGTAGAGTTACTAGAATGGGGTCACGCATTTTCAGGATTTCTGGGATAAGAAAATTCTGGCAAGCAGGGATTTAAAAGTAGGGAGATTCACGGTTAAAAAAATGGTTCGTGCTGTTGTTTTAATATTTAACAGTTGGCTCGCATTGACTTCCGTTCGTGAAATCACAACTTAAACATTAACGACTTGCACAATAATGTAGAACACTTGGGTCCAGAACAAAGTCCAACAAATCATCCGTACTACGGTATTTATTTTCCGGCTATTCTGCGTTGTTATCGTCCATCGTAATTTGTTTTTATCCATGTAAGAAACCATTATGACGTTCCCGTTAAAGAAGAATGTTTGCATTTCAACTATTTATGATGGTACGTTTGTAAATACTAACAGTTAGCAGACTCGTCTTAGCAAATGTACCAGAATGTTTGTACTGTAGGTGAAAAGTAAAATGTTTTACATTCAATTTAACAAACGTGTCAATTCATTTTAGGATTACCTACTTAAGGCAGAGGCATAAACAGAAAGTGACTAAGCTGGGATCGCGAAAATTACATTTTCCCAAAAGTGACTAAGATGGGGTCTATAATTGGCCACAGAATAGACTATAATGGGGTAAGGGTTCTTAGAGGCCAGCGGCACATACCCAGCAGTTTCGGTAAATATTGAAGAAATTGGAGGATATAGGATTCTAAATAGGCGGCAACTATTCCAAAAATTCTTTGGTTTGCCCCTTTTAAAGTGCTACTGAGACCAAATCTGCAGGGGTTTCTTTTTTCTCTCACTTTATGTAACATTTGAAAGCTTATCAATGTGTATGCCAAATTTGCGTTTAAAATTCCTATTGGAAGTCTGCTTTTTTGAGCCACGTTTTTCATGATTGAGCGTCCACCATTACTCAATCCAGATAATGTCCGAGCAAGGGCAAAGGCTTGGGGCGAGGTCCTCCATGATGTCATCTTATCTCATCTTATCATCAAAACCAAAGTGCACACAAAGGAAATGACTGCTCTTCAAGTGGAAAACAGATATTCTTCTTCGTCTGCTCAGTGCTTGAAATACCTTTTCAGGCAGATGCCTCCTCGTTGTACTGTGTTGTACAGGACTGCAGCAACAATTTTAATTTTTTTTTTCTCTTGCGCTAAAGTGCAATAATTTATGAACTCGCACAGTGTAAACCTGTCGTGGGGAATCACAGTTTTAACTTCGAGATTTTTAAGATCCACTTGGTGCATAATTTCACATCCGCTTGCCTTGAAAAGACCTTTCACATCGAAGGAGCATCCATAACACTAATTACTCGTGCCATTCCCACAAATTGGAAGTAATATTTAGAGGGCATGTTTAGTCAGTTTAGTGGCATATCGGCTATGTCAGTGCCACTGGCAAGTAAACAAAGCTTGACCTTTCTGAAGCTATGGTTTTTTTAGTTTTTTTTTTAATTGTATCACATTGACTTGAAGCCAGTGCAGGGTGCATGAATAAGCATTTAATTTTTGCTAGCTTTTTGGGATGGTCAAGGTTAGGAGTACAGAAATTTTTTAGTACAGGCAATACACTGAATATATAATGTTTGTAAATCCTATGGTTATAAACCTTACCCTTGGTGCCAGAGGTTGTTTTTTTCCTTTGAAGGAGGGAAATTACGTGGTGAAGCCGAAACCACGAGACATGAAGCACCAAGAGAAAAAAAAA
>OX419338.1:11738246-11773246 GCA_948470475.1 Galaxea fascicularis | reverse complement strand
TGACACCAAAAGAAAATAATACTACCTTGAAAATTATAGCACAAGTTGCTTGAGTACGCCTTCTTGTTTGGTCATTTTAAATGCATACATTGATTTATACTAATATGCCATAGAAAATACAGCCAATAAGAATGCAAGAAAACTCTTGTGGTGAAAGCACTTGCCTCCCACCAAAGGTCCCATGTTCAATTCCCGGACTCAATGTCGTATGTGGGCTGAGTTTGTTGTCTACTCTGCTCCGAGAGGGTTTTTCTCTCAGTACTCATGTTTTCCCCTCTCTTCAAAAACCAACATTTCCAAATTCCAATTCAATCTGGCTGCAGGATCTCCCTGTAAACCACTTCAGTGAGTGGAGCTTCCTGGGTAAATATCATGATTTACATGCATACACAAGAGGCCATCAACTGACAGAATGTGCGAGCAAACAAGAAAGTGTTTTTCTCCAACACACTCATTTTAAAAACCTGATCTTGTTCTTTAGCTGTAAATGGTTACAACAATGTTGACATACTGAACAACAGAACCGGCAAATCCTGTCACTGCATCCAAGGTTACCATGGTCCAAGCTGTCAGCACTTTGGATGCTCCTCAAACCCGTGTCTTAATGGCGGCCACTGCTCTGAGATCAACAATACATTTTCTTGTACCTGTCAACCTGGTTTCCATGGCTACACCTGTCAACACTCTTGCAAATCTGGTTACTATGGTTACAACTGCAGCCAGAAATGCCAGTGCACAGAACACGGCAGTTGCGATAGTGCTAATGGTCAATGCTATTGCAGACAGGGCTATCATGGGAAGTACTGTGAACGAGTTTGCAGCTCTGGGTATTTTGGGTACAACTGTACCCAGAGATGTCAGTGTAAAAATGGTGCATCATGTGACTCTGTGACAGGGTCCTGTCACTGTGTGCAAGGGTGGAGTGGGACAGTATGTGACAAGCCCTGTCCCTTGAACACATGGGGAGTGAATTGTACCCTGAACTGCTCCTGTTCAAAGTCAGCCAAGTCTTGTAACAGGTTCACAGGAAAATGTATCTGCCTGCCAGGACACATTGGAGAGTAAGTCTCCCCACCTCCCCCCAGGTAGTGTTGAAACATCTTGGGCCATCCATGGTCTCATCTTACTTCATGAGGTCTTCAAAAACCAGCATTGTGAAGGGGGCAGGTGAAGAAAAATGGAAAATGTCCCAAGATGTATGACCCACATTGTAGCTACTCACGATACCCTAGAAAATTTTAACAGTGAGCATAATTCAGTAAGCAACAAAATTACACCCTGGTCCAAAGCAAGTACATGTTTTTTACATGGTGGTTTTACATGGTTTGATTTGATATATAAAGAAGCAACAACAACATCATGTATTTTGATGAAAGCCTTAGCCAAGGTGCATGTACTAGTTGCTGCACAGTCAGCCCAATCGTGGTGTGTGACATCTGAAGTTAATATGAAAAAAATATAATAGTTAAAACCTAGAATTCCAGCAAACTGAGTAGTGGTGGAAATATTTTTTTCTAGCCAGTTAAAGCCTTCCTAGCTGCACTCTATTGGTTCTTGTCACTTTCTGGGACATCTAAGGGCAATGTCATCGGGGTTTTTTTTTCTGTCCATTCTAACTGGTGAATATACTCAGGATTGATTGATGAGTGTCTTTACTTTATTTAGAAAGTGTCAGCAGCCTTGTCCTGTGGGGACCTATGGCTACAACTGCAGCAATAAATGCCAGTGCCAAAACAATGCAATATGTTCCCAAAGGGACGGTACCTGCAACTGTACCCAGCCAGGGTTAACTGGGGTACTATGTCACCAGCCATGTCCTGGGGGGTACTATGGAGTTGACTGCGCTGAGAAATGCGAATGCCAAAACGATGCAGCTTGTGATAGAAGGACAGGTCAGTTTACTCCACAAAAGATTGTTTCTTTATTCAGGCAAATGGGCATCTTCCTTAAATCAACATTATCATATCATCATGTCTGTTAAGGGTTCTGATAAGGGATTGACAAGTAACCCCTGTTCCTAATTTACCTTGCACTGAGACTTGAAGACGAATTTGTGGCATAATTAAGGAATGATAGAAGGAGCTTAGCCCACACAGGTTTTTTTTTTACTTCAGAGAGCAGTATTAGTATGAGGGGAGATTGAATCATGTCTAGAGGCATTTGTTATTGTGGCCGACAGAACTCTTACAATACACGTTCTTCCACGTCTAAAAACTTTTATATCAAAACATCTAGATTAGAAATTCAAAGAAATGCCTTTTCAAGAGTAGAGCCAAGCACTTGGAGCATTAATTTTGAGATACCAACATTATTGAGGCAGTTACCCAAAAAGAGGTTTAAAAAAGAACTTTGTTCATTACTTATCTTAAATCTTAACACAATTCATCAAAATGATTATTTAGACATCAGTCAAATTATCACTGTGTAAAAAAGCACAATACATAATTCTATTTAATGGCAGTATTCAATCTATGCACAAAACGCAAGCTATCGTTGTTTAGTTATATTCTATTAGCAATTAGATATATTTCCACATTTACATAAATTCCTCCTTTCTTGTCTGCTGTACATTTATATATATTTTTGCATAGGCTGATCCACCTAGGTTATCTAGTGCTACCTGTGGATCAGTCATAATTGTAAAATGTTTGTACAAGGTATTTAATGTGAGTGAATCATATGAATCATATGAATCATATGAACTGCAGAAATGAAAAGTTGAAAGTTGAAGTTGTGTTTGATAGCAACAATATAAATGGAAACCTTTCTCTTTTTACATTGCTGTAAAAGTTTTCTTTGTATGCTTATCGAGTGTAAAACTGTTTGAGACAATAAGTGCCTAAGCTTTACAGTTTCTAAACATGCTAACCAATTGATCGATTGATTGATTTATTGATTGATTGATTGATTGATTGATTCTTATTTTACAGGGTCTTGCACTTGTGCCAGTGGTTGGTCTGGTCAATTTTGTGACAAGCCTTGTCCTAAGGGTTTGTGGGGTAGCAAGTGTTCTATTCCTTGTACTTGTGTCAATGGTGCACTGTGCAACCCCACAAATGGCCAGTGCATGTGCAAGGCTGCTGATGGCTGTCACTGCTCTCCGGGGTGGACTGGATCTGACTGCAGTGTGCCATGTAGTGACGTTTCATGGGGACCAAACTGTAACAGCACTTGTCTGTGTGGGCCAAATGGAATCTGCAATCAGGTAGCCAGAACAGTTTGTATAGGCAGTTTGTTTGCTTCTTTCTTGTTATAATCAGTTAGTTTCCTATTTTTATGCTGTGTAATCTTCAAGTTACTTGGATTGAAATGCGGTTTCAGCTAGAATTTCTCACAGGTCACAAGGTTCACTGAAGATATTGCACATAGCTTTCAATAGAAGCCGCTACCGCCGGCCAGAGCTTTGACAGCTGTGAATCATCAAGTCACTGGCTACTTGGCCATGTTGGTCAACAAATCACTTGAAAAATACAACTCTTAAAATGGATGCTTCGATTACCACTGCCGCCTGCTATCAAAGGAACCCTACACCTGCCACAAATCTTATTGGAAGCCCTGAATTTTCACTTAATACTTTGCAATGAAATCTGATCTTATAACGTATTTACCATACTGATTCATGATGATAATGATGTGTTTTACACAGGCTAATGGCAGTTGCTTTTGCCTTCCTGGCTACCAAGGCTCTAATTGTAATCAGACTTGTGGTGCTGACCACTATGGTCAGAACTGTGCCCATACGTGCACATGTGATCCCTCTTCCTCGACCAGTTGTGACTCTGTTAATGGCACCTGTCACTGCAGACCAGGTTTCACAGGACCACTGTGTGATATCCCTTGCCCTGCTGGCACATGGGGAGTGGGCTGTTCTCAATCTTGTTCATGCGTTCATGGCTCGTGTGACCCAGTTAACGGAAAGTGTACCTGTGATCGAGGTTGGCAAGGGCTGCTATGCGACAAGGCTTGTCCCAGCTGTAGTCAGCTTTGCCCAAGATGCAACCATGGTAATGGATCATGTAATCAAACCTCTGGAAAATGCCTTTGTTATCCTGGTTACCAAGGAAGCTCATGTCTGGAGGCTTGTAGTATAGGTTACTATGGAGATGAATGCCAACTAAAATGTGATTGTGCCAATGGGGGAACTTGTCATCACGTGACTGGCCAATGCCTGTGTAAATCAGGCTGGACTGGAACCCACTGCGAGAAAGGTACCACAAACAACAATGTTTGCTTGACCCAAAAATAGCAATTAGGTTACCATGGATATCCAAATATTCAGGAGATTGCGAGCTTACAAAGTATGTACATGTATGGCACGCTTTTTTGATGTTACCATTGGTTCCTGAAAAAAATACCTTATAACTTGGCCAATAAAATTTGTCCATGCTTGACACGCCCTTGACTATTTTGAATTTTGTTGAAGCTTCACCCACGTTTGAGCGGTAACGTGCGAAGAACAGTTTGGCCAAATTTGATTAATCATTTTCGTAGCGTCTCTAGCGTTTTTCCAATTGCTACAATAATTATTCGTCTAACCAAAGAGGGAAAAACTTGAATTTGGCAAATCTGACCTTAAGCCTTTGAGGTTACAATAATCCTCATTACCGTGTTTGTTGGTCAATTCAAACATAACTAAATATAAGACATTTTGTCGTCCTTATCTCCTCAACCATTCTTCACTTTGATCACGGTTGGGTCATTGAAGGATCGTACGTATACAAGCCCAAGTTTGTTTTGATCTATTTCCAGTGTGCACCCAAGGATCATTTGGCCACAATTGTACCCAGTCCTGCTCTTGTGATCATGGAGTGTGTAATGCTACAGACGGCTCGTGTGCATGTCTACCTGGTTACCGTGGTTACGTCTGTGACAAGCCTTGTCCAACAGGGTACTTTGGAGCCGACTGTAGTAGGAGATGTCAGTGTGGGAATGGAGCCATGTGTGATCATGTGACCGGCCAGTGTAAATGCTCTGCTGGGTGGACTGGGAAGACTTGCGAGCAGTCATGCAGCACAGTGTCTGTCACACCAGGAACTTTTGGAGCGAATTGTTCACAAAGGTCCGTTTTCTCCTCTGAAACCTTATTTGCACCCGGTACCACCTTTTTGTTGGTAGACCACAGCTTTAAGACGCGTACAAACACTTCCAACATTGTTGGGCCCTACATATTGGGTGCCTTTGAAAACCGTGTTGGGTATTGTTCGCTTTTGAAACAACGTCAACCAAAAACGCACAACGGGGTTGTCAAAAGCACTCAACTCAATGTTGGGAATGTTCGCACGGGTCTTAAGTTCACTCTTGTGGTAGTTGGTTCGGTCACAACATGGCAAATAACTAGACATAGTCCTAACCTTTGTGGGTTATATTTGCAAGATATACGTTAGCTTTCAATTAATGTAGGCAGCAAGCCTCAAAAATCATTTGCAAGTTGGTTTGATTGTGTTGATAATTGATAAAATACAGCGGGAATATTTTGAAGCCTCCTCTTGACAACCCCTTAAAAATCTTTTGAATCGTGGATACCTTCACGGATCTTTCAGGAACTCTTTCGAAACCCTTCCAGAGCCTTAGTAACACCTTGGAGCAGTTTTAAACATTGCTGACACTAGTTTCAGCTAACCACCAATTCTCCTGTAGGTGCGTTTGCCCAGGTTCTTGTGACCCGGTGAACGGGACTTGTTCTTGCCCTCGTGGGTTCCAAGGTCCAATGTGCGTGGAAACCTGTCCACGTGATCGCTACGGAGATAACTGCGCACGGAGTTGCAGTTGCATGAATGGGGCATCATGTCATCACGTGAACGGTTCGTGCACGTGCACACCAGGCTGGTCTGGTTTAAGCTGTAAAGAGAGGTGCCCTGCTGGTTATTATGGGATGCTATGTGCTTCGAAGTGTCAGTGTAGCTCTAATAGGACGGAAGTAGCAGTGTCATGTGACTCCGTGACAGGCATGTGTAACTGCAGTCCGGGATATCAGGGTTACAGGTAAAGTCAACCATTTTCGTCTCAACGTGTTGGAAGAACACGTTTGGCCGTTTAGCAGCATCTCTCAGCTTTGCCTTCAACTGATGGTTTTACATTTTCAATGTTTACTTTTAAAAGTCTTCGAAAGCAAGATTAGTCCATGGATGGCTCATTGTCTGGGGAAAACGTTGGGGACTCGAAAACAAAAATAGTAAAAGGAGAGCATGCGTTAGTATGGAGGCTGACAACTCCAACAAACGTTGTTTAAGGTCCTCCCGAATTTTTTGGTTACGTTCTTCGGTAAAAATGTCAAACTTCCCTTTTTGTCTTGTAGTACTATTTCATACTTCCCAAAAAAATTCCCCAGTTTCCCGATTCTTATGACCCGCATTGTAGATCAGACATTTTAAAGCAACATTTCGCGTTACGTACAAGTGTTTGACCGCTTAGTTACCTCTGCCAACCGAGCTCGCACGCGCGGTAAGAAGCAACCAATGAGAAACGTATGACTTTGTGGAGAGACTTCCTTTGCAGCGAACACGATGCAGGACGAAAAGTGTTTGCATTCTCGGTCTTGAAATCGAGCTAGCTCGGACACAAAGCTGAATCTGGCAAGCTAAAAAGAGCCTCAAAGGGTTGAGGTTTTTCCGAGAAGGCCTAGGGTTGTCGTTTTACCTTTTGTGGGTGGCCAGTTGTACGATTTTCACCAAGCACCAGCGACGCGTTTAATTTTTCTTATTGCTTCGTTAATAAGGGCTCCCAATCATGGGCGGCCGTCACCGGCAAAAATACAAGAATAGCAAACGGCACAGACCAAATACAAATGGTTTAGTGATGGTTTACGAAGTGGAATAAATGATTTAGAAATGATACTGTCTCGATACAAATAGTTAGATGTTCGTGTGTTAAATGATTTACTCAAACAGTGAATGATTTAGACAGCTAAGAAATGGTTTACTCGCCGATGACAAAACGGATCAGACTAATAAGAATCGGTTTATTTAACTGAGAATCCATCTGTCTACGATATGTCGAATGATCAGGTCTGACGACAAACGATGGAGACTGTTTTAAGATGGTTAATTAAAGTTGGTATGGTTGAAGTAAATGACAAACGTTTGATATTCTTGTATTTTTTGGTGGTGACGGCCGCCCATACCCAATCGTTTGTCTGTCGCTAATTTTAAAATAATTATGGATCGCTATTTCCTTTCGCATCAGGTGTGAAGAGCAGTGTTCTGAAGGTTACTATGGTAAAAACTGCAGTCACCGGTGTACCTGTCAGAACAGTTATGCTTGTAGCTTCAGGGATGGAGCGTGTACTTGTAAACCCGGTTTCTATGGTCGGGCGTGTGAGCTCCCGTGTCCCCCGAATCGTTATGGTGTCAACTGTAACAGCACTTGCCGGTGCGTGGCGTCCAACACCCTATCATCGTGCGACAAAGTGGATGGAAGCTGCTATTGCGTAGACGGTTATACGGGTGTCTTTTGTGATAGTGTCTGTCCTGAGGGATTCTACGGGCGCGACTGCACTGGAAAATGCACGTGCCAAAACGGTGCTGTGTGCGATCACGTGACGGGAAAGTGTGCCTGCACTGCCGGGTTCAAAGGTCAAAGCTGCAATGTGGCCTGCACCCTGGGTCAATTTGGTGTAAACTGTGCGCGTGAATGTATTTGTCGTAATGGAGCGAACTGTAGTCGCGTGACGGGTGAATGCCACTGTGCGCCTGGTTACGAAGGCAACCAGTGTGAGTATGAGTGCTCCAGTGGAAGGTTTGGCGTGGATTGTAAGAACATATGTGACTGCAACCTCGATAACAACGACGGATGCGACCCAAGAACTGGCGCTTGTATCTGTAAACTTGGCTTCAGGGGTCCCAGATGTGACGAGGTTAGCGGTTTATTATGTATAAAATCTACTGCCTAAGAACTGTTTTGTAGCGTTCATCGTATGATAGATCACGTGCACAAATTAATACATATAATAAGGCTGCGTAAAATTTGCGAACGTTTTATAGAAAAAACAAATGCAGTCATTTTCTGAGCGAACCGTCACACCAATGGAATCTTTGTTTGAATAGTCAGTGCTCCTGAAAATGGTGCATTTGTATCAGTGGACTAGCGACTCATCTTACCCTACTTTTCATGCGGCCTTTGTTAATTTCTCGCATTTAGAAAGGTTAGCAAAAAATACGTGCCTTCAACGCATCGCACTGGAAGGAATACGGAAGGGTTAACCTGGCCAGCATGCGAGGAAGTCGAACTGGATGCCATTTTGCTTTTCCCATTTCCTTCTTAGTGCGCACATCAAGTTATTGGTCTTGCGTTCTGTTTCCACAGCCTTGTGAAGATGGCTTTTATGGACAGGGCTGCGAGAAACCGTGTCCCATATGTTCCAGTCACGTGATCGGCCCGTGCGAGAAGTCGCATGGCAACTGCTCATGTGCTCCAGGTTACCAAGGTTACCTGTGCCTTGACGACTGCCCATTAGATCGTTACGGTCGGCGTTGCAAGATGGTTTGCAAGTGTCCAGTGGACAAGCTTTGCCACCAGTTGAATGGCATGTGCTTGGACATTTCGCGGGGGAAGTTTTCTGTTATTGTGAACGACCGGATAGAGGATCTCGGCGAACTTGTGCGGAGGAGAGATATAAAACGAGGGCTTGAAAGATTGATGGAGCTTTACTTTGACTCTGAGGCCTCATCCGAGGGTCAGGTGAGAAGGGAATTAGTTTAGTTAACCTATCACTCCAACCGGCCCTGATTGAAATGAATTATGTATGCAAAGCTGCTTCAACTGAGGAAAAGATGAAAGTTAATGGTTTTTACCTTGCTTTTGAACAGCTAGCCCTTCTGTAGGTTTCATCCACGAACCAAACATTACAACGTCTCTGTACGGAATAACCTTCTCCTGTTTACCTCGAGGGTGGTAAAGGGTATTTTCGTGACTCGTGATCGGCCCTTTTTTTTCCCCGTGAAATGTGAAATGGTTTATTTTTTCCTCGTGAATCGTGATTTCCATAGTAGCCGTGAAGCGTGATTTTGCAAAATTATTTTCCGTGAAACGAGAAATAAATGTTTAATTCGCCGTGAACCGTGATTTTCATGATGTCTTTGTTATTCGTGAATTGTGAAAGGACCGTTTTATTTTCCGTGAAACGTGATCTACAGGCTCAAAAGTAAGAGCCACTTTGTACCACATATTAAAGAGCATAACGGAAACGCATTGCTGACAAGTTTACGTGATAAAAACTGAAACACACAAACTGAAAACTACTTGGTAAGGTGCAACAGCGCCAGTTAAATTTACTCTTGAGTGGCCTATAAGGTCAGCTGCTGCGACTACGTTTGCTTGAAATATGAAAGAACATTAGTTACGTATTACATTTTTCTTTCAGCGATAAATCTTATCGTTCTGCTAATTAAATTCTGGGTAAAAATAAAACAGTCTTGCAAATCTTGCAGGTAGGTGCGACGTCCTCCTCTGATGGTGCCTCTCTGACCGAAGCACGCCTGGACGTGTTGAACGGCAATAACGGGTCTTCGGTGAAAACGGAGAGTCCAACGGGACGCTCGTCCAAGCCCTCGAGCATGGACATTAGAAATGAGGAGACGGGTGCCGCAAAAATCAAACACGTGTTCATGGTGCGCTTACTCGAAATGCATGTTGTGGTAAAAGAGAACGAAGAAACGGCCACTCGAGTGGTCTGCGTACTGATCGATAACTTTACAGTGGTGGAAGGTCATTATGTCGATGAGGTTCTTTCCAGAGTGTCGGTTTGGAACATTTCATCTGCTCTGAAGGTCGATTACTATGCCGGAAAGCTGTACAAGAAGAAAAGCGGCTCTACTATGAAGATGCACTTACCTCTAATCATCGGTGTCTCTGTCGGTGAGTGGTAGGACGGGAGTGACTTTAAGGGTTTTCCATGCGCGTTTAGGATGGTGTCGACCGACTGAACGGCCGGCCGAACCACCCGGCTGACTTGATTGTGGATTCGATGACTGACTGACTAAAAAACTGACTGACACTGATGCGCTGACTGACTGGGAGAATTGTCTGACACTAACACAATACTGACTTTTTGATTGACGGGTTCATCACATCGTCGTTTGCGCGCCTAGTTTCGCATAGAGCGTGAACACAAACTTCTTATTATGGCCAGCTTTTGCCTAGCGGGGTATCACCTCGGCTGATTGACAGGTAGACTCACTGTATTTCTTTCTCCTTTACAGGGTTTTTCCTCATATTGATCATATTAGCCCTATTTGCGCTGATCCGACGTAGGTACAAACGAAAATGTGGCTTCGCGGCGTACAAGAAAAGCAGCACGAAAGATCAAGCAGAGTTTGAGCTCCAGCCATGGATCAGTCGAAATACAGGCTATCTACTGGCTTTTGACAACCCTTACTATGATGTACTGGCAGCCATGGGTCTGGATGATGACATTGAGGAGGATTACTATAACCCACTGTATGATGATGTGAGTCTTTACAGTGACAGCGGAGAAAACACGAGCGAGGACAGTTGTCACAAGGATCTTAGTTCCATGGTGTTAAGATAATGAATGCGTAGGTGCCCCAGCACCGTCTCCAGCACCGCCAAGCTTATGTCGTGTTTGGTTGCTTCTGTAAATGCTGGTGCAAAAGTAGCCTTCAGCTGTTAGTTTGGAAGGAAGGCCGTCAACGTTGTCTGGGTCCGCAAATTTTCGCCAGGTTTGCGAGTTAGTGCCACATTTTATCCGGGTAGACGTTATCAGCTTTCAGTCGTTAGATACGTACGAGCTCGAGCTAGACTTTGACTTCTAATTGGTTGGAAAAGTGGTGCAAATTGTTTTAACTAAGCATTGCGCACAGGAACCAAGACTAAAGGAAAACGACCTACCTTCTTGACGATTGAAAACCGCCCCGAGAAATCGGAAGCCTTCAGTTGTCAACGTTTTCCATGAACTGTTTTTCATGTTTGGGCGTGTAAACCGCTGCAAGGCATCTCCAAGAAAAGAGAGGGGGATAACAATTATTTAACAATTAGACCCGTAGGGCGAAGGGTCTAATTGTTTTATTATCACCCAAACTAGTCGGACAGAAAAGGCAATAATGAAGTTAGCAAAGGCAAGTTTATTTGGGAATAAAACGAAAGAAAGCGTCACGCTCGATTGCTACTCGAGCGGGACTATTACTACTAGTCCTGTAGTATCGTAGCCAATCAAAATGCAGGATTTGCATTAGTCCACTAGTTGGGTGATAACAGTTTTATATGGACTTATATTTACGGACTATTTTCGTAGGTTTTAGCAAATTTTAGGTATCTGTGAAGTCTGTACATACCTCAAAAGTGTGCTACACTTGGTGCCTGACCGTAAGTGTTAGCTGTACAGGTGTACTACTTTTGACTTTCGTTTCTTACCCAATTCGCACAAAATTAATCCACTATTTATTTAAATATTACACAGCACAGGTATAATAAAATAACTTAGACTAAGGGAGCTTATCATTTACACGGAAACCCGAAAATTCCAGTTTTAAAATCCAATTTTCCTTCCCCGTTTGGGATTTCCAGTTGATGACAGTCCACAGTTTTGTAAGGGCAAACTAAATCAATGTTATATGGTAAATGGTGACCTTATGTTTTGCCCGATTACAACCACGTTGCCTGTTCCAGTGGCCTAGGTGTTGGGGAGGGTCCCGGATTCTCCACCAATTAATGTTAAATTCTGCTCAAACGGTAGGCCGACCCACCTTAGCGAAGAGGCACCAAGACTCTGCAATGTTACTGCAACTGTTAAATCACGGTTGTATTTACTTGTTCAATCACGCTTTAACATTCTCAGTTCTCTGATGTCTAATGGTATCTCTAAGTTCTCTCTCTTATGTATTCCACACTTGCACACGAAGATTAACGTTCACTGATCTGAATACAAGCTTGATCGTTCAGAATTAAATACTAAATCTGTAACCTTGTTTGGGTTTATGGGCTGTGGGAATATGGAGGATTCTAGACAAAAGCTTATTCAAGAATCCCTGAACTTACCAATGCGATCACTCAAACAAACAGTGAACTTCCAAAAACTTTGCAAGAATGACTAATGAAAGAGTGCTTGACTACGGCTGTGTTCACACTTGGTGCCCGAGTACGATTCTTGATGGGCACTAATGTGAACGCACCTTTTTTCAAGTACCTACGCCAGAATTCGGACACGGGCACCGGCACCATGCACAAGTACAAGGTCTCGACCTTGTACTCGGGCACTGAACTGGGCACTGATTCCTTGTATGCACACGTTTTTCGTTAGTTCCCTGACACTTTACCCACAAAAGTGAGGTGAGGCAATGGGAGGACGCACATGCAAACGCCAGCTCCGCTTCGACCGTTTATAATTCGGTTACTTCTGTGTACTACGATGAAAATTTGTTGGATCTCGATCAATATCTGTTGTACAATACAGCTAAGAACAGATTTAGTTGGAATGGCACTCTCGAGGATCTCGAAACATTTATCGTCGCGAGGCTAACCAGATCAACTGATGATGCAGATGGCGGCAATAGTGACAAGTTAACCAAGTCATATAACAGTTCCTGTGCCATTCTAAAGTTATCTGATGCAACATTTAATTTCTATCGAAACACGAAGACACTCCAAGTGCAAGGGAAAGCGGCTGAAGATGTAAAAGTTATCCTTAAAGAGGTGGTGAATAGCATGCAGCTTGCCGAGAACGTAACTGAAGAAACTGTCGAGCATAACAACAACTACACCATTGTGATCAACGAAGAATCTCATGATCAGGACACTTCTCCAGAAAATGCCACTTCGACGGATGATATAAACGTACAAGAGTCGATTATATCTGACTCTGAAACAGCTATTAATAACGAAATTGACAAGCTTTGGAAAGCAGTAAACGCTATTTACCGAAAATGTGAATTTGAATTAATCGAGCAGCCCGTATTTTGATGTCTGCTAATTATGACAGTAATTTGAATGATTTGTTCCGGGCACTACGGTGGCGAAAACTCTGTCATCAAAGATTAGAAAAGAAATCTATTATGTTTTATAAAATAACTAAGATAGTACGCGGGCTCGGATTGGTCGAGAGGCGTGTTTGTATGAGAGTATGTAAACATGGTTGTGTCTTCAACTTGTTTGACTTTCCGCGAATTTGAAAAGGTTTTGAGTTGAAAAACTCGACAAGTTTACTTTATTTACCCATTTCCTCGTCGGTTGAAACTTGGAAAATCTTTAGAAACATGCTGTGTCAATTTGTTTTCGCTTGAGCTGACATTTTAAGCGAGAAAAACCCGTATTTTGGAAAGCATCTTTTTTGCAAAACAAAGACTGCTTACGCGTACAAGCTTCGTGTACAAGACTTCGCGACTGGTAAGAATTTCTCTTTTAATCAATGTTCTAAACAAGAGCGTTATGGTTTTTTTGCTCGGGAAAGTTGTTTTATAAAAGCAATAGAAAACTTTTTTCCTGTGTTTGCATAGCCTGATATAAACACTCGAGGGGTTGGGAGAATTCTCGACAGTTATGCAAACCCTCGACTTCGTTTCGGGTTTGCATAACTGTCTCGAATTCTCCCAACCCCTCTCGTGTTTATATCAGGCTATGCAAACACGGAAAACGTTTTTTATTGCTTAAGTACAAAATCTTACATGACATGACACCTGAATATTTAACATCGGGTTTTGTTTTTCGCGAGAGTGTGAATTCATATCATTTGAGGAATACTGAAAACGCACTGGCCCTTCCAAAACCTCGCACTGATTATCTAAAGAGAAGTTTTTCGTATAGTGGAGCTCAGTTGTGGAACAGTTTACCCTTGGAATTAAGACAAGCGACTTCCTTGAGAGATTTTAAGAATGAATTGAGTCGCCACAGTTTTGAGTAAGTTTTAAGTAGTTAAATAAGATTTTAAACACGGCCTCCAAGAAAAGCAGCCTATATTATTATTTTTTTACTATTTTTATTTTTTATTCTCTGGTGATTGTAATTAAGTAGATAGTGAGTTAGTAGTAACAATCAATTAGGCTGATGGAACAACCGTGTATAAATAAAGTTTTCCTTCCTTCCTTCCTAAACCACTGCTTTGCGTACCCACAATTCCTTGCTATGCTCATGGGTGGTCTAGATTTCAAAATGGCGTCCGACGGAGTATCGGGTACGCAGTGTCTGAACAGAGCACCATTTTGTGCCGGTGCCTGGGCACTAGTGTTCGGGCACCAAGTGTGAACGCAGCCTACAACTCCAGCCAAGGTCAGCAGAAATTCCCAAACATCACAGCGCGGACTGCCACATTACTGTCTTCAAAGTTTCGCTTTTCACGATTTGTTCCCCTAAAACTGGTTAACAGTTTGTCCATTATATTACCATTGCTTCGTCAGGTTTTTGCAGCTAATTTTTCTTGCATTTCCACGTTGTGAAGGTCTTGGAACACAGGTCAGTGACCAAAGCTCCCACCGTTGATTTTTTAGACGGTTGATATTTGGCAGGTGCTGTGCAATATATTCATTCTGAAAACAGCCGAGAAAACTAAGCCAGCTGAAAGCAAATGGGAAAATTCGGGAGCTTTGAAGCTTTTATAAATAAAAGACTAAAGTTTTGGCGGCATTCTCCTACTTAGCTCGTTTGTGATATTGTTTCTTCGATATGGTTGACAAATGTACTCTTTACCATAGCGTAAAACCACCAACGAACGGGAAAATCGTTAAGAATGTCACAAATCTTTACTTATTTATGTTGCATAACCGTTGTATTTAAGTCGTCCAAAACGTGGTGAACAACCAATAAAATGTAAATGCGTTCATGAAAGTTGTTTCTTGAATTTAACGTCAAGAAGCCCCAAGCGACCTTAAGCCTTGACCGTGAGGCTCTTTCCGGGTTTGTAACGATCTTGGAAAATTGAAGAAAAAAGATCCTTTCATTCCGGTCAGGAAAATCTGCCGTGTTATGAGGCCTGTTGGCCACGTACGGTCGAGTTTCATTTTGAGACAACATCTATCAGGTAAATTCCGAAGAGAGGAAGCAGTGTAGTCGTCATAGTTGTAAGCGAATGATACACGGTTCAACATTTGTCGAGCAACAAAAGTTGCGGCAACTAGTTGAACGGAATAGAGCCAAGCTCTGTTTTCGTTCAACATGTTGAACGGCATATTTCAACGTTCAACATCACATGATACACTGTTCAACATTTGTTGAACAGCAGCTGCAACATTTGTTGCTCAACAAATGTTGAACCGTGTATCACTCACTTTAAACAATTACTGAAACGTTTCGTTGTTTAATGACCTCTCAGCGAATACACATTCACCACAGAAGGGGGTTTTTCAGGACTGATAACCCGTTTCACAGTTGTACGATCGAGCTCATTTTGTTTTGATACAAAATTCTCTGCGTTTTTTAGGTAAAATCATGTTCAGCTAGTGAAAAATTTACATAGTATCACTAAGGGTTTGCACTTCGTGACGTTTTACTATAGTTGACTATGGCAAAGCGCAGACACGTTTTTAGCGCTGTTGTCCGGAAAATGAGTACCAAATTAAATTTCCGAAAGGCAGAAGTAGCTTTAAAAAGGTCATTCGGACCCTCGCATTTAGAGGTCGTGAAAAATTCGACAAATCATTTTGTTTCAAAAGTCTTGGCATATTGGAGTTTAGGTGTCTACAGTTTTAAACGAACGCGCTTCATCGCTTGGACGCGAGGCTCCACTGAAGGTATACAATAACCTTAACTTCGATACCTTATAACTTGAAATTTTGCTCAGTGATCCCCAATTCTTTTTTTTTACCGCGATAACGTTTGGCATTTCAAAAGGACAAGAATTTTCTACGAAGCGGATTTTTTTATAAACGCAGTTTTTGTTAAGTTCAAACATCAAAGCGTTTTGGAGTAACAACGGTTCATTTTAGCTTTCCCTCTCTCGTTCTCAAAGAAATTTACACTGAGTTTAAATTCTTAGTTCAGGCTCAGATGCAAACGAAGTAAGTAGATTAGGTTTTTCCTCCCAGAGAAAGGTTTTCCTTGGGGCATCATTCTGCGTAGGAAGCTACATTTAGCCCAGCGAGGGAAAATTTCTTGCGCGATGCGGTGTTTGCCTCGTCTAATATGATCCTTCTTGTGCAGTTGTCATGAAGTTCATGAAGCTAAATGAGTGATTCATTCGCTCGGGCGATCAGCCTGGCAGTTACCCGCAATGCAAGGATGTTGTAGACTGAGCTTTGCTTTCGGAGGTAATAAGACCTTAGCTTCAAAAAGTAGGTACCATGGTTGGTCAGGTGTAGGCGCTGAGAGTGAAATTGGTCTTAAACTTGACCAGGCTAATCTTACCAGTAACAATTTTGCAGAACTGAAAAGGACTTAACACAAGCTTGCGTGAAATCGTTTCTCAACATCTGGGACTTCAAGTGCAAATTTTATACCTTAAGGTGGCTCGAAATGGTTTTCAGAAAGTGAATTTAGGATCGCCGTATTACCGTAAAATGTACCTTACAAACGAAGTGGGCACCATAAATTTATTTTATGTTCCGCGAAGCCTGTCATCATAGCAACACAATGGCCGACGTAGTCCATTGATCCATCGCTTGGCTTATTTTAAAATCCCGACGGTGAAATCTTTTCGTATGAGGCTATAATAAAGTTTATGTAAAAATCTTTAAATTACTGGGCTTTCAAAATAATCTATAGGGCAGTTTACAAGAAAACTGGGTTTTCACAATAAACTGCCTGGACTTTTTTCCCTATCGACAAATGTTTTATACAGCGCAGGAAACATGCACCTAAGAAATGGCAGTTACCACTGGAAAAAAAAATAGAAAAGTTGACCAGCTAGCAAAGGAAATATAGGTGACTGAAGTTACGAAACTTCAAAACATTCGAGACGACAAGATAATCATTTCATTCGAGCATGCGCGACGCACGTCTTTGACTTTTTATTTCCAATTAAGGCACTTTTGACTTAATCTGACGCGAGCAGCCGAGGTATGGTGTGTGTGTGTGTTGCTTTACGCGCGTGCGCTAGGCTAAAAACCTTTTCGAGCCTGCTTTTGTTTACTTGCTTCCGGCCATTTGACTTGAGCAATCTTAAAGCCCGGCAAAACGAATGAAACATCATCCATCATTGTTGAAGATGTTGCCAAACGAATGCAACATTTTAGATACAAGACTTGGACTTAAGGATATGGGACCACAATTTACCTAGAATCCTTAGAAAACAAACTGGGCAGGCCAAATCGATTTGGTTTGCCCAGTGCAATGTTGCTAGACGATGCGTCTTTCGACCATCGCGTCAGACCATCCTCTCGCTCTCCATGGTCTTACAGTACAGTTTCGGTTACTGCCCTGTTCTTTCTCTTTCTATTTGGAGAGAGAGCGAATGCAACATGTTGGATTCAACCCTTATTTTGGACGATATTACATCAACATGTTCGATCCGTTTGGCCGGCCTTTTCTAGTATGCTAGTGATGCGATTCCTTTGAAAGCGTCATAAAGTGCGATTCAGTCATTCCAGAGGATGTGGTAAGGGATGGGGGATACCAAGGAACACAGTGACCAGTTTTTCCACACAGAACTTGTTTTATTTTTCATAACATAACAGTCCGTTGGCATTGGACGTATCACTCGAGTCTATACACAAATCTATATAATATAAAGCCGGGAAACTGTCAACTTCTGTGTCGAATGGAGATACTAAAAACAGAGGCACCCAACGAGAAACTTCGATGATATATCTGTTCGGGAGAGTCTCCTCGTTCTAAGACTTTCGGATAATGCAATGCCAAAAGCTACTGATTTCTTAACTAAAATATCAACTAAAAGATTCGCAACCAGGGAAATCCAGGGGAATATAGTCCCTTAGAATTTTGCAATTTTTGGTTCTTAAAAGGGTCGCCCAGCATTTTCGGGTAAGCAAATAGTTCGCAGAGAAGTTCTTCGAAGGTAACTTTCAGCTATAGCAAATTCTGAAATGAAGATTTCATTCACTTCAATTTTCAGCTAAGAAATCCGAACAGATCAAATTTTTCTAGCTGATTAAAACAACTCTTTAAACATTACATGGAGCTTAGAAATATCCTTTCAAGGTTTTTTTGCTGAATTTGCTAGTTGGGTGCCCCTGTAAAAACAACAACATATATATTACGTTGATGCACAATATTCAGGTACGCTATGTACAAAATGAAACGAATGAATGCCTCGAGTCGACTTAAGGAGGCAACTGAAAGGAGTGTTGAAAATGTAAGGTGAACTCCAGAGGTGTATATAGACATGATTCCACAGTTAAGGTACAAAATTACTTCAGAATAAGACGTGAATTTTCCCTCTCCATTCCCTATTCATGGGCGAATCAAAGCTCGGGAATAGCTTTTAAAATCTTTGGGGAATACACTACAGAGAAATATATTCGAATGCCAGTTACGGTTCAGTAAGTAAGTATTAAATCCCAGTCTGTAAATTCATTTTATGGACGAACTGAATTCCTTCATCGTGGGAGTTGGGACGAAATTTCAAAAGATCTTATCATCTGTAATGGACGTTTACATGACGTCAAGGGCGCTGAAAAGTCGTGTTTTATCCGTCCATACTGGTGAGACAGAACCGTTTTAAAACATCCCAATTTCAGATAGTGTTTTCTTAAACCTTTGACTTAAGAAATAAATTCTTCTTCTGTTTACAATGGTTATAATTAAGAGCAAACGCCGAACAGATTTGTTTGGGCAGGGCCTTGTCTGGAAAAGGTTACCTAGCGACATAACGTTTCGCTGCCCTTTTCAATTTATAATCAAAGAATGACAAAAGAGAAGGGACATAAATGCCTATAAAGTGGTAAGTGTCATTAGGGAAGTTTCTTTTGCAATTACTACAAGTATATTCAATCTAATTCAGAATCCTTTCCGTAAACTCACTCAAATTTTCACTGATAACATTACTTATTAAGAATAATCTTAGTAACTTCTCTCTAGTTAACTCTGTGCAAATGCGATTTCTCTTGCTCTCACATCTTAACCGAGACTTCGCAAACTGGAATAAATTTTTGTTTCATATCAACTTGTAATCAAACCTTGATTAACAACTCCACACTCCCTAACATACCAATACAATGCTTCGAGGTACAGGAAATATAAAACGTCATTTTAACATTTTAGTCTACTGACAAGCTTTGGGCGACTGAGTCAGCATCAAAAGTTCAAAACATCTTCTGCAAAGTCGAGATCAGCTACACTGGCTTGGGAAACTGTCCGATCTGTGGTGAGAAGGTCATCCAGCTAAGAGGAGAAAACAAGGCGTCAGACAAGGGTCATATACATAACAGAAAATAACGCCAGAATTACGTTATCAAAACGTTGTTGCTGCTCTGAATTAAATAATTATGCTTTTTAAATTTCAATTGAAATTTAATTTTAATTTGCGTGCCGCAGGACGTACTGATAGATTTCCAAAATGTCGAGGACGAATGCGACGAATGATACCAGAAAGAAGCGGGCAGAGCAGGCCTCTGTCTTCTGAACCTCCCCGCTGCGGAACTATCGCCCGCAGCGCTGACACTGACGCATTCGTTGGAGTTTCTGTTAGCGCCATATTCTCAGTTTGCAGGATTTTTTTTATTATTTGCATCCTTCTTTGCACGTATTGATTCCTTGTCCCTTTAAAGACCCATTGTCACTTTCCATCATGCACCGCGGGCAAACAACCGAATCGTGGACCGCTGGACCACGAAACTCTTCAGACGCTGTAAACCAATCAGACGATGGAAACCAATTTTGGTCGCCACTGGCTCGAGGCATAGTTAGGTAGAGGTGGCATAAAAAGCTTGTGCAAGGAGAAGAAAGACTATACGTGGTTTGACAAAAACACCAACAGCGAATTTGCTGAATTTCGGCTGCATCGTATGGTCGGCTGTGATGAATACAAGTTCGAAGAAGCGACGCGGTCAAAGTTTCTGCTTATCGCCAGAACAAGTGGCAGGTCAGTAGTGTTCCTAGTGAAAGTTCTTTGTATTTATTTAGTGTATCAAGTTGTATTTTGACACGATAGAGACCTTTAGCTACGGGTTTGTTTTCTCAACCATAAACCGCAAACTGAAGTTTGAGGTTAGCTGTTTGCCGTCAGAGGTAAGAACGTTTCTGAGCATTTAGCAAGACGTTCGCGCTCTTTCTCAAAAAACACGTGTTGCTCGCGCCATGTTTGCTTATCCATTCACTCTCACAACGTCGAAAACTCTTAAATATGTCACCGTAGAACGGTAAAAATGTTTTTCAGTATTGAAAGAGCGTAGGTACGCAAGAACCAATCTTTCAGCCTTAAACGTGGAGTCGGTAAGTTTAAGTTGCCTAAAAACTCTGCCGTATCTCACATTATGCTAGAAGGGATACTTTCAGTAAAAACGGGAACCGCAAACGGTAACCGTAAACGGCAACTGTGGCGGCAAGACCAAAGCCACGTAATATTCTGAGGGTTGCGGTTTGCGGTAATCTCGAAAAACCGGCAGCTAAAGGTCTCTCCTAAAGTGATTATAACTTGAAGTTTTTTTTTTTTTTTTGCTGGTTTCCCCTTCGTTTTTGCATTGGCTTGTTAGTGACACAGGACGGTAGTTGTTAAGGCATGATCTATCCCCTTTCTTGTAGACTGGGCAGATGGTTGCGGACACGCCAGTCTTCAGGGAGCTTACCTTAGCACTGCCGCTGTGGAAACTGCTGAGCGATAGCTGCTCCTCAATGTCCTCTGGAATGCTCATGTCGCTGATTTAAACAAAAAGTGAAAGAAAGAACACTTGACATCGCAAAACAGCATGTGCACTGGCTTTTAGGACATACAAACAAAACAAATACCTTGTTGGATTAAAGTCATCCTCGTAATCATCATTGTAATCGGGGGCTTCACCATTTTTCTCGTCGTGAGGAATATCTGGGCAATGAATTATTAAAGCAGACAAATAATAAGGTTGGTGCTGATTTAAAATGCATCTTCAATAATACACGACTGCTAAAAGAAGAGTATATTTCGCTGAGAGATTGTCTAATCGGCGTGGGTGGGTGGGTCGTGGGTGGGAGGGTCGTGGGTCGTGGGTCGTGGGTAGTGGGTCGTGGGTCGTGGGTCATGGGTCCGAGATCCCTCTGCACGTCATGTATACATACTTTTATGCCAAAGATATTACATTAACAATCCGTCAGTGGTTTACATTTTATTATTTCTTTTACTTTTTTTTTTATCAACGACTGGAAATTCTCGAAACAGACTAGACCCTACAAAACGATTTGACTGACAAGGACATCCTTCCTTTGGCTGATAAGGATCAGTTACTTCTCTATAAATGTCAGTTATAGGAAATCAGAGTACATAATTCGGAAGGAGTTTGTATGTGGAGTGGTGTCGAAACATTTATGTTTTGCGGCGACACTCGGTATAGACTGGAACCAACCAATATGAAACAAGACACGTAACCAGTTAGTTCGCCATCTTCAGAACGGCGGGTCAGTACCCGGTTGTTTTGCAAGCGCGAACCAAGTGTTTTGTTTTACAACCCATCAGGGTTTATTATATCAGTTTACAATTTAACTCTGTTGTTTGCAATTACGACCTTTTCCATGCACGTGCGGTTTCGGTATTCGGGAAAAGACCCGATGCAGTTTTGCGGTTATCAGGGTCCGACATTGCGACTGACTGGTCGCCAATGCGACCAAAAATTGAGCGTTGGCGACCAGAAATTTAGAACTGGTCGCCAGCAGGCGACTAACCTTTTGTCCCCTCGGCATTTGGAATTCCAAGATAAATGGGCTTTTTTTTTAAAAAAGAAAACATAAAGCTGCCGTGGAGAATTGTAGTAAAACAAAGCGACGATTTTACGATCGCCATAATTACCCGGCGCTATATTGTTTCAGCGACTTCTCGCAATTCTGATATCGCGGGCAAAAACGTGACGTGGCGAAAATCGTGACGAGTCGTGACGAATAAAGCGTCAGCCGAAACAAGCGCGCTTAATTTAAATCTTTTCATACTTTACCTAAATACCAGTAAACAGAGTAAATGCCATTGCGATTGTATTGGTCAATAATCAACTCAATTAGTTTTTATAGTGTTTATCATGGCCACTGACTTAGGTGGGGGACTGGTTTGAGCAATAATAGCTGTATGTAATAATATTGTGTTAAATGGAAACATTTTGTTTAATTATAGTGAAAGAAAGTTTAAATTTTTTGCTTTTACTATAAATTAAAGTAAATTAAAACTACTGGAGTAAAACGAAAAATTAATACAACCAAACCAAAAAAACTAACACTTGTCTTTGGCGACCAAACCCTTCCATTTGGCGACCAAAATTTTTAGGTTAGTCGCCAATTGGCTCCCTTAGAAAAAAGTTAATTTCGGACCCTGGGTTTTCGGACCCCCCTTTTCCTATTTTAATTAGTACATCCATTCTCGGCGAACGCGCACGGCAATGCTAAGCATATAATTTTTTGAACACTTTAGTTAAGGTTTACAGAAATTGTTTTCCAAACCAGAAGGAAAAATGTTCATAGTTAATGGGAGACAGTTTTCCTTTGTTCAACGTTTCATAAAAGGAGTTCGGGGAAATTAATTCGTGAGCGGGCAATTGCAAATTTGGACCGAGCACTGAGGGAGCAAATATATATATATTTTTTATCTTCAAACAAACACGACCTACGACCCACGACCCACGATCCACCCACCCACGCGATTTAGCCTCACCCTTTCGCTGACAACTGGTAGTGGCGACAGTAGTGATTAGCGTGATTCTGCCATTGCTGGTCTATCGTCAATAGTGATCACATAATTGGAGAAATTTCTCCGAATTCAGATAGGTTGGGCTGTTTGGGTGTTACAATACCTAATTGAAAATTGCTTTCCAGTATTAATGGTAATCAAAAATAGTCACAAAGCGTGGGATTCCTGTGGACCTAAGCACTGACTGGCTTTCCATTCTATAGACTGTACCTACCAAATCCAAGTTTACTGATCCTGCTGTCTATGTCAGCCAGGTCTCTCCAGTTCGGAGACTTGGTTTCAACTTCTGTAAAAAGAAATCATATCCCATTTATTTCAAGCAAACAATTAACTGTGTCCTCACATTCTAGAACTCCCATAACTGCACATAGGATGGAGTTTAACCCCTCAACCCTAAGGCCCAGGTCAAACTCCGTACTTCACATGAGCCAAACTAAACTCAGTCATTAAATTCATGTGAAGTACAGCGTTTGACTCAGTTACGTTCGACTGATTTAATTTGGATCGGCTGAGGTGTTCTTCACGACTGACCAGGCGTGAAAAACGGGTCAAATGCCAATCTTCACATGAGCCAAACCAAAATACATAATCATGTTAGTGTATATCAATGTATAAGTCAATCTTGATTGGTTTATTTTCATGATCTAGTTACGTTCGGCTAAATTAAGTCAGGCGAACTTAACTAATTCGGGTCAACCGTAACTGTAATTAAGTCTGGCTCATGTGAACTACGGCGTTTGACCTATCCTAAGAGTGACCAATGTCTAAATTCACCTTATAGTTAGTAACACTGCTCAATCAAACAAAGGTTGTGAGAAAAAAGGAAGAGATCGATAAGTAAGAAAGGTCTCGATTGTTTGACAAATTCTCCTCAAAATTACCATGTGAACAGTGTGGAGAATTTACACGCTGATATTGGGTTTGTAGGGTTATGTAACATGACAGCAATGGGGAACACCGCAAAACATAGGTTCAATGAGCAAAAATAATCTCCCAGCACGTGCAGTTTTAAAACACTTTGGTTTATTTTTGCCATTATGTTCAAACCAACAATGTAAAATGAGTTGCTGTAACAAGATGTTACTACGTTTTTTGAAATGGCATTGCTTAAGCTCCCTACATCATGTCAGCCTACATCAAAAGTCTCCTTGTTTCGTTCCCTTATTGAGAAGAGGAGAGTATTACTAATTAAGCAATAGAGAACGTTTTCCGTGTTTGCATAGCCTGATATAAACACTCGAGGGGTTGGGAGAATTCGAGACAGTTATGCAAACCCTCGACTTCGTCTCGGGTTTGCATAACTGTCAAGAATTCTCCCAACCCCTCGAGTGTTTATATCAGGCTATGCAAACACAGGAAAAAAGTTTTCTATTGCTTTTATAAAACAACTTTCCCGAGCAAAAAAACCAAAACGCTCTTGTTTAGAACATTGATTAAAAGAGAAATTCTTAGCAGTCACGAAGTCCTGTACATGAAGCTTGTATGCGTAATCAGTCTTTGTTTTGCAAAAAAGATGCTTTCCAAAATACGGGTTTTTCTCGCTTAAAATGTCAGCTCAAGCGAAAAAAAATTGACACAGCATGTTTCTAAAGATTTTCCAAGTTTCAACCGACGAGGAAATGGGTAAATAAAGTAAACTTGTCGAGTTTTTCGACTCAAAACCTTTTTCAAATTCGTGCTGGCGTGATTAGTGTGCAGAAAGCCAAACAAGTTGAAGTCACAACCATGTTTATATACTCTCATACAAACACGCCTCTCGACCAATCCGAGCCCGCGTACTATCTTAGTTATTTTATAACAGTAAATAAACAAAAAAATAATAAAACTTTCTACTTTGACTTACCTCTACTGTTGTTGTTGTTATTCATTCCTGGTAGTGGTGGCACTCCTTTTAAAGAGCCTAGCCCACTGTTACCTAGGGATGGAGCACCCTTAAGAGAGGACAGCCCACCAGCAGGCTTAGACACTGAGAAAGGAAACATAGTATCATTTGTTTAAACAGAAATGTTGTAGCAATCTCCTAAATTTACTTTATTGTGTCCCCTTCATAGAAACATATCCAAAGGTGGTCACACTTTTGCTGTGAGATCCACAAAAGACTGGAACAATTATTATTTACCTCATTCCCTAAGAACAAAGAAATCTCTGAAATGTTTTACAGTTGAACTAAGAAAAGTTATTTTAGATTCTCAAAAGGCTAAGGGATCGTTTGCTCTAGACCTGTTGAATTTTTAATCAAACCAACCCAGCACGTTCTCCGTCACTTACCGGTAAAAGATTATTTTTACTATAATGGCTTGTAAATATTTCTTATCTTGTAGATTTTTATGCTTAATATTAGTTTAACGTTCATCAGTAATAAATAATTATATAGTTCAAAACAGTCAGCTTTTTCATCAGTAAAATTAATTTATAACATAACTTGAATTTGTTTGAGGGGGTCTACAGACATGGCTAGATCTAAACAACATTTTCTTTTCGTGAGAGAAAACACTGATCTATAGTGATATTTATACACTTTTTCTTCTCATGCAGTATATCTGTACCTGTTTCAGATCCCTTTTTCTCACTTTCTCTGCAAGGGAAATTATCAAATCAAATTTGAAAGAGCCTATAAAATAATATAGAACTTTTTTTTTAATTGCTAAAACATTTTATTTGATTACATACTAACTAAAATCCCTATATAACTTACATAATATTTACATGATACTTACATTACGACATATTACAACTTACATCATGATACTAGCATACCATACCTACATACCACATGTTACTTACTTACATTACTTACAGGAGGCTTACATACTATTGCAAAAAATAAATAAATAATAAAGTTTACATAATACTATTAAACATATACGCACATACGGTTACGGATTCAGTGTCCATCAATTGTCCAAAGGAATAATTATATTTCTCTAGTAATTGACCTTAAAAAAACTGTAGTATTGTAATTTTCTAATTGCTGCTTTCCGTATCTCTCGTCAAAGGAGAAGGAAACTAAAGGTTATTTTCCCGAATAAATGCTCCCCATTTCACATTGAAATTTGTCAATGACCCAGTTTTGACAGCATAACATCTTTCATAGTCAAGGCAATTTAACATAATTCGAAAAAAAATTCTCGTGATGGATGAAGGCACATTGTTTTCGAATAATAAATGTGATATCTCGCAATTAAAAGTGCATGGTTAAAAAGCAAGTTTGTAGTATCGTTCACGAAGCCTATGCAAGAGAGAAAGGAGAAGTCTTGATTTGGGAAGCAAGAGCTGTTTCTCATCCAGATACCAATTTCATTCCAGAAAGATTTAACAACAGGACAGTCCCAAAAAAGGTGTAGGAGAGTTTCTGAGCTTGCTTTACAGAAAGTGCACTGGTCATTAGCAACAATCCCAATTTTGAAAAGGAAGAAATTATCAAATCAAATTTGAAAGAGCCTATAAAATAATACAGAACTTATATGCAACATTATGGTAGCACCTATCAGCGCACAAATTGCAAGCAATTTGGAAAACTTATCAACAACACACATACACACTATGAGCACTCAATATTTTCAACAAACTGCTTTAATGCAGAGACTTGAAAGTTGAAAGTTCATTTGTGAAATGTTACTTACAAGTTTCAACTGATTCTGACAACACTACATGTAACTGCTCAATTTATTGAAGGATATTCATAATCACACCAAAAATACATGCAAACAGAAGCTTTGGGCTGAGATCCTTCACATAATTATCTGCTTGAGCACACAGCAACTCATTGATCCCATTTGCAACTGTGCTACAAGCATAGTGTAAAAGTGATTGTAAGTAATTAAAAGTCTCTACATGCCTTGTTCTTGATGGGAAATCAGCAAAAATATCATCTCCATCATCACTGCCTATAGTCACATCCGGGCTTCTGCGATTGAGTAGTACACAAAAACAAGACAAAAAAGTCATTATGCACTGACCCTTACAAAGGTTTCAAAAAGAAAAAAAGTAACAGGAGGATATTCAGAAGTACCCGGAGGCACCACGATAGCAGCACAGGGTGGCGGAGCCGAGGTTTATGCCAAAGTATCCGGCGTAAACGCTTTAAGTAGCCATAGACTTGCGTCTAGCGCTGGCTTAAATTGAAAACCCTGCCATTAACAGATTGCAAGCAATCAGACTGGTTCAATGTATTCAAATTCAAACTTTGACCAAGGCTATATTCTGACACAAACCAAGGCGCTCAACATACATACATGGATTTTATGATAAAACAATGTACATACCTTTTTCCGCTTTTGTCCTTTCGTGAATCTGACAATGAATTCTGCTCTTTAGTGGAACTTAGTTTTTCAAGGAAAGAGTCCTGGCTTTTGTCAGATTTGCCAGACCTTTCGTCTCTCACCCTTTGTGGAATCTTGCTTGGTCTGGGACTGGAGGCCTGTTTGAAAACAACAGAAAAATTGCTTGGAAATTTTGAGCTTCACAAAGAGTTGGACTTCAGCTGAAGGCACAAGTGGATGTGAAGTCTCCAGCTTAAAGACAACTTTTTTAATTTGGACTGAAAATAGCTGAATTCAAGTTCTTAATCATTGCCTCACTCTTGCGTCAAAGAATCAGTGTTGCAACATACCAAGTTTACAATGCTTGAATGAAGTCACAATCCTGAATGACTTAAGTTTACTTTTGAAACCTTCCACAAAGTCAAGGGTATAAAATGATTGAGCTACCTATGGACAATCATTCTCTTTCACATTATTGATAAAGCCAAATTGGTATCATCACCTTATGAATACTTGAATTTAGTTGAACCATCTACTAGTTATCTTGTTACTGGAACAATCAGTTGTGGCTTTTTGCCATGTGATGGTATCTATAAATATATCAACAGACCAAACCTCTCCACCTCAACAGAGACGTTTATTCTGTAATTAAGATTAATTTCAACAAAACATTTGCATAATTTATCAGATCACTCTTATTATCCCATACCACATTAGAAGTGTTTTTTTTTTTTTAAGGCAAGCTTGAGTTGTCATGCAATTAACTCTCTTTTATATTTTTCTTTTCTTTTTCTTTTTTTTTTTTATTGACTGTTTAATTAGTAAACTTATGTTGGGAGATCTTATCCTTAAGTTGAAACAAACATAAAAGAAAAACATAAACTTAAAATTTTAATGAAGACCACTTTATTTACAAAGAGTCTAATCCCAAATCACAACTGTAATAAAAATTTATAATTTAACTGTCATTTAGCTGTTACTTATAATAATAATATAAAAATTATATTACGCTTCAACAAATGACACTTCACTTAGCTTCCTGAGGACACTGAACAAAATTATTAGTCAAGAGTTTTATTATCAAATACCCTGCTATCATCAGTTGCAGTGCCTGAACTATAATCATCAACATCTCCATCGTCAACCTTCAAGTGAAAAAGAATTTTTTTTATGTCTATGAGAGTTTAAATCTTTTAATTATTATAACCAACACAAGTCAAATACACTTAACATTTACCTTTCTTGTAAACTTGACCATCAGGGATAAGTTATTTATCAAAAACTGTCATTTGATAATGGTTTAAATATATTATGTTCAAAGTATCAATTTGGAGAAACAAAATTAAAATAAAATTTACCTTAAGTTTTACTTGGTGATCAAGTTAAAATAAATTTCAGTTAGTGGTAGTTGTTAGGATCAAAGTCCAAAAAGAAAATTATAATTTTACGGAAATTGTCAAATACTGTTTCTTTACTCCCAGTCAGCAATGTTGAGGAGAAGATGCTGACTTTAATTTGGTATAAAGCACATGAAGCCCAGGCTAAAGCCTCAACTTATCATATACCAGTATTATGGGTTAAATGAGCACTTTAGATCCTACAGGACTTTTACTTGGTATTAATGTTTAATCATGGCTTTAAATGGCTAGAGATTTAAATGAAAGCACAGGTAACTCCTGAAACACTAATCAGCAGGTAAGAGTTAAACAATACTGCATTCAGAACCCACTGACCCATTCCTCCTCACCAGTTAAAAAACAGCTGATGAAAAATTGAAAAAGTTAACTCATCTAGTAGTCACAAAACTAGCACTTCTTGTATTTACCTTGTTTGCACTGGGTGGGCTCACACTTCTTGGGCTCTCAGGTGCACTGTGTCTTGGTGAGGTGACAATGGCCTCCTTTGAAATCTTTTAATGTTGAGAGCAGATACAATGTAATAACCAATAAGCTTACACTTGATTCAGCAATTTATTATATATTACATGAGCAGCTGTAGCAAACAGATTTGCTCTGACAAATGACCACATTTACAAGCCACATCTACATGTTCACAACTAAGTCAGAGACAAATGATTAACTAAGCCATCACATATGTATATGTACATAGATGTACCTCGCCATTGGTACTTGGTGAAAGTCTCTTAACAACTTCAGCCAGCAGGGGGGTGTGTGAAGTACCATTAACATCATGTAGCTGGAGTTCTTTGGCAAGGTTATTTCTTCCAGGGTACTTGTCACTCTAACAGGAACAAAAAAAACTGTAATTCCTGACAAGGGTTCTCTAAGAAAACAACTGCTGTGAACATGTAAACTGTGTACAAGTAATATTAGTAACTATCCTAATCTGAAAATCTAAGTTTAAAAGAATTAAGTATGGACATCATGCTTCCCAAACCAATCACTACCCAGAATCTTTGTTAACCTTGAAAAACAGTCAAGAAAGAGTTGTTCTGGAAACTTCTTGTTAGAAATCCACAGTTACCTCACTTTAGAAAGATTTGCAACTAAACAAGACAAAATATAGGATTTTTTTGCTATTTAAGGTCCTTGCCATTTATGGTACACAGAAAACCCAGAAATTCTGGTTGGAAAACCAAATAGTACATACTGTACCATTCCATGTGGAATGTTGAACACAAATTATGGGCCAACAGCTTAATCAATGCACTTTTGCTATTATTTTTGTGATTTTGTGATTTATCCATTTTACATTTGAACAAGCTACAATGTTGAATATTATTTTATTCTGTCCTAAAATTTACACCTAGATGAATCATGCAAATGGTAAGCGCTCTTAGGTTCGTTTGTGTTTTTAAAAAAATAACCAGTATAACAACAACAATCAAAGTCAACTGGGAGCAAATACCAGAGGTACAATAGTTGTTCTCATTCTTGTGTCAAAGATTTAAATTCCTCTGGGATAAAACATGTCACTAATACAGTGAAAAGTACAAATTTGTTGACCATGTAAATATGGGTGGAACAAAAATAATATTGTATTACTTACAAAATTAGTTTCGGGGTCAAACACAGCAATTGTGAAATCCAGATCAAAATACTCCAGGAACTCTCTGACTAATCCAGTAACAAGGCAACCTGAGGAACAACAAGAAGTTATGGAGAATGGGTTACATGTACCAAAGCCAGCCATTCTGTTCTTTGGAAAACACTCAGAAGAAAGGCATGACATTATTTTGCTAAACAAAATCAGAGAGTTCTGACCTTCACTGGTGCTTAGAAACTGCTTCAAGTCAGGATTTGAGAGTGGCATTTTACCCTTAAAAAAATAAAACAAGACAAAGAATGGAATGCAATTTAGATTAAATTTTATGAGTCAAGAAAGGGTCAGAGACCTTAACGCAGGTAATTGTAACTCAGGCAATTTAAACACAAGTCAACATGGTCAGCAGTTTGCTTGCTATCTAATAGACCATGTGGGAATGATTCCCCCTCACAGGGTCACAATTTATACTTCCATTGTATGATGATTTATTTTGATTGCTCATGTTTCATAGTAAGATGCTCACACGCACATTACAATAATTATTCTAAATTCTAAATTCATTACAGCTAACAATTCTAAATTCTTCACAATTCTCAAATCAAATCAAGGTTTTTGGGGAGAGTTGAAAACCAGAGTATCCAGACAAAAACCTCTTGGAGCAGAGTAAAGAACCAACGAACTCAACCCACTTATGACGCAGCGTACCGGAATCAAACCCAGGACACATTGGTGGAAGGCGAGCGCTCTCACCACTACACCAACCCTGCTTCCATTTGCACCTTGAATTGCAAAAGTCAGCCTCTCCCCAAGACTTAACTTGCTAAGTTACATGTATATGCCTCTAGCTTTTACAGATGCATTACACTGTATACAGTACATGTAAGTATATCAAACTGGAACAACTTGACTGACCTCCGCTCCCTCTTGCTCCTCTAAAGCTAAAAACACACTTGCTCTTAACTGGGCCTTCAGAAAAAATAGAGAGAAGAGAGAAAGAAATGGAGCATTAACAGTCTGTCTGCATCCATGACTGGTCATCTGGTCAAGTACAGACAACAGTCATTAATATAACTATCAATTTAAACAAGGAAACTTCACCCTCAATAAAACCCAGTTCTAAAAATCAAAACAAAGGTATTAAAGTGTTTGTACTATATTGCATAATGACAATGATACTGTTGTTCATATAATGTGCAGTCATCAACGTTAACAATAATAATTATTATCGCATTTATAATCGTGCTACAGCTGTATCTATAAAATCTCAATTGAATGTCATGTTTTGGTGACTTGCTAGGAAAGAATGAGAAACCGAAAAACAAACGTACAATTAAGAAAATAGTAAGTTTTGGATTTCCAGAGTTCAGCTTATAGCTCTGCAATCTGTCCAACAACTGACCCAACGATCACACCTGTAAATCGACATTCACTCAGCTGGACAAATAAAACCTGTTTAGAAATGATTTATAAATTTCCTAGGACATAGGTGTATGTTTAGTCAGACCTTAGATTTCCATAGTGTTTTAGTTTACTGGTGTTCGAAAAGCATCTTGCTTTTTCTGGACCATGGTCAGAGAAAGCGAAAAATGAGAAGAGTTATTTTTAATTTTAGCTATATTAAAGTTTAAAAAATAAAGCAACTCGAAAACATTAGAAAGATGGCTGTAAAACAACTTCTCGATTGACATGAATCTTTCGCCGGTGCTTTTGCTCTTTTTCAGTGGAAAAATATTCAAAAATCCAAAAACATTCTCAATCTGTTCGTCGACGTCCACGTTCAGGTATGCTTTTTTCGTTATCATGGGAATAAACTCAACATGTACATGCGAATGCGAAGACAAAATAAATGTTCAAAACAATTTTTTGTTCCGAAAAGTCTGTTAGAACACAACGATATAAACAATACGGGAAAAATCAATGACAGCTTAGCCAGAAAATCAGCCAATAAACAACCAAATACTTCAGAGAAAATCATCAATTTTAACTGATCGCGTCATGACCGAGGACCGTACAATGTACCACAATAAGAGTTTGGTCAGTGAAGCATAAAACAAAGTTTGATTGCCATCAGTTATAGGCCCCATTTTAGAATATTCAAAATTACACGTTTTCTTACCCGGATTTTTCCAAGAACACCTTTACTTTCTAAAGTTTGGGCCACCATATCCCTCAGTTCTGTGTCTTCTTCCGCCGACATTTTGAAATTTTCTGGGTTCCCAGGCCTTTGCCGACAATATCCGACTTCCGAAGATATTCCGAAAGCTAACGGAACTATACATCGGATTACCAGATCCCGGATGCGCGCCAAATTTGTGCCTCACGTGTGTGTTTTGGTTGCCCGCCATATTCGTGATCGACGAGCTCCCAAATGGCTGTACAACCCTGCCAGCAGTTTTCTCTAGGTAACTGCTAATCCACGTAGTTTTCATACTCTCTCCCTCACAGCTGATTGCATAATATTTACTGTGCATTTGCAGATGGAGTGGCAGAACAGGGCTTTCTGGCGTTTTATCGCTCTTTGCCCGAGGTATGTTGAAAATTGAAATTGATTTAACCCCACCGATCATCTTATGTTAATGACGTCTCCAGGTGATGTTTCCTTTTCTTTCTTGTTTTCTTCTAGAAACCGGAAACAACTTTCCGTGTGTTCGATCGTTCAGTGAGTATAATTCTCCAGTCCCCTTTTAAGATTTCGGTGAAAATCGTAGGTGGTGATGATGATGATGATGATGATGATGGTTCAAATCATGAGTATCATAAATTCATGCTTAAAAAAAATATCTGTGGAATTAAGGTGTTATCATCTGCGCTATGGGTATGAATGTAACTAAAGAGTACAGTATCCTCCAGCAAAGCCACTGATGATCCTTCTCTATTTTCCCTATGTTTGTTGTCAGGATTATTATACCGTTCATGGATCTGATGCATTGTTTGCTGCTAAAGAGGTTTTCAAGACAACAAGTGTTGTTAAATACCTTGGATCAGGTATAATGATGTGTTGTCAAAACGTCATGTTCATGACTGTTATAGTACTATAACTATGTTTGTCACACTTTTATCCTCTCACCTTTTGTTGTATCATACTTAATTATGATAGATGTCTTTAAATTAAGTAATGACACTGATTCCATTGTGTGGTTCAGTGGCTGCTATCTTGGCCTTTTCAGCTTTTTGGTAGCATTTGGTTTTTGTTTTTAGGGCATATACAGTGTACTGTTTTATCACAATTTGACCCACAGTCAGGTTGAGGTTAAAATTTCAAACAGTCGTCTCTAAAAGTTGTGATGGTCTCTTATGAGAGGTTCCAGTATTATTGGCAGTCACTGGACCACAGGTGCTGTGTAGAGCCCATGATGTCATTAATTAGCCTTAGAAGACATTACTTGTATTTGCTTTACAGGAGAGAAGAAAGTACCATCTGTTATTTTGAGCAAAATGAATTTTGAGAGCACTGTGCGAGACCTATTATTGGTTCGTCAGTACAGAGTAGAAATGTACAGTGCTGGAAAGGGATCAAAGAACACATCAGCTTGGGAACTGGTTGCAAAGGTAAGGGTAACAGTGAATGCTTCTGAATACCAAAACAAATGGAATTAACCAGGCATCAGATCCTTTTTGTTTCTGTGCAATGCACAAATATTATAATAATAAACTTTTTATCTGCAGTGTACTTCCTTTTTCCTGCTAGCAGAGGCCTCTTTTCCTTGTATTTAGCATGCAGGAGAAAAGAGACCTCTGCCATGGGTCAAATCGCTCTTTGATCAAGCCGCTGTCTGCAGTCATGGACGAAAGTTTTAAAATGCATGCTCCTTGTATTGTTTGCTTACCATTAGCACATGTATTTCATCAGCAACAGTTGTGAAGTACTTTGTAATTATAACATTGTTTCTTATGTGCATGTTAGGCTTCACCTGGTAATTTACAGCAATTTGAGGACATCCTTTTTGGCAACAATGACATGTCAGTGTCAGCTGTTGTCATGGCAATCAAACTGGGTACAGAGAATGGTCAAAGGGTATGTTACTTATTTGCTCAAAGACCCTTTTTATTAAAATGTGTAATCTTTTTTATGCAATTAGTATTTTCAGAAAAAATAGTTGCACTTCTCCCACAGGAGGTCATCATTGGACATTACGGGAAGGATTTAGGGTTTCCAAACCCGTTGCTTTCAGTGCAGAGTCTGAAGCTAAATAATTTGAATTTCCAGATGGTTGGGGGATGAAAAGCAAAAAGCTTTCCATTGGAGGCCGTACATGAAGTACGATTTCATATGTTTAATTAGGCAGGGGAATTCAAAGTCTAACTTAAAATGACATTGATGTCACACCATGTCCATGTATAATTATGACTTGTGTATTCAGGTAGAAGTAGCAGTGTCAGGCTTAGTCATCCCTGACATAGCATTTCAATAGAATCTACTGCAATCATATGGAATGTTCTAGATTCTAAGGCCTACCTATAAAAGCCAAGCTTGTAACAAGATGTGTTGTTGAGTTGCTGGTATTACCAATTAGAAATCAATAAAGGTGTATGTTGCAGAATACAAGATGCTCCCACTTCAATGGCAGTGCTATTTACATGTATATTCAGAGACCACATAATTGGGAATCAGTGGTGTTGCTTTATCATTTGACAGGTAGTGGGTGCATCATATGCAGATTCTGCAGCAAGAAAGCTTGGAGTTTGTGAATTTGTAGACAATGATCAGTTCTCCAATCTTGAGGTAAACTTTTTAATTTAATTTTACACTCTGTTGTTACCATGCATTACCCTTACAAATGTACGGTGTAGCTATTGATTTTAGCATGAATTGCAGTTATTTGTTTGTTCCAAAATACAGTGTACGCATACACGATAGAGTGCAGGTTTTACACACTGGTGTTGATATGTAGCTCTCTGTCCAGTTTTCTTGAATGATATACAGTGTACAATCTTGTTATACATTTCTTTGAATTTTCAGGCCTTGTTGGTCCAACTTGGACCAAAGGAGTGCTTACTACCTCAACACGACACAAGTGCTGATGCCGCAAAAGTAC
>OX419338.1:11685746-11733246 GCA_948470475.1 Galaxea fascicularis | reverse complement strand
TTCTCTGTTAATGATGCATAAATGTAAGGTGATCTACTGGTTACTATAATTTTTGTAGGACCTACATCTGTTGTTACAGCTTTCAGTGGGTGTTTGTGTCTGTGTTTGTGTTAACCTTTTTTCTGTGGTAAAATAGTATCATGTGTCCTTATCTGTACATCTACATCTACATAAATTAATTTTGTAGACCTGGCAAATTTCTGTAAGTTGCTATTAATAATTATGCTTCTTTTAAATCAGTTCCTTGCAGATGAAACAAACTTTGGTCAATTTCAGCTAAGTACATTTGACCTGACACAGTTTATGAAGCTTGATGCAGCCGCTGTGAGGGCTCTTAATCTTCTTCCAAACCCTTTAGATGGTAATACAAATTAAATGATAATTGTTATTGCCATACCTGTAATTATATAATAAGCAGTCTGACATAATTTATAGTGTAAGAACAAATTAAGTTTTGCTTCCCACCCAGTACAGACTGGCTGGAACTCATCGCACTTGGCATTTGTCTCTTGCTTACAATGTACCCGACATACAATACAGCTCAAGATATCCCACCTCTGGCAAGCCAAAAGGTCCACAAAGCCTTCAACTCTCCACTAGTAGAATGTTCCTCACTTCTGGTGGTGTTAACCCTTTCATCCATTGCATCAATATACATAGTACTCTCTGTGCAATTCTCATTATTTCATTTATAGTACACTCAATAAAATTACTTGATTCTGATTGGTTGAGAGTAGTACAATTAATCCCAAATAGTACTCCGTAGGAGTACCTATTAAGTTTCCATGACAGTGATGCATAAATTCGTAATTCTGTTGAATGTACTACAAATAAAAATTTGCATAACCTTCCTGTACCATTTGGGATTACCCGGTAATAGATACTCATGATTTTGAAAGTTCTCAAAATTGCATGAGCCTTTAGGCGAGTGCAATTTTGAGAACTTTCAAAATCACTCGTACCTATTAATCCCAAACTATACTTGAGGTCATGCGATTTCCTATAATGTACCACATATTTGTAGAATTTGTGTAAATTTCAAGTCAACTGCTTCCTTGTGATCATTTCCTGTATTCTCATGCCCTGTATACTTAACAAACTAGTGATATGATAAGGAGAGGTTAGATGGTCATCACTATTAGGATGTGAAGAGTTAAAAGAGCTTCTCCTTTGAAACCATTCTAGTTGTTTTCAAGCACAGAGGACTGTCACTAAATCACCACAGAAGCCTGCTGCACAAGTAAAGTAGCCACTCATAAGCAAAAGACACGTGTTACCAGACAAACAGGATACTGCTGTAGACTCTACAAATTGCATTTGCTTTTGTGCTAAAACACACTGTCAGCATAATTATGGCAGCTTTAAATAGTGCTTTATAATACTACATTGTACATGTATTTTGTCCTTTAAGGTGGGAACAAGAGTATGTGTCTAGTTGGCCTTTTGAACAAGTGCAAGACAGCTCAGGGCCAGAGGTTGGTGGCACAGTGGGTGAAACAACCACTGATGGACAAGAACAAAATTGGCAAGTACAGTGCACTTTAGTAAGATGTTTTTGCTCTTAGCTATATAAAGCCTTAGCATTGCTATGTGCATGTATCTTCCAGCTGATTTACAAACATTGTTTTCTTCATTGATATATATTGGGCTTACTAGTGATGAGGGCAACCAACTACCCTTCTGAAAGCCTGTTCTCCTCTGGTGGTTTTTGTAAAATCCTGGGTTCCAGTAACAGGCTTTAATTATCTCGACACGCCGTACATAACACTAAATGCATCCGACTCTAAACAAACATGGTGACAATCTTTTTCTTGCTTACAGGGGAGGCTACCTATGCATAAATTAGTAGGCGCATGAACAGATGTGCATAAATTACAGTTTTGGCATTTGTCTTGAAGTACTTAATTGGGTACATGTGCCCCCGTCTTTTGTCAGTATCAAGTTTCTTCTGGAGTATAAGATTGCACGCTTGTCATTTCAAAGGTCATTTGCAGTCTTGCTCCAATTGTTTTACCCACCCTGCCCTACCACAGGTATTTTTTCCTTCTCTCTCGTTGTTGTTTGTTTTTCCACATTGTAACAAGTACTAGCAAACTGCATTAGAATTTAAAATGCTGCTTCATGACTAGCACCCATCCAGGAAGGGGTACCAACATACAACCAGTGAATACAACTGTTTATCGTCACCCCCAAAAGAGAGCAGGAACTGCTTGAAATACTGGATTCAATTCCAGGCTGTGGTTCCAATGCAACTTCACCTCACATTTTCTTTTCCAGAGGAAAGACTTGACATAGTTGAAGTATTCTTTGAAGATACTGAGCTGAGACAAACCATACAGGTTTGTTTTGATTAATTTAGTGTCATTAATTGACTGATGCTTTCAATACATAACTGTTATAATTTAAACGCTTTTGTTTTCACTGGCACCCCTTTCAGAGAAATATTTCCATTGTTCTCCGCAACTTGCAACACAGGTTCTATTATGGGTCATACTGCAGCTCTTGTAAGGTCTCATATGATTGGCTTGCAATGGTGAACAAAAAAACAAATAACAGAAACAAAGGACCCTAGTCCTAAAACAATAGAGGTGCAACACTATCCCTGCCCATGAAATCAGGTGCCACACACCTCTTAGAAACCTCTTATTTCATTGGTTCTAGATAGATAGATAGAAAGTTTATTAAAGTGTCAAAGCTGTCGAGCCAGGGATAAAAGAATCCCTTACTAATTTTATTAACACAAAGCTCCATTGTTTCAGGGCTAGGGTCCATTGCTTCTGTTGTTTGTTTATTGTTTTCTCAGCCTATCCTGTGAGTTGTTCCAAGAGCTGCGTGACGCCTCCATGAAATTCAGAGCTTACGGGAGCTACTAGACTACCCTCTGTTATTGTCAGACCTTTAGGGTTTAGGGCGTTGTTCAGGTTTTCCTTGTCAGCCAGTGACAATCACCCCTACTAAGAGTGCAGCCTTGCCTATTATTCTAGTCACTATACTTTTACCTGTTATTTTGACGTCTTTGTTATCTTCTGCACTGCCTTGAATGGCAGTGATGAGTGCACAGCTAAGCCTCAACTCTCATATAATTACACCTCCACCAAGTGAATATTCAAGTTACTAGTTATTTAACTAATAAGTTTACCAAGTTTATTGCAAACACGTAGTAATCTTGTTTGACAGTTTGGGGCACCTGTGGTCTACATCAAATTGTGAATTTTTCTTGCAGCTAGCCCTGCTTACAAGCAGTTACCGGTACTCTCCGCGAGATTCAAAGCCCAGCAAATCGGGTCGCCATATTGGACAAGTTAGGGGAAAATCTGGGATGAGTGATAAAGGGAGGGGGAGGGGGGAAAGATCTTCATCCAACCTGGTGACCAGATTTGCCAGCCTTCAAATCTCACACATATTGCACAGGCTACCACTTGCAGGCAAGCTATATTGCAGCTTGGGTATAAAACATTTTGGTACTCTATGCAAACTGACATCACTGATCTGACTTTGATGTCTTTCAACACTGGTAGTCTAGATACATGTAACAAAGAAGATCATAAATTATTATGAGACAAACAGTAGATTCTCCATAATTTGCACAGCTACTGAGAGAAAGTGCATGCCATATTCAGTTTGACTGTTTGTTTTTGTTCTTGATTTGTTTAATCACATCATTTCTTAAAGGAAGAACTACGCAAGCTTCCAGACTTTTCTAGACTATCCAAGAAGTTTCAACGGCAAAAAGCAAATTTGCAGGTAATGTTTTCCTTATTGCAATATTATTACAGTCATAATAATACACTTGAAAAAATTTATCAGTTCTGATTGGCTAAAACAGAGTGCATTTTTAGTTAACACAGTGCAGAAACATTTAACACAGTGCAAATTTACAACAAAGATTTCTGAAGTTAAAACGAAGAGACTGCCGGGGCCCATCCAACGCATTTCTAAGACCCGCAAAGATTATGCAACACCTTCCAAAGAAATCCGAAGATTGTACGAAACCTTCCTAAGTTTTCCGAAGATTGTCCGAATACTTCTGAAGATTTCCGAAGATCACCCAAATACTTCCGACGATTTCCGACGATCACCTGAACACTTCCGAAGATTCCCGAAGATCACCCGAATACTTACAAAGATGTTCGAAGATCACCCGAACACTTACGAAGATTTCCGAAGATTATCCAAACACTTCCGGTGATCTCCGAAGATTACCGCATATTTTTGAAGCTTTCAAATTTTCAAGTTTCAGAAGATCAAGGGCAATGCTTTCTGTGTACCTCAGTAGTCAATTTATGGGCTGAGGCTTTATAAGTAGTCTATTTTTTCAAGTGTATGAATATGTAATCACATGATTTTTCTTGTGCAACTTGGAATAAATACATGTAAGCACTTGTAAATTTTTTCAAAGACCACAAATTGCACTCGCCCTATGGGGTTATGCAATTTTGTTCGTCTTTGAAAAAATTTACTCACGCTTATTTATTCCAAATTGCACTCGGAATCATGTGATTACCTATACAAAGTAATGTACATGTAAACAAGCTGAATAAAAAGGACCTTGGTGTGGTCGATGTATGGAGAAAAACTGAAAATACATTCCTTATGACATTTTTATTGTCCAAGATTTTTTTTATAACTTGATTCTGAGATGCGTTTTCTTATTGTTTGTTAAGTCCAATTTATTATGTATGTGTTACATGTATGGCTGCCAGTCAGACATTTTAGTTGTTGTTGCTGTTGTTTTTGTTGTTCTTATCCAAAAAAGGTCATTATCCTTGTTAAATTTACCACAACATCATTTTCAATTTCGTCAGGACTGTGTCAGAGTGTACCAAGCTCTCTATAGACTGCCCTCGTTCACTGATGTTCTCTCAGTTTATCAAGGAAATCACCGTGAACTCATCCGTGACTGCTTCACAGCACCCATAAAGGTGATGTTGCCTTCCACTCTTTCCTGTTGTTCAGGGAGATTCAAGTTCTAGCCACCTTTCTGAAGTGAAATGCCATTTTTACATAATCCCCGTTGTTTAAGGAAGAAAGAAAAGGAGTGATTTGTTAGATTGTTGTGAAATACAGCTAAAGTTACAGGTAACGAAATCTTCCAAGGATACAAACCTGGGAAGTTTTGGATCTGCATAATATACCGGTAGAATGTGAAGTGTTAAAGGACTTTTACCATGAGCCATTCACAGACTGGAAAAAGCTATGCACCTGATTGAGATGTGGACCTATGCAAACAATCCGGAACACCAACAAGTATTAGCAGTGGCACAGCTTACGTTGTGGAGTTGTTGGTGCATAGTTTTGACAAACACGTGATTTTACTGTTTTTATAGGACCTTACAGAAGATTTTCAAAAGTTTACTGAGTTAGTGGAGACCACAGTGGACCTTGAACAAGTGGAAAACCATGAGTACTTGATCAAGGCTTCATTTGATGAAGGACTGCAAGGTACTGGGCTCTTTATTGTACTCTGGAACTCTTTTGTTGACAAGTTAAAGAATAATTCTAGGAAACTCAGCAATATGAATGTCATAAAATTATCAAGGAACAAAAATCTTAAAATTTGCACGTTTTTCCACTCAGAATGTCGAGAAAAGATGGATGAGATTTTGGAACAGATTCCCATTGAACTGAACAAGGTCAGTTGTTTCTTGTTATAGTGGTTTTCAACTGAGCATCAAAAGTAAATTGCATTTGCATTGGTTATTCAAAGCTTCGCTCTGCAGTTGGCCAGGAAGACTTGGGCCACTTTTTCAACAAGGGAAAACCAAAACCAATAATAAGTTAATTGGTTACAACAATTGAGTCGTGCATTTTAAAGGTTATTTTTTCGCAGATTCAGAAATTTTACGGATTTTCAGTTGTGTTAGGGAATTTGCCTCAACACCCATTTTCTACATTTATGCCAGAATTTTGTTTCTTTGCAGGCTGCCAGAGATTTGGGGTTAGAAGCAGGGAAATCCGTTAAGCTAGAGTCCAACAATCAATATGGTTATTTCTTTAGGATAACCAAAAAAGTGAGTGAAAATTGGTAGCATTAAACTACTAGCTAAAAGACAATAATTAGCGGTTCTTAGAAGTTCAGGGGGCAAAACAAGATCCTGTGGAGAGTTTTATTTCTGTCAGAAACAAATTTTGATAAAGTACAGTGGTTGTTGAAGGCCATCCAACACAATCAGAACTCATCCATTTTTTTTCTTGGGTCAGTGGGGGTGGAGATTTTGACAGTTGAAGTCAAATGGAAAATAATGTTCATTCTTATCTTGCAGCTACCTAAAATTTGATTTTTTTGTTTACAAAGCCAGAGTCAGGGAACATTTTTTTAAAACTCTTTGCAACTAAATTTTCTTGGTTTAAATCTTATAGGAGGAAAAGGTTTTGAGAAATAATAAACGTTACACTACAATAGACACCAGGAAAGATGGAATAAGATTCAACAATTCCACCTTGCGACATTTAAATGAACAGTTCCAAACATACAAAGAAACCTACAGTGATGTGCAGAGTAAACTAGCCAATGAGGTGATCAAGGTGGCTGGTAGGTATAACTTTTGTTTGGTTCAAGTTGTTTTTCTTTGAATAGTTGCACTAGTTGGCTAATTTCTCTTAATTTAACCGGTTGGCTTAGTTGGTAGAGTGCCAGACTGCCGTGTGGGAGGTCGTGGGTTCTAGCCCCAGTCGGACAAACACTCAGGGTCTTTAAATAACTGAGGAGAAAGTGCTTCCTTTCCAATGAGACTTTCTAGTTTTCTCGGACAAGGACGATAAACCGTCTCACAACTCTTCACAATTAATTCCATGGGATATGTTAAAGAACCACAAGGGACATAACGAACCCTGGCTGTGACCACCCCTAGTGCTGACCTTGGGTCATCTATGATTTACTCTAATGATTGTAAACTACACCATGCAATCTGGTTAAAAGTCCCCAAAACAGTATTGTACAATGTAAATTAGTCTTAAAAAGCCCCTTGGGGAAGGCTAATTAATGTATTATTATTACTGTTAATATTTACTTCATCTGTTGACATTTTATGGTAGCATGAAGTGCAAAATTGGATTTTAAAAAAATGTTTGGATCAAACAGCAGATTATCAGGGTACCTGTTACAGAAGGCAAACTATTTTCAAGTCATTTCCTACTCTGGATTCTACTGTAAACTTTATTTTAGCCACTGCATGATGCTATTTTCTCTTCAATGGCTAACCATATTTTGCTGAATGATTGTTTTTTCATCCACAGCGGGTTACAGTGAGCCCATGCAGATGTTAAGTGATGTAATTGCACAGATCGATGCCCTAATTAGGTGACTGCTGATCAAATGCAATTCTGTTAGAGTGATGATTGTCACAGTATTTCGATATACTCATGTTATATTAATATTTAAAGCCATTTTCTCTTCTCAGTTTTACCAACTGAAATGAACCGGATCTCATTTCTTCCAACCTCCAAACTGATTTTGTGCTCAACAAATGCTCCTCCAAAGTAGATTTCACTATGAGTGTGTCATTATCAACTTACCTGCTAAGACCAACTTACATCCTAACATTGTAACTGTTTTTCTCTCATCAGTTTTGCGCATATCTCTGCAAATGCACCTATTCCATATGTTCGACCTAAAATAACTCCTAAAGGTATGTTATCAAAGTATGACCATGACTTAATCTTTCTAACTGTAGCTGTATTTAGAAACTCTGCACAACTTAAGCATTTGCTTACCTCAGCTGAAAGTGATTTACCACAAATACAAATCTTGTAAACAACAGATGCACAGAGTAACTAGTCACGTTTTCAACAATGGATGTTCCCAGGTGTCTTCCTCGTGCATACATGTACCTGTCAGCATGGTATAGACACAGTCTCCTGTGGCTTCAAAACTAGTTTATTCCTTGTTATCCTAACTCCTTGATTTGCTTTAGCAACACTGTATTATTTTACTGTCATGCAAATAAAGCTTGTTGTTGTTGTTGTCATTGCTGGCTTTTTTTTTGTTTAACTCCAAGGCTGTTTCCTAACAGGAGCCCGGTAGCCTGTGGCACCCAAAGAATAGCTCTGGGTGCCTTAATTTTTCATGACAACACCTTTCACTTCATATGTTGGGCTCTTAAGTTCTCAGCGTTTAGCCTGTATTAGGCCTCAGGTACAGTTGAATAGCGAAGGCGTGCATAACAGTGTAATGTGCTAATAGATTGCATCATCTTTTATTCTTACTTTCAAGGGAAGGGACACATAACACTTGAGATGGCCAGACATCCCTGCCTTGAAGTTCAAGATGATGTGGCTTTCATTGCTAATGATATTGCTTTAGAAAGAGGTACAACTATTGGTTCTCCCCTATCAATGCAGAACTACAGTTTTTTTTAACTAATCCTCTTGAACAATTAACAGTTCATTGCATTCCTTTGAAAAAAATACTGTGAAGTCAGATAAGGCAAAATGTTTTTTTGCACCCTATGAAAAAAGGGTGACCATTTATTCAGAAGTCTGTAGTTTTTTTTGTTTTGTTTTTTTAACCTGACAGGTCAAAAAGAATTTCTGATCATCACTGGACCAAACATGGGAGGGAAGTCAACATACATCAGACAGGTTTGTGGTGGTTCAGTTAATTAGCTCAGGGAGGATGCAGTGTTTAAGCCAACCAAAGTAAGTAAGTGAGTAGCCAAAGCATAGCAATGCTCTTATGGTATGTGATACGTACTGCATTGCGGATAAACATCTCCGAGCTAGTTTTTATAATAGTTTTATGTTACAACAACAGTCTTTATTTGTGCTATTGAGTTACATCTTTACCATCACTGAATCATTTCCAGTATTTTAATCTTCAGTCATCATTATCAACCACAGGATTAGGTACATAGTAGCAATGACTGCGTATGTTACCAAAAATCCCAGTGGGGTGTGGGGGTTCTTCCTCATATGGGCTATATAGGTATGTGCGGCGCCATAGGGTATGGTTTTTAGCCGTTTTGGTCTGAAATAGAGTATCAATTTTGACCATTTTGGTCTGAAATAGGGTATGGTTTGTGCTTATGATTTGGGTATGTTTTTTAGAAGAAGCTACTTCTTCATCATTAGGTGATAAGACCATTTCCCTTTTAATGTTGTACGCCAATCGTGTACGTGCCGTAACACCTTGTCTCGCACCGGGCTCTCGGGGTGTTTTGAACCAAAGCGGAAAATTAATAGGGTAGGGAAAATCACAAATTTTGATCTGGGATAGGGTAAGAGTACACACACCCCCACCCAATTTTTCTGGAAGTACCCCCCCCCCTACCCCGGGCCAAAAATGTATCCTTTTTGAGAGAACATCCTGTGCAATAATGTGAGCGAAAGGCACTCCCCAAACGTCTTCCGAGTACATGTGTACGTTTGTGTGCGTGATAGAGCAGTTTTAAATGGACTGTCGTAAAACCAAAACCAAAAATTACTCCAGCCAATCATAACATAACGAAACAGTGAGCCAATCAGAATTCAAAGCAATTCCGTATAGCCAATGCCAAGCGAGGGAAAATGTACGCGCGTGCAAGTTGTCATTGGTTTTGGTTTTGCTTCTCATTGGTTGAAAAAGTGGCGCGAGTTCTGCCGGCCAATCACAGAGGGAAGCAACGCAAATCCAATTGCCATTCAACGTTCAAATGAACACCGGTCTAATTCGTGTTTGCCTTGGTTTTCTTTATTTCACTCTGTGACTGGTTAGCAAACCTAGGGGTGCTTTCTAAGCCAATCGAAATCCTTGTCAGCATTATTTGTTTGAAGCCTTTTTAAACTTGTTCTTTGCAGACTGGAGTGATAGCACTGATGGCTCAGCTTGGCTGTTTCGTGCCCTGCGGCTCTGCAGAGATCTCTATCACGGACTGTATTCTAGCCCGAGTGGGCTCTGGGGATAGCCAGTTGAAAGGGGTCTCTACCTTCATGTCGGAAATGTTAGAAACCGCGTCAATATTGAGGGTAAAAAGAACTTGTACGAAACAGATACCCTTGCTTTTCACAAACGGATGTAAACGCTTTCAGCTCCGCTCTTTGTAACTGTTACGTTTTAGGGATATTGTGCCGGCGCAAGTACAGTATTTAAGATTGATGTTAAGTTCAGTTAATAGCTTCAGTTAGTCACGAGGATCCAGGCGCGCAACCTCACCGGTCACAAATTAACTGGTTATATCAAGTAAAAGTTTTTGTACTTTGTTATCAGTTCCAGAATTTGAAATTAGGAATTGATCTTTGTTTAGTTTCTTTTAGCTTCTTTTAGCTTTTAGTTCAGTTTCCTAATTACCTTAAATCCATGTATCTAATTGGGGTACTTTAACGAGATGAGGTAGGTTTAGAGTAACATTTGTCCGCTACATTGTAGGTCATATGAAAGTTGTATTATTTCCATTCTCAGTCGGCCACAGAGAATTCACTCATCATTATTGATGAACTGGGAAGAGGCACTTCCACATACGACGGCTTCGGACTCGCTTGGGCAATATCACAGTAAGAAAAACGATGTCTGTTTCTTTGTTTTGTTTTGCTTTTGTTTGTTTTTCTTTAGTACAGAGGTTATCGACATTTTATAAAATAGTTTTATTTACGCATGGGAATTTCACGTTTTCAAAACATACACTACGCTTCGTTTTCCCCTACAAGGCCGATGTTCCCTTCATCTATTCCCTGTTTTACATTGTAGCACTTGCTACGCAGGTTGCTCAAAAATTAAGGGTGTTAAAATTTCTTTATTGAAATCACTGATCAGACAAACAGCATCTTGACAACGTGTTGCAGTGGAAGTCTCATTTCAGCTGTCCAATTACACATTTCTTTCTCACGTTCAATTTGGCCCACACTACGTAGCTTAATTTAAGTTTGACTGTGAAAAAAAATCAGGTTAAAAGTAAGTTCCCGCTCACCGTTTCACGTTAGCGACTTGTGAGCTGACCAGATTCTTCTAAGACACAGAGGGAAAACCTTAACAACTTAAGCCTGCTCGCGGATCTCTAGAACAAGAGAACTGTTTGAAATGCTCTTTTTCGATTTGTGTTAAGAAGCTACCTACCTATTACTTTTTCAGCTACATCGCTACTAAGATCCGCTGTTTCTGTTTGTTTGCCACTCATTTCCATGAGCTCACAGCCCTAGCTGATGAAGTGCCGGCAGTAAAAAACCTGCACGTGACAGCTATGACCTCCAGTGGGACTCTCACTCTGCTGTATAAAGTGAAACCCGGTAAGAGTTTCTAGCTGGTGAAATACGCACGGACGGTATAGAAAACTACGTGATGGTTCTCGACGAAGCCTGTGACAAAAATCACTTGATCAATGTGAAAGCAATGTTTTCCCTAACACAGTGGTTTGTGTATTCTTTGTGTCACGCGTTTTCTTTGAGCTGCGGCTGCACGAGCTCTTTTTGCTTTCGATGGTGATGCGATTTTTTTCTAGAAATTGTCGCGTCGCCGGTGCGCAGTGGTGGCTACACGAGTAACAAAATATTTTGTCGGGAAAAGTTCAACTCATCCAATTTCTTGCCTTTTTTTTTTTTTTTTTTTTTTTGGGGGGGGGGGGGTTGTTGTGTGTGTGTGTGTGTGTGTGATTTTTTTAGCTGTCGTCATCGCAGCACATGCGCGAGGGTGGCTACACGTGTGATGTTCACCGCGCACTGACGACGCGACAAATTTAGAAAAAATCTCATTACCATCGCAAGAAAATAATCGCTAGTGTAGCCGCGGCTTTAACCATGAGCGCACGGCACGTGGCAGTACCAGTTCAGCGACCAAGTTGAGAAAGTTGAATTATCTCTGGAAAAAAAGACAATCGTTTAGATCAGACAGTCTAACCGATGCTCAAACCGATACTGTTTTAGATAAGAGTTAAATGAGCTCTGTTATGCTATTTCGGCCCACTGTAAAATGCTAAAAGATGTCATGATATCAAGGAAAACTCAAAAATAATGAAGCAGTTCATTTACTCGATACTACACTGAGACTTAATAATGTCTTCTTCTGTTTTACGGATGGCAAGGATGGAAATGAATTGCATTTTTAAATGTTTAGGCTAACTTTTTCAAATTTGCACACGTCATCTTGAGGCCATGGCTAAAAATGGACTATGGATGACTTTTCCTGCAAAAAATCTCTTACATTTCAAGGAATGTTTAGGCATGAGTAAAGGTCATTAGGTAACATTTATGTGTGCTTTTTGCAGTAAATTCCCATGATAGAGCCCATTTAACATGTGATGACCAAATTAAAGCGTTCAATGGCCTCTTACAGGTGTCTGTGATCAGAGCTTTGGTATCCATGTTGCTGAACTGGCGCATTTTCCAACAAGTGTGATTGACGTAAGTTTGTCTCACAGTGCCACGAACTCAACCGGGACCGCCAACACTTTGAATTTTAGAGATGTTCTCGTTTATCATTTAGGGCTAACGAACTATGAAAGCCAGACTCCTAGTGGTGTGAACGTGTCCAGTGATTTGTGGATTAAGTCCCAGTTTAGTTCGTTTCGTTGTACCTTGTTCAGAGCACCCCTTGTTTCAGACTTCAAGGGCATGCAACTTTTTTAACTGTATGGTTTATTTCAACACCACTTAGCACTAAGAAAGAATAACAACAGTATTATTTATTTAATTATTTATGGTTTATTTCAACACCGCTTAGCACTAAGAAAGAATAACAACAGTATTAAACCGCAGGGGAAACATTACGTTATTTTACATATACTGATAGCATTCAGGATCTTTTCTTTGTTGTCCTGACTCCAGCCTCTAAAGTGCGCAAAAATAATACAAATTTGCTAGCACACTCAATTTTTTAGGCCCTGAGTATCTAACAAATCGGCAAGTCCTTTAAATTTTTTCTGGGCCTTCAAAGGCCAAACATATTCCCGACAGTATATTGTTATCTTCTGAGAAATCAAACTTGATTCTGCTGTTACTCTGTTACAACTATACAACATCAAGTCTTCCCACTTCATTTATTGCTGAATTAATCTGAGCCTTATGTCGCCAGCTTCTTGTTTGTGGCAGTTTCTAACTAGAAAGCCTTTGATACATTTGCCACCGCACACATATGAATGTTTGTGGCTTACTTTCCTTTGCCTCTTCCTTGGCTGTAGTCGTGTTTGTAATTCGAGGAATGGCATCCTAATTAACCTTTGATTTTAGTTGATTGCCTCTAATTACGTTTTTAAGTTCAAAGTGTATTGTCGTAAACTTTTCTTCTTCAAGTGACGCACACTGTTAATTAGTGTGATCGTGCTGTTGATTGGCGTCTTTATTACACCCATTTTGAAATCACTCGTCATTCATGAAATCTGATTGGCTCCCCAACAGTGCAATTTATTCCCAAATTGCACCATTTTTTGCTCTAAATCACATCCTTTCTTTAAGCCCATCAAAATTCAAAACTGGTTTTCCTGAAGTGAGCATTAAATAAATATTAACATTGACAAAAAACTGTGTGATTTCAAAATGGGTGTAACAAAGTGGTAATTGAACTTCGTGTCGTGCAATTTTGGTCTAAAATCATCCTTGTGATTTCAGACCAAATTACACTCCACTTACTTCAATTACCATTATTAATCAGTGGTTGGTTTTTGTTTGTTTGCTAATGATCCAATTACTAATTACCGGCATGGTTGGGTGTGTTTGTTTGTTGCTTACTGAGGGATTTTGTTGCTAATGATCCAATTACTAATTACGTGCATGGTTGGGTGTGTCACTCAAAGGGTAACACCCTGATTAGCGGCAAATGTTGTCGTTTCCAGTCACGGACATTGTAAATTGGCAGAATTTTCGTGTTTGTGACTCAAAGGATGACATCGTAGTTAGCAGCAGGCTTGTTTTTTGTCATTAATAACTCACGTTCCTAACGACACAAAATGTCGTTGTTATCATCTTGATAGCGATTGGTCCGAGCCTTTGTTCAATGTTTTGAGTCAAACGATGGCCGCAAATTATCGATGATTTGTTGTCTCAAGTAACGTACATTGTTGAGTCTTTGTTTTTATTATGATGCAAATTAGTGATTAATGGTATATTGTTTCTGAGTCAAACGATTACCTGCTAATTAGCGGCAAGTTTTTTTTTTTTTTGCCTATGACGCACATTGTTAATTAACATTAATTTGTTACAAGCGATTGGTCATGCTAATTAGAATGTTTTCGTTAGATGACTTAATTAATTTGCCAGTTAACTAGCTCGTATTGCCCGTACAGATATTCATGTTTCTTGAAACAAAACCCTACGAAACTATCAAGCGATTTGCCTCTCAGGTCTCTTTGGTAATACCATGTTTTGCTTTAATTGAGACAAAGGACGCAATCCTCTTACTCAGGAAAGGCGTAGTTGAAAACAAACAGGAAACAATTACGTAATTAACGCGATTTCTTAACGTCAAATAAACTCCTCAATCAATACACTTTGCGTCATGAGACTTTCTCTGGAGTAATAAATATTGTGGTGAACTGCTGCGAAGAGTTATTAGATGAAGCGACGCCACCAATACAAGCTGAACACAAGATTCCAGATCAGATCACAGCTCTGTGTAATCGCAAAGACAAATCCCCAACTAACAAAAAGATGGAACAGACACTTAAAAGAACTGAATCGAGGGAAAGACTGCGCTTTTTGTCAGAAAATTCCAAATTGCAAGACGTATCACAAGCTGCCTTGGTACGCGGTGACAGCAGAACCGGCATGGCCCTTGATTTATGTTCTAGTCGCGCACGAGTGACAGCTGGCCTGTCGAAAGAGAAGATAGCGGCCCTTGAGAAAGATATCTTCAATCCACTGGATTACTGCGAAATCATTTTGCGCCGGATGAAGACAGGCCAGTATAGAGGCAAAACAGTCACTTCCATGGGAGAACTTTTCGAAACAAAAAGTTTTGTTCTTCACAGAAAATGTCACAAAATTTAGTTACCACACACTCAGGGGGATTCTCTTTTGGAGTACTGAAGTTTTTGGTAGTGTCTATCATTCAGGAATTGCTTCAGTAGTCAAGACAGTGCAGTGTTGAATGAAATTTTAGTGATAGAACTTTGACTGTGAAGATAATCAATTGCTTGAAATGAAAGCCGGCATTTCCAAAGCAAAAAGTCAGTTTTGTGCGTGAATCAAGTAGCATGTTTATTTGTAAATACTTACAACACAATAGTTTTACATTAAATTATGTCTTGAAGCAAATGACGATTTGTATTTTGTTTATGTACTTTGTTACTAAGGAAAACTGTTTTAAGGCAGGGATTTTTAACTGCTACAAAAGTAATCCTCTCTCCAACCAGAGAGTTAGAGTTCTACTCATACGTGAACAGTGAGTCAAGGGATTGGCTCTCGGATTCTTTTTACTGAGGTAATAAGGCCAGGAGAAAGGAATGGGTTGTGATTATTGGGGCCGTAATTCGACGAGTCAAGGAATGGGCTTTGACTTTTCGTCTTTGTGTCACGAATTTCCCAGCGCACGTGTAGCGCATATGATCCAAGTAATCCAACACGTTCAACTGATCAGAAGATCGGCCATCTTCAGGCGTCGCGCCCGTGAAATCAGGGATCCAACTTGCACTTTTACAGTCGGCCATCTTGGAAAGATGTTTTCGAAGCGCACGTTCGTTTTTGTTTCATTTATTTGTGCAAAAGATGCCCCGATGAGTTATTCTGAAGGTTTCTATGAACATGTTGTATCCTTATCAGTTCGATTAACGTAATTGTATTTAGACATATGGAATAAACATACTAATTTTACCTTATCGATTACGCTGTGTATGGGTGGTCAGGTGGATGTAATTGTGGCCTTTTGGAGCGGAAAGCGCCTAGTTCGTATTCTCACAAGGCGGCTTTTTTATGTTATTTTTTCCAAGTATTATCCATTCTTGAGCTGTAAAAGCCGGAATATATGTTAATAGAAATTATACAGATATACATTACAAACAAACACAAACTCGAACATCGTGCCATAATGCGGTCGATGTAACAAGTACATGTCCCTTTTCTTTTCTTACGGAAGTGAGAATACACAATTTCTGCAGGCCCGAGTTATGGTTAATTTAGCCTCTTGCTGAACATGTGACGGGGTGCAATTTGTTCTCAAGTATTGTCCCTGTCTTGTTTCTTGTCAGTTTGCACGAAAAAAAGCAGCAGAACTGGAAGATTTTCAAGGCAGCACCGCGGCTTTAGGAGAAGGCGTCTTAGGTTGGTATTGGCGATTCATGAAAGGCCGGTCCTTTATATTTGAGTGACGTCGAGTACAAACACGACTTTCAAATTCCCAACCTTTCACCCTTCCAGAATCCTCACAATGAGTGTCTTACGACCATAACCAAGGCAATTACTTCAGCCAATCACAACAAACCGAAACATTGCAATGAGCCAATCAAAATACAAAACACTGATTGCGTGTAATCGCCGTAAAGCGCGGGAAAATGCGCGGGTGCAAGTCGCGATTGGTTTTGCTTTTGCTTTTCATTGGTCGAAAAAGTGGCGCGAGTTTTTGTTGGCCAATCGCAGAGTGATGCACTGCAAAACCAAAGCAAACGCAATTTACTTTTGATGCTCAATTGAAAGCCACTCTGAAGAGACTGTTGAAGCAAGACTGGTGGTACAAATGATTATCTGAAGGACGCGAACTACTAGGTTTGAAAAGTCGCTTTTGAAATCAATCGCGTACTTGTACTCAAAGGTCCCTGGGGGAGGGGGAGAGGGGAAAACAAATATTTTTTTCCGAAACGTTTTTCTCTTATTTCTTTCTTGAATTTTGTTATAGTTACATTAATCGGTAACAAGACTTCGTGTCGTCCAATTCGGTCTGTAATCACAGTACTTGTGATGAAATAAATCGGACTCCCACTATGCAGTCGTCCGATTTTGTCAGTTAACCACTCGTATGATTACAGACCGAATTGGACTTCACTCAATCCTAATTACAATTGTGTTAAAATCTCAAAATATTGAAAAATAAGGATAATAAGAGGAAGAAGAGTTCTGCATGGCTGCCTGAAATAACCGTAAGGTGCCATAATGACAGGGTAGAGAAAATTAATGCATTAGTGTAGTAAAACTTTATTCATCATTACAAATATTTTTTGTGGCATGTTACATCAATGCCAAAAATTGGTGACATTGCTTTCTTACATCTAGCTTACCTTATTTTTTCTTGGGGGCAATAGTAAGTGTTGTTTATGGGCTTTACGTGCATACTCAAAATGTACAACCACCTGGTACAACAGTAAAGTTCGTTTCACTAAATTTTATTTGGATGGTCGCACTTTAAGATTTAATCCAAAAGGTATAGCCATTTTGTCCAGCGTTGATAACAAGACTTTATGAATGTTCTTTTAAGTAGCTATTATCTAAAGGGTCGCCGCGTCAAACAGTCCCACTTTTGAGCACCGTGAAGCAGCTTTTATTTCAATGGTCATTCTATCGGTTTTTCCTACAGATATGCATTTAGTTGTTGTGTATTTTATTCCCTTTCTTTTGCAGACTCGGAAAATGGAACATCACCCGCAAAACGACGGCGTCTCCAGAAACAGGTAAGGACAGTTTGTTGTTTGTTTTTGTTTATTCCCTTTCTCTCTTCTTTTGGTTATTTCTAATTTGTTGAAGATTTCGCATCACCTTAAGAAATTGAAAAATATACAGGAATAAACAAGTCGCGTCAAATGTTGGGTAATTAGCCTTCACTCGGTGACACACCGATATTTTTGGGTCGTTTTTCCTCAGCCCTTCTGTTGCTTATGTCTTCTCTTTCTGTTCAAAAGGATGGGGAAGAAATCATCAAAGACTTTCTCAGTCAAGTTGCCAAGCTACCAGTGGAAACAATGACAGATGAGCAAACGGCCCATGAAGTTTCAAAATTAAAGGAAAAAGTCTTAGCAAAAAACAATCCCTACATACAAGAACTGCTGACGAAATAAGAACAGCCATACAGCCGAGCGTAGTTTTAAGGAAATTATTTCAAGCAAACGAAAGGTTTCAAGTTTCTACGTGCCAGACGAATGGACCTGTCATTATTTGTAGTGGGAGGGCTTGTGCAAATAGGGGGCCACGTAAATTTGTACACATATTTTGAATAGTCAATTAAGGGAGTGGCTGGGTTGGGAGGGGGGTCCGCCAAAAAATTTGCTTCACAAGGGGGAGGGCCAAGAAAATTTGAGCATGGCCTTCCCCTATTTGCACAATGACCGGTACCTAAATTAGTAAAATGGCTTATCATAAGGATAGATTGACCTCTGCTGGACCAACGTTTTTCCATCAGATTCTTGTTGACATAGTTATCCTTAAAAGAACTTTTAGAGTTTAACCCTGTCGAAAGCTGATTGTCAGGCAAACCAACGCAGACGCCAAACCTAACCTAGCACTCAGGCGTTCCGGCCTCTTACCGTGTCCAAGTGAAGCCTGACACTGGATTTTATTGTTTGCGTGAGGACTAGGTGACAATCCGGGAACTGAGCTGACCCAGACAATTTCGTACAACGCTCACCTGTTGATGCCAACAGGATGCAACCTTAGTGCCACAGAACAAACTTGTCCAAACATTTGCTTGGAGGGTTATGTTGTTTAACGAGACGGGAGTTGTGACCGAGGCAGTGACCGAGGCAGAAATTGAAGATAAACAACAGTAAAAAACATTGTTTGAACTCAAAGAGTTCATGTTGATCACAGTGAGGTGAAGTTGAAGTTTATAAAATCAAAACGTTTTTAGCATTAAATAGCAATTAAAATTTATTGATTGTATGTGTGTAAGTCGTCCGTTGGTTAAGTGTGGAGACGACTTGTTTCTCCCAGTCGGCATTCCTGGTGTGATTTCAACCTCCAAGACTGTCTCTAGATAACTTTAAAAGCCTGTTTTCTTAAGGGTCGCCCGTTTTTTCCTTCCACGAGAACCAATACAATATTGGTAAATTTGGTTTTCCTGTTGTCTGGACCATACGTTGCAGAAGATCGCTATTGGTGGGTGCATTGAAAGTAGCTATGTACAGCATACTAGAGGTGTACCAAGATGGTGTGCAGGAAAACCTCGCCTTTAAGAACCTAGAATCTAAGTTATCAGTTAGGTTCTTTAACGCATTCTTATTATTTTCTCTAATTTTTCAAAAGCGAAGGTCCTTGAATGATGGGTGTTCAATTGCTAGCTTTTTGCTTTGAGGTACTGAATCCACAACTTTTGTTTTTACTGATTTTTAACAGTCCCTCCCAGACCACCGTGATTCAGCAAGTCCTCATGTAACTGCTGGGTCCAAATTACTCGAATTTATGACTTCCTCTTCGGTTATTGGTGCAATTCTGTTGAGGACCAAGAACCGGAGAAGCTTGGAGCAAACTGTCGCGGCTCAACAGTGAAAGTATGCTCCGAGCTTTACCCGTCTTTGGCCTTTTTCTCCTGATGACAGTTTCACGGATTATTGCTAAAAGAAAATAAACGACCATACGTATGTCAGAGAACAACCAAGGCCCCACACTGCTGGATCACGCCACATTTAAATTATTAAGAAGACGTTTTTGTTTCCTTACGTTTTCCTATCCATTTCTTGAAAGCTTTTTTGCCAAAAAATAAATATTTCTGACAACCTTACTGCTCTGTCTGTCCGACAGACCGTTGATTTTCATCAATCCGTGAGAGAGCATAACAAGATCGACTCTGTTTTTGTTGAAATCTCGAAGAATCAGATTGATGTAAACATTTCACGAGTATCTATGTACAGGTCTTTATTAATTAAACTATCAGCTGGAAAAACCACTATGACGGAATAAAGTGATAATTTCAAGTGATTCCATTTCAATGTTTATGAATACTTTATACATCGTTTATCGCGACAGATTTGCTCACTTAAATCCATTTTTCACTTGTTGCACAGATGAAATATGAAAGGTGCGGCATATAAAATGTTAGTGTCTCACGCATACTCAAGAAGAAGAAAAATTCCAGAGTTCTGCCACTGAACAGGTGACGAATCTATGACTTTCCGGCCGCATCCCTCAGGACACTTCCTGGTGTTTCCCTTACGGAACTGACGAACATGTAAGGAGAATCCCAGGTATCAGATTCAGAACTGAGAGTAACAGTGTTTCGGGGTTAAGCGCTGATCTAGCGATACAAAGTGACAAGAAAACGATTAGCTTTCAGTTATTGAGAAAAAATTGCAAATTCAGCATCTAATCCCGGTTGGTCTAGTAGATCTGGATATCATCAAAAAGCGAACGGCTCGGATTCGAGATTCAGCTTTTTCTGAATTACGTACATGTTTCCTCCTTGTTCAAGCTAAGTTTGAAAGTCAAAGGGAAAAGGTGCTGAGGTGGATCGGATCTAATGCTGACCCTTCGTTGACTACTTCCGAGTTATGCCATTAACTGAAGTTACTGTTGGCTCGAATCAGGAAAAATAAGTCTAAGTTTTGACTGCCTAAGAACTTAAAAAACAGGTGTCCACTGGAATCACTCATTCACCTTACATCTCACCTTGCATCCCAAATTGCATTAAGACGATGAGCTCGGGAAAACTGATGTTAACTGATTATACTAGCTGTGGTTAGACCATTCGAAAGACACTTACTTTGCAGTATCTCTCAAGGCTTTCTCTTGACTTATTGCTTTTGTGTCTCTCTCGTTTTTTGTTTTTTTTTTTTTTTCACGCGGGAGACAATGACACTTCCGATTACCCAGGGATGAAGACAACTTCCTCGTAGATCTCTTGTTTCTTCCATCTCTTTGGAAACCACGAAGGGACCGGTAAATATCGCGCTGAAAATGATATCCCCTATCGCTTTCATCCCAGCCACCTGCCCTTGCAAAGACTTTGCATAAAATTGTGATAGTGAAATTGGTGTTGGTATCCACTACTACTTGTACATATAAAACAAAAGTAAACTTTCAAGAGCACAACTGGGCAGGTACTTCAATGCGTTGTAGAGAAGCAGCCGATAAAACTTGCACTTGTTCACCCTTGGATTCAATCTCCCATCGCACACAAACTGAAGTTACGCCCACCATGAAGAGAACCGGCTGCACGTTGTTAGGACACTTACCTTGCATCACAGTTTACAAGAGCTTTAGACGCTCGGTGAAGTCCAACCAGCATTGAGTCATTGGACTCTGTGTAATCAATATTACTGGTAAAACTAGCTCTTGCCGCACACAAAGGTCCAGTGTACGTGTTGTTACTGAGTCGGCTCTCTCAGTTTTAAAGCTAAGTGTTCCCCAGGTGTTGTGGGTTTTGGGATTAATTTACAAGCTAACTAGCTTTTAACTACCGCGTAGCACTGATGAAAATTTTGCTGATTTTTAATTTTGCGGATTTTGGGAATTGTCCAGCTCGATCCGCAATATTGTTAAGATGCGTGATGTCAGTTGTCATCAAGACATTCCAAATAATCTAAGAGGCATGTTTAGGCTAACAACGGACGTTCACAATTATTTAACCAGGTCTGCATCAAACCAATTTTATTACATTGACAAAATGAAGAGATCTTTTACGAGAACTGGAGCTGTAATATCAATTTAAAGCTAAAATTAAACAAATACTCTCAGAAATTCTTTATATTGAGAATCCCCAAATACTTTCCAATATCAAGCAAATAAAAACGTGATGAAATGTACTTAATTCATATTTTAATTTCCAGTTTGCCTTAAACCTCTCAATCTTTTAGTTTTAATTGTAGTATGTGTATTTCTGTAACTCTACAGATCAGTCTCTGTATTGTTTTGCAATTCTTTAATTTATTAACTTAATCAAACAATCTGTTCCTGACTCGAACAGCATTTCGTGCTAATTTGCAGGGCAAATCTTCTTGTATTTTTTTAATTGTGTTTTCAATAAAGTTTTTTGTTGTTGTATTGACTGTGCTCCCTCACAACAAAACGCCGCAAAACAATTGCTCTCTCCAGTCCAATAAAGGACTCAGCTTTTTATATGTAATGCTTGCGTTTCTGAGGCGATTCATAGGGAAGTGAACAAGAACTATATGTTAACTTTGTTGATTCGTCAGTCCTTGGGGCAGTAATTAATGTATCACTTTCAAAGAATTCAGCGGAATTTCACTAAGAAGAGCGTACGAAACTCAACAAGTCATAAAAGTTGAAAATAGTAAGTTCCCTTCTTTGTTAATGTTCTGCTAGTGCTTGAACAGAAAATCGCAAAAATATGTTCCCAGGAGAATTTGTCATCTCAAACCGCAAAAATTTGGTCCTGCAAAACACGAAAAATCTCCATTCCGTAGAATACAACTCCCGCAAAATTTTCCGGCTTCACGGTAATTGTTTACACAGTCTACGGCACTCAGCATAATTGCAATCGTTAAGCGACTGCAAACTAAAATTGAGAGGCATTTAAAGGCCCATTCAGAAGGATAGTTTTCCTACCAACTAAGGAGCTTGGTGAACATACTTCAGTGATGTTTGAAACATTCAAAAAGATCGCAAAACGTTTTACCACAAAACATCACAGTAAGCAAAAAAAAAAAAAGTTTCAGTTTTATTCAAATGACAATCTTCTCACGCAATGACTAATTCATAGAGATGTCGGACCTGTTTTATTAAAACAACTGATAGGGATTTTCGCGGTTTACCAGGATATCAAATAGAAAGACGCACGTTCTTAAAGTGCCGAGATCATGAACCTGGACTTCCTCCCCCCTGCCACGCCCTGCTACACGCCTCACGTATAGGCCCTGGCAAACGATGACACATTGTTGCGGACACATTGTTGCCGACACAAATGTTTCCCCGTTTGCCCGCGCGCGCAAAATTTGTTGTGGACACAAATTTTGTGTCCGGGACAGAAATGTTTCAGATTTCGTTTAGAAACATTTTGTGTCCGCAACAGATGTTTCCCAGTTTGCGCAGCATGGAAACACAACATTCATTTTGCGTCCCGCGCGTTTGCGCGCCTTAAAAACATCGCGAGCAACAAAGTGTCGGCAACAATGTGTCCTCGTTTGCCAGGGCCTTATCATGGTCATGCGCGAGGGGGGGGGGGGTGGGTGTGGAGAGAGGGGAAATTTTTCCAAGATAGCCACAGCGTCAGGCGAAAAGTAGGCTGGCAGTAAGACTACAATTTTCCGCTTACATTTCCCTCCCTAGTCACAATCGTAGCCAACAAAGCTGGTGATGTTAAACAAAGACAACAGACTTAATGCAAAACTTAGGACATGAGCCACTGTTTTTATTTCGCCATCTTCCTTGCAAATGAAACAAATTAGCCACAAGAGAAATCAGTCAGCCTAGGAGAACTGGAATGACAATTTTTTAATGCTTTTTTCGAGATACAGTATGACATTCACAATTCACCAGCGAAAACGTTTTTTTGACCTGTGACAGCGACATCTTATATTGTGAACATTGATCAAAACACTAAACGATGATGTGATGCAGACAGCCAATCGAGTTACCACAAGTGACATTGATATCACAGGTCAACTGGAGCCGACCAGGAAGAAAAAATGCTGGAACTTAAATTTGGAACAGCTCAGTTTTACTTGACCCGTGCGTGATAGAATTTTTATTATACAATTTTTAATATAGCGTAATAGTCAAATACACACAAAGCAATACAAAGGAATTAATTAGTATAACTGTAAGAGATGCCAGTTATAGTAGTTACTATTAGACAATAGTTGTCGCATGGGTTAAGGAATAGCACTTTGGTACCAAAAACGACTTCGTTCAAAATACATATTCATGAAGCATTTAACCAGAGTCATCTCATTTTTCTATCTGTGAAAACGCTTCTTTTCCTTAACTTTGACTCCAATCTTGAATATCCTGAATTTGTACTTGTTCCATTTTGTGTGCGGGCTCTCCAGCAGTGGAATGTCTAGTTCTTTTGATAGCGTCAGATAGCGCTCAAAGCGTGCCTTCTTAAGATGACCCAGTTTTTTCTTCCTCTGACTGATCAGCCAGTTTAGAAACACCTTGTTGTGCTTGTCCTACAATTAAAAATAACATAAATCAATTTGGGGGTAAAGTCGGAGAAACATCCTGAACCCGTTCTCTCACTGACTTCCGGCATCATGGCTGCCAGAAGCATTTCTTGCAGACGGTGCCTGAGGGAGAGAGTTGCTGGGTGTTCATCTTGAAAGCCCCAGGGGCAGATAGTTTGGATTGTTTGAAAAGTTTAAGAACAAATTCGGAAGCGAAAGTTTTCAAGATAAGCAGCAGCAGACCGTTAACTGTTCGACCCATCTCTGGGACTCCGAGGATTGGGAGGACGTTTGCTCTTCACAGGTTTGAAATTTAGTGTCTTTTGAAAGCGTTTGGCAGTAAGTGTGCACAGAATACCAGTCCGTGTGTCAAATACTACTGTGCCAATCACTGGCCGGGTATTCTGCAGTCACATTGTACGCCAAAGTTAGTCTTCAAATGTAAACAGAGGAGGGGCCATTTCCCTTTTCTGTGCGTATGCTTGCAGGCATGTGTTGCGCGTTATGCCAAGTCATATGGACAAGTCAGCCTAAGTGGTTTAAACAGTGTAAGCATATACAATTTCTTGTGAATTTCCAAGATATAATTTATAATTAATTACCTTCTTTGCATTTCGTCCAGTGTTGTTATTCTGTTTCACTGCTTCAATTTTAACAGACAATTCTCCAACTAAAACGAAATCATGACATAATAATGATGGTTTGTTGGAAAGCAAGGTGTTTTGCATGAGCCAAGGCAAACATGGTTATGATATCATGTGACATGTGCAATTTATGTTAAAATTTCTCAAACTTAATAATGAATAAGAAAAACTCTTACACTGTACTTCCTCAAATCATTGAACGAACAGGCTAGTGAAAAAGTGGTGTTATAAAGTCATTTCATTTTTGGCAGCAAAAGGCCATGAATTTTGGCACATGGTCTTCAAGTCGATAAAAAAAGAAAAACAGTCCCTTAATGATTTTTCCACCTGTTTTGGTTTCTTTTCTGAGAATTTGAGGCCAAAATATAGAAGCAATACACAACAGATAATCTCTTTTTTCTTTCCTTTGTTCAAGTTGTTGTGGTACCTCATTCTCAAATTTGCCCTGGCTACACAATCATGCTGTTTCAACTGGGACTCCCTTTTATAGATATTTCCAGCAGTACACAGTCATCCCAGGTAACTTACTATTGCTGTTGGACAACCAGGAAATATTAGTTTTTGCACCAAACTTATACCCTGGGCACCCTGGATTTCAAGGGTTTAGATATTTGGGCACCCAACTATTTTTTTTAGGGCTCAGCTTTGTAATAACATCCATGAAACAGACCCCACGGGCACTTACTTTTCTTCTCTGCTCGGTCACTGTATTGCTCCCTTACTTTCTCAATAGCAATTTTTCGACGTTCAGACTGTTGACAAGATCATAGAAAATCTATAATTAAAAATAGTCTTTGTCTGTGTGTCATCTGCTTTACCCTGGGTACCAGAGGTTTTTCTCAACACATGGGGAACTCAAGTCACACGAGGAACAATAGTAACTGACAAGTCGACTAGGTAACTACACAAAAAAGGCCTCTGGAACCCAGGCTACATCTGCTTTCAACTACATCAGGTTTGTCCTGGTGTAGTTGAAAGCAGATGATACATAATGGTAATTGAACTGAGTGGAGTGCAATTTGGTCTGAAATCATACGCGTGATTTCAAAATCAAACACGCACAACGCGAGTTCAATTTGAAATCACAAGTATGATTTTAGACCAAAATTGCATGAAGTTCAATTACCACTTTATTACAACCATTTTGAAATCACACAGGTTTTTGTCAATATTAATATTTATTTATTTAATGTTCACTTCAGGAAAACCATTGAATTTTGATGGGCTTAAAAAAGGATGTGATTTAGAGCAAAAAATGGTGCAATTTGCAAATAAATTGCACTGTGGAGAGCCAATCAGATTTCATGAATGACAGTGATTTCAAAATGGGTGTAATAAATAGAAGAATAATTACTAGAGACATAAAATAACACACAGAACACAGTGGAACTTTTAAGAACATGAGAACAGAGCCACCAGAACAGCAAGTACTTCTCCCACTTCACAAGTGTTCACTAAAAATTCTTACCGGGTATATTTTTAAATTTCTTTTTTAAAATGTCAGAGATTTGAGTGAACTTTCATACCATAAGTCTGCAGATGAAATTTTTGACTCTCTATTGACACCCAAATATTGTTTTTACTGTATGTCAAAAATAATAATTATTGTTAAGTCAGTACGAATTGAATCACATCTTTTTGTTTGTTTGTTTGTTTGTTTTTTACATTATTTCTTTGTAACTTAACATGTCCCAAGATTTCTGCACCCAAACACTCATGACATTAAGCTCCACAAATATGCACACACATGACAAAGGCCACATGCACTACAGAAATATAATGCACTTTATTCAACCAACCATAGTACAATAAAAGGAGGATTAATGACTACGCACTAAGTAAACATCTTTTCACAACCAAATAACAAATATTCAAATAACATTACCTGATTTGCATTTTGTAAACTGAAAATTCTTTTCACTTCCTCAGGAGCACTTAAGCAGTGTTAAAAAAAATAAAATATTATCTATTAATTTAATCAAAACAGTACTGTGTAAATTGCATATGCAGCTGTATAAAGTATTAACTGAGCATTGAAATGAAATTGAAAAAAATAGAAATGGTTTCAAAGGGAAAAGAAATCACAGGGACATCCACAGATGCTAAAATGACAAAGGTTTCCTGCATACAAAATAATAAGCAAGTGAAGGTTACCAAAAATGGTTCAAGGTCTGCCAGGCATTTCTTACTCGAGTGTGTGGTTAGTGAGGTAGGCAGAGTAACAAGGGCTCATTTGCAATCTTTCCCATGCAACTAGCATTAACAGACACCTAACTGTCAGAGGAAACACTCTTCTTCAGTGCTTTCAATAAGCACTGACAGCCAACAAAAAGCGTCGGCTACTTCAGTTACAGAAGTCGGCTACTTTTCCCCCTAAATTCAAGTAATTAAAAAAAGATTCTTTGTATTAAATTAAAGTAAAGTCGGTTACTTTTCTCTAACCAGCTCCCTACTTCAAATTTTATTGAAACCCCTGCTTCTTCAAAGCTGTACCTTTCAAGTTCGGGTATGTTTTCATATCCACGGATATATTTTCTGCCACTTCCCCAAGAGTCAGCTGTGAAGAGAAAAATATATTCACCAAATTATTAGTTGGTGAGTGCCGCCCAGTTATCCAAACCATTTTCCATACCCATTTTTATGGCACCCATTTTTTGTAGAAGTTGTCACATTAAATTTGCTGCTACAGTAAGCTGGGCATTTAAGTTGAAGTCAGTGGAATTGAATGCCCACAAAAAACTGTTTAAAATTTGCTCCAAATGGTATAATTAATTATCATCGTTGCTACGTTGCAATGAAAGGACAATCACTTGTTCCATTTATACCAAATTCCAAAACCCAATGGCAAAAAGCTATGCCTGTATTCACAGTGAAACAGCTGAAAAACTGTTCCATTTGGGACGGGCTTACATAGGAACAGTAACCCCCTGTTAAAGCAGGAAAGTTTCAGGGTCTTCAAAAATTGCAAAAATCAGTCAACAGCTAATTTAAGGAGATACTCCACAGCATTCCAGCATTGAGTTTTTTCCTTCTTTTATATGCAATGTGGCTTGGTTATTTCATAACAGCTGTGACAAATTTGTGATCACAGGTTTTCTTCTACAACCAAGATTTCGCACTTCTAGCAATACTTGTATTATCACTCTCCTCAATTACAAGTGCATTCATGCCATTACCAAGAACAGAATCTACAAACATGTAGCCATAAATATTTCATTTCATTCTCACAAATCAGTTTTTAAACTGGCATACTGTAGTGCTCACCATCTATGTTCACTGTGCTTTTGCTTCTTATACAGATCTGTGAACATCTTGCTGCAAATGTGGTGTGAATGCTTGGTGTAGGAGAGGCTGAACACAAACGATCTTTGATTAGGCATACCACAAATATACATCACAACAGAATAATTATAACTTCAGGCACAAGTTCCAAATTTAACCCCCCCCCCCCCCCCCCAACCCTTCTCCTTTTCTCTTCTCCTCACCCACGCCCTTTTTAAAATTGCGACTTTGAGCCATGATATCATGATAAATGTTACTACCTGAGCTAATTGTTAAATTTATCAGTCAAAGTTAACGACTTTAAGGGATATCGTTCAGGGGTATCATGTTCACAATCCGTCGTCTGCCTTGGCAAACATGCCGAGTTAAAAACTAACAATCGCTCACTGTCCATTGATAACATAAGTGACTTTTTACAGCAACGGTCCATACTTAATGCTGATATGTGCTTAAGAAAACAAACCAATATCATCTCAACGCTTAAGTAATAACATCAATAGCTCTTCGCTCCTTCTCGGGTGAAAGAACAAGAAATCAAAACAGACAGAATCAAGCATGGACCACGACAGCTTAACATTTCCAATTATTTCACTACAAAAGAAATTCTTAACACAACTACTGATGAAAAATAAAGAAAAAATAACTATATTACCTCCATTTAACGATGGAAGGCTTCGAAAAGCCAAAGACAAAGGCGAAATCCTCAGTCGTTGAAGGAAATTCATTTTATTTCTGCATCTTTGACCGCCATGTTGAATTTTGGTCAGCAGTTTTGAAAGCAGGCTCAAATTTTGAGTCCCAGTCTCCCATGATTGGACCACTCAAGTACCCACAATCCCAATCCCTGCCACAATCCCCACAATCACCACAACCTCGTCCCAGGCTTGATGGTGTTCGTAAGACGCGTAATGGCGTAACGGCTCACAAAGGCTTTTTTTCGTTTACACTTTCTATATGCTTTTATCAGCCTTTTTTTCAAAGAAACTAAGCCCAACTAAATGTTTTAAAACGGCCTTGGAACGGATTAACCCTTCCTCGGAGGAAGAAACTAAATTGTTTCTCCAGACCTTTTGGGATTGTCGAGTTACGTTTTTTGGCTTTCCTTAGGACAACCTTTCCCAAACGCTTGAGTTTGTCGCATTTCTCTATATTACCCAGAATTCTTAGGATTCTTCGTTAGGGCGAAACATCTGTAGCCCTGGGCAGTTCACTAATAAGATTTCTCGATGGTGTGAAAAACCTGGAAAGGGATTTTAATTTTGGCTTTTCCGGTTCGATATTATAAACACCGGGTATTGAGAGAAAAAATGGAAAACAGAGGTAAAATGTATAAAAATAAATTTGAACGGACAAGTACGACATTTGCACGCTTGTGCCAAAACTAATCTCCTAAAACAATAAGCAATGGAAATGTAAAGCTTGTGGGATGCGGCTTTGAATGACAAGAATACCTTACAAATTAAGGTGTCTATATATATGGACAGCGGTTTCGGACCTGACAGCCCTCGTCATAGCTAAAAGCTCGCTACTACGTGGCCATAGTAATGACTGGCTTTCAGCTTACCTGGACAAATTTATTTGTGAGGTATTTTTTTCACTCGAAGCCACATATCACAAGCTTTACGGTTTCATTGCTTGTTTTATTCATGTGAGCACTTAAATTGAACGTGGGTATTACATATGCCATGCTGGTGAGGCCAAACAAGGCCGAAACGGCTGTCCATGGCTACTAATGCTCAGGCTCAAACTTTATTTGGTAGATTTACGAGGTAATGCCCGCTACCACGTGGCCATTGTTCGCAATGAGTGGCTTTCAGCCTACCTACAATTCAGACATATTCATTTGGGAAGTATTCTTGTCTGAAGGAAAAACTATACACGGAGACGAACTGGTATCACAAGTTTATTTGCCTACCATGGCAAAAACGCAAGATTTCTTGCTTTTGGCTTAGCTGCCATTTCATTAATAAACGATGAAAGAGGGTCGTGAAGGGGTAAAATGTGAACTGGGATTAGCCTTATTTTGGACTGGGAAAACGGGATTTACTCACTGGGAATGGGATTTAGCCACTGGGAATGGGATGAACAATCATTGAATGGGAATGGGATTTCTTTTCTTCAGCGAACTTTGCTCCAATATTTTGAAATAGAAAAATAAAATTTCGTAGCAATAGACCTTGCACTCCTCAGTAGAGACCGTGAAATCAGTATTTTTCGCCTTCGCGCCCACGGTCTAGTTACCAGGCTTACACGGTTGCATAGTTACGTTCTGTCAGTTTTCCTGGTCAGTGGACAAGTTCTGCAAGTTTGCATATGGCTGGAAGATATTGTGAAGGGAAAATAAAAATGGCTTCGGAAAAGGTTTCTCGCAAAATGGTACTACAAATCAAGTACGTCATTGCAAATAACGCCGTTATACACACCGAAAACTCTAAACTTTGGTTTGCCTGGGAACTGGGATTTGGTACCCCCCTTCACGACCCTCATGAAAGCGTTTCTACAAATCAGTTATCTGCCATAATCATGTATATAATTTAATTTTAAGCAGAACTAAGTTGGACCATCTTGATATATATATACACAGGGGTTCATTTGCAACGACGTTGAGAAGGTCTGAACAAAACGCGTTTGTTTTGGAAGCTCTCGGCGTGAGAAAAGTAGACAATGCACTGCACGGTATAGTTGAATTAGATTTGACCTTGTTTCATTAACAACCAAACCATGTTTATTCAAAATATTCCCTATAATTTTTAAACTATAACATTGTTACTACCTGGCTCAGTATCTAACGAAGACAAATGCAGCCATTGATTAGATAACCTTTAAAGGAAACCTGACGAACTCTAAACACTTAATGAAGTCTCGATGCGACCTCTCGTTTAAAGTTGAAACTTAAACTCAAGAAATCTAAACTCAAACCGATAATAGTATAATTTTGTGTCAACACCGCTTTTCATCTGTTTGGTAAAAACAGATTGCACTCGGAAGCTCTGGATCGGAAATCATTAGATGGCATGTTAAAGCGTTAGAGGGTAATTAGCTAGCGTTAGGATCAGCTTGACGTTAGAAGCTTTAGTCGAGGATCCAGAGTTTCCAAGTTTTTGAACGGTCGATCTGCGCAAAATTTCTATACAGCTCCATCAAAACTATTAGCTGAACTGTACACAGCTTGACGTAAGCTTATACGGTGTATATTTCGGAAATAATGTAGCCACCGTTTGATATCGACTCAATATTCACAAACGAAATAATAAATAGCAAATATACTGAACACTTTTCATTAAATTAAAAGGTTCACTCTAGAACTGATGAAAACCTCCCCTGTAACTGAATCAAAAAAAGTAATAGCCCAGTCGTTTTTCTACTTTAGCAAGTAATCGTAATGAATAAAGTTTGAAAAATCGTGTGAGAGGTTTGAAGAATAAAAAATACTACATCTTATTTAAGGACAAGTGAATATATAAAGAAAAAGCAAAACCGTTAACTGATAGCTGAACAACGGATAAAAAAAGCTTTGTTCGATATACTCCCTAGCAGACCTGGATTGCAGAGATCCGGCGTTGTTCACAGGAACACTGATCAACAACAGAGGGGTAAAATTACTAGAACTGAATTTGGTCTGTCACTGGGATACTTAAGCGGTCGTTACCAACCATTAGAACTGAAAACTTTGTATAAAATTTAAAAACCTCTGTCAGAAGTCACCTTTTATATGATGCTGCTATACGTGAATTGCTACTAAATCACAACTTTACCGGTCATATTTATGGCAATTTTAAGATTGTATAAATAGCCCAAAGTAAACATTTTTCTCAATTCCGAACAAAAGGTTAATTTTGAAATTTCCAACATCAAGTGCTTTCTCACCTAACTCAAAATTGTCACCTGAGCCCAATAAAATGTTGTCAGGGGTGATGTGGGTACAACAAGGACACACTAAGCATGGACTTTTCTCTTGGGTCCGGAGGGCGTGCCGCGCTGTCCGCACGAGGCTTCTAATATGACCTTATGAGATACATGACCACTACGCCTTAAAATTGCATTGACCATGGAATGAGTGCGCGCTCTGCAAAATTATTACTACACATACAATTAAAGGGGAAGTATCATGAGTTGCGCATGTGCGAGTTGATCCAAGAATGAAAAATAGTAGTCGATAGATATTCTTTTATGTCACTTGAACCACTCCTTGGGATCTTTGCGATCGGTTAGAGCTATCTTTTTTCGACCAGAATTGTCTCTCCGACCGCCATGACCAAGGCCGAATCCTCCACTTGAGGACGCCATTTTGTTTTCACGGTTCAACTTGAAAACTCTCAGCCTAATCTTTTTCAAGTTTGAGCGTCAGCTGGAGCATGCGCAGCTCATGCTAGTTCTCCTTTAACGGGTAAATGACCACTTTCTAATATGGGCGTTTTTGTCATTACTTTTTAAATGGTATACATGACCTCATGAATGAGCACAGGTAAATGGGCTTGGGTGATTATGGCCTCATGTCCATGAAATAACATTTCATTGAGCGTCAAGTCGAGCAAATACAATTTTGAGTGAATGCAATTTTATCGTCAGTTCTATCTTTTTGTTAATTAGTTCAACGAAGATTGATGTCTGAGTGATTTTCGGGCTAACTATGCAATCAATAAGAACCAAACACGCTTAAAATTGCTGTCAAAAGAACAAAGGGAATCCTTGAAGTTCATAGCGAAAAAAGAAGGACTGACAGAGGTTTTCACTTTTAAGTATTTACATTAAAATAGCTGATAACTGAAATACAAGAGCTAACTCCTTCACTCCGCATCGCGAGTCTGGAATGGATTACATTCAAGTTCTTTTCTTTTCCTATTTCGTTGTCAAAATCTTAGTAAAACACGATTATTGTGAGTCCTCAGCTTTAAAGTATTGTCTACTCTGAGTCATTTCTATTATGCTCAAAAAAGTAGTCCAACGTTCCAAGTCTGAGCATGAAATCTTAAAATGTTTCAACATTAATGCAGTCCTGTTTGTTAATCGATACTGAATGTCAAAAGAATTTTGCGACAGTTCCTTTTTGAGCTTGCGAATTCTTGGGAGTGAAGGTGTTACTCAGTGATAAACTGCATTAGTTCTGCGAGTTCTTAATAGATGAAGTAGTCTTCCCCAATTCACAAAGTCATTCTTTAAATCCAGTCTTGCTGCTGCAACCGAGTATTTTCCGTGTGAGAAGTAGACAAACGCATCCGATCCACGAAGGCTCCCTTGTTTTCTAAGGCCAAAACATTCTCTGCTATGTTCTTTCCTTTTCCTCCATGCTTTTGCTTGTGTCTGGGATGTACTTGCCGACTCCTTATCTATACGTGGAAAGTCATGATCCTAAAACAAGACAGCTAGGTAATTTATATTGTTTTCATAAGTGGTTTTTTAGTCTTGCCATAAGTGCCAGTCGTTTTTGTCTGGTGCATTGTTTTGATTGGGTGAAACCCCTTTGAAGCTCAAGCCTGCGCGTTGTTTGATTAAGCCTCAACAGGATTACCGGGATTTTTTCTGATTGATTTACAGCAGAGCCTTGAATCAGTTGTAGTTGAATAACTGAGAATACAAATAAAAGATCTACCTCGTACACTTACAAAGGTAGATTTTGCTGTTTCCACATCTTATCCTGCGATCATCGCAATCAAGAACAAGTCTTTCACTGTTCCCTAGATATAGAAGACCTTTAGCATGCCGGTGACGTTTCTTTTAAAGGCTGCTCAATGCGAAATATACGTATACGATACACGAGAACACTTCTAGCCAGCCCATGGCCCACATAAATGAAATAATTATAGGTTTTTGCCCATTGCTACGTTTTGTGTACACAGTGCCTTCATTCTTACCTGTCAGTGGAGAGATCCAGGATATGAGCCGCTATTACTGTTTGTATATCCTCCCACCAGATACGTACGCTGTTCACCTCAGGTCTATTTCTGCAGCTACAACGTGCCACGCACATAATCCTTGCCTGATAGGATATGGGCTGAGATAGTGGATTAGACGAATTTACTCCCAACATCAGTTAAACGCCTGTGGTCGAAAGGAAGTCGTGGAATAATCCGTTATCAGTTTTGGCTTGCCAAGGCAAGCAACGAGTATTTCTTTTCTTCTACCCTGACTTTCCGTTAATTAACAAAAACAGGCACTTTTAAAACAGCCTTTACCTTTTTTAAAGTTGTTGAAACCAATACTAAACAGCTTTCTGACTCTCACCATACAAAAGGCTCCAAATTTAATTTTCTACCTTGGTTGATTTAATTTAATTTAACTAAATAATGCTTTTTACCACTGTACAAAAATAACTAATTAATAATAAGAGAAAAAAAAACTAAATAGATACAAAGGTAAAGGAAAGCAATAGGGGGAAACTGAATTCCCATATAAAGACTGCTCTCCAAGCTAAAAGATAATAAAATTAAAAATGGCCCATTACAATGGCCCATGCATTACAACTACAAAACAACTAAACTAAATTAAACTAAACTGTCATATTAACCCTGCTGAGCATGAATAGATTTTGATGCACAAAATGTGGACACAATTTATATGCGTGGCTGTGCAGCGACCTTGCAAAAGTGATCAGTTTTGAACTAAATACACTACTTACGTTCGGTTAGTGGCGTGCGTTGCTACTCTAGCTGGGATTCTTCTGCTACACACAGTTGAACTGGAATCCATTGTATTAGGCAAACAGAAGTGGTACCTCATCATAGCTACGCTACTTCACCTCAAATCCTGGCATATACTCCAATGATTTTGTCCATGGTTGCCGATTCAGAACTATATGAGTCGCATTGAGAAAAAAGAAACACTTAAGCAAAAGGCGATAATTTTACAATCTCCAACGTTTTAAACAAACTTGCAAATTGCAAAGTCCTTCCTTACGAATTCTTGCAGAGAACTTCGGTCAGTACGATACACTGACGATTTCCACGTCAAGACCGGGATTAAAGCGCCAACCGAGAATTTGATTCTTCAGTCTTCTTTGCAATTGGTAACAGACTGTATCGACCATTGCGAGCTAAGCGTCTTGGATTTAAGCACTGTTAAGAAAATGAATTAACAAGGATTCATAGTTTCATCCATTGATTAATTAATCAAGAAACAAAATCAATTGCATAGGGTTGAAAGAAAGTGAAAACAACTACCACGTACTTGTTTGTCCAACATGCCGCACCCTGGAGTCTCAATAAGTTTCTCCTTCAATGGTTGTCCACTGATCACACCGTAATTTGCTGTTGAATTAAGAACACACACACGCAATTCAGAAAAGGCCAAACCTTGTAATGTAGTCAACTTGCAACGTCGACTTGCAGTTGGAAATAAAAAACGCTTACAAATTTGTGAATCTTTCATTCAAAGGCCAGTACAAAAATAAGATTTTTCAGCCAGCATCGCGTCCGGGCTTAATAAAGTTTTTGTGTTCAAACGTTCCCATGAAATTATGGGTCTGAATGAAAATGGGCATGACATGAAGTAACATTCATACAAATAATAGGAATCGATTTCCCCCTCGATTTCATATACTCCTTCGTTGCAACTGTTGACAGGTTACATTGTGACATATCTCAGGTGAGAGGTTTACAAGTTTCCAACATTGGGTTAAGGCACTGTTATCTTTATGTCAACTGACCCGTAGACTGTCGAGAACAGTGATATGGTGACCACTGAGGACATCTTCAGCTAAAATGTACTATTGTCACCACCACCATCACCATCACCTTCTGTTGTCGTCATCATAATCTCATGATCCTCTTCGCCGTGACTTCGTCGTTTTTGGTTCTTCCTTTCGTTGTATATCTTGTAAGACAAACGGCTTATGGACAAAACAATGTTAGCCAGCACAGAACAGACCAAATCATAAAGAGAACAATTCAACATTCCATTTCATTTTGCAAACTATTTGGTTTTAATTCAATTTTTAGTGTTCATGGTTTAGTTGTTGACTCTTCGCACATTTATCCTGCAAATACATTTTATTTTATATTCTTATTCGTTTCAATTTTATTTTTGATTTATTTTTCATTTTTTTAAAGCATTCATGTTTTTCAGTATTTAGTAATTTATCATTTTATTTCAACATTAGAAGTATTTTAAAGATATTTTAGCGCGGCTTATTTGTTTAGTTGAGGTAATTAAAGCAAAAAGGCCTTACCGTGCGCTGAGCTGATATAAAGCCGTTGTTTCTACGACTTCGGTGGAACTAGAGAGTTCTTCTGGCACTTTTACTTTCCTGCATTTCTTGAGAGCGCTTGAAGAGAAAACTGAGATAAGTGTCGTAAAATTAAAACTAACGAAAAACGTTCATCGACACCTTGCGCAAACGTTTTGCGCCAGGTTTGAGAATGGTGAATTATAGCAAGAACGATGGGTTTGAATAAAGTTCAGTAAATAAACTTCCTTAAGAAGCAATTCTAGTTGGTCAAAAATAAAGCGCTTCCGCCATTGGTCTAGTTTGTTAGCATTCTCACATCAATCCTACCGTCCCCCGCACTTTCTTTGCAACTCTTGCTGGAGTATAGCAAACGTCGTGGATTTGAAACTCACGTAACCCAATTTTCCTTTTACTTACACTGCTCAGGGAAGCTTGTCTTCTGGGCGTCTCTCTGTTATCTTTCAGGACTTCAGGTATAGCTGTAACGATATCCTAAGGTCTGCCCGTTGACTGAAATACAAAGCTGCTCAACATAATATTACAATGTATCACGCATTGAAGGCACTGATTTAGGTATAACTGGTTTGACGGCCGTTCCACCAAACATACCTTTGAATAATTTGAAATTAAAAGTTCATTCCTTTATTCCTCCATTGTCAGAAAACGTATGCCTTTAGCTTAATGCTGTCCAATGTCTATTTTAATTCCTCCTCAGTAATTTCTATATGCCTCGGCAACCTTTAGCAAATAACATCACATTACGTTCTTTAGATTGCCAGTTCATCGTATCAGTTCTTTTAATCCCTTCGTCAGCATTCAAGTATCTTATTGCACTCTTTGTAACTATTTTTAAATCTTGTAAATAGTTCCCAATTTTTCTTCAATGTTACTTTCGAGTAGTTGATTACAAGTGCCCAGCGTTCAAGGCACAGATTCATGGCTCGAGTCCCACAAAATCTACCCTGCTTCATTGGATACTCACCTGACAAGCCACTGATTCTGCCAGTTTTCTTCTACGACGCTGCAGAGCGCGTCCAAGATGGCTATAGTGTCATCTGCTCCACCCCTATGCTCAACTGCTGGACAATACTTTTCAGAACGAAGGTTAGTGTACATTACAAAAGCAAGCTAACTAAGGCTATAGTGAAGTGACTGAGAATCCATAGCGCTTTTTTCAGCCGAATGGGCTTGAATCCCCTTTGATGCCATTAAATCTGTTACAGCAAATGTTCTTTATTTCTTGGTTTGGTCAAGTATACTAAATTGAAGAACAGGTATTTGATTTTCGTTTAACATACAGCATTTTTCTTTTGCAGCAAAATAAGGACATTTCGAGTTTTACGTCGTTATATCTCTTTCCACATTCTCCAATATCTTTTCAGTCCTCTCTTTGCAAATTCGCCATTGCAGAAACGTTAAACTCTCACCGAATAATTTACTGCATCTTAAGTCAGTACATCTAGTAGGTTTATCGCTCAGCGCAAAAGTACCATGGGTTTGAATCCCATAAAATTGACTTCGTTTCGTTAGAATACACAAACCTTGCAAGCTACAGCTCCTGATAATTGTCTCTGATGAAACAGGCTGTAATACCAACCGGTGGAGTTGCTGCAAAACGTCTCTACACGAATGAAATGTTAGTTAAAGATCAAAATCGCAGTCCAAATAGAGTCTCTGAGAACCCCGTTTATAGCTTTATCCTTGACCGTCTCTCTGACGAATGGGTTGAAACCCGACCCATAAATGCGTAAACTGCTCGAGTATCTGATTCCAGATAGTTTAAGATATCGTATTTTCCCTGTAGTACCAAGGGAGACGTTTTACATCTAACTCTCATTCTTTCTCCAAGTCCTTCGTTTGTAAAAGCTGCATTTTCATCCTTGTACGCAACTAACGCCACCACAAGTCTGAAGCCCTTTTCATTCTTAGTTATCTTTTTTAAGTACATTCTACTCCACAACGTTGTCATGGTAGAAACTCTTTATCTAATAGACTCGCCTGTTGTTTGCCAAGTTTTTTTTTTACCGATGGTCAACTCAAAGACTTTCGCTAGAGTATATTTGCATCGTCAATGTCAAACGTTCGTGGGCTTGAATCCCATAAAATGAACCTTGCTGCTACAGATACCAACCTTGCATTCAAACAATACAGCTTCTATTCTTTCCTTTTATGTTGCCAGGCGGGCGGCCTAAGTGGTCTCAACATGGCTGCCTCGGGTAACATCAGGTGGGACTCCATCTAAATACAATGCTTCAAGAGGAAATTCAATCTTTACTAGGTCATTAGCAAACCAAATGAGACTATACCAGAACGACTGTTCATCACACAGACGTCTGTAATAAGTTTATCAGACAAATGGGATTGAATTCCATTCAAGACCATCAAATGTGTCATTCAACAGTATGTAAAACATGAAAATTTGGCGACGATACTACCCTTATTATCAAAACAAATTTTGCACATTTGAATCTCATTTAAGCATGACTTTTTTAAAATGTTGACACTGATACTGTAAAGAAAAGTAGTCATACCTACTTCGTTTCTCCATGCCTCCGCCTCCGTAATCAGACTATTTCAGAATATCTCGTAACATGACCTGAAGATAATGCCTTGGTTTGAATCTATTCAGTGCTCTCTGGTAGCTCGCGACAAGATTCATCAAGAAACAGTTCGATTTTTGTCATAGAATTAAGAATTAAGTTTATCGTTTAGAATCTTGCCGCCGTCGAAACTCAGTTTCCCTCGATTATCTCCACCTTTCATAACAAAAGCCCACGAGTTTGACTCCTATAAAATCTATTTCAATAACTCCTTCAATACTTACCAAGGGTTACTTACCAATACAACATGGCCACCTCATCAGACCCAGGTGATAACTTAATGACCTTTGGTCGAGTTTCTGTTCAGATAAATAAAAGCTTCACAAGCCCAGTGTCAGTAATCAAGGAAAGCAACTGGAATCAATCATAAGTGACTTTCAGTTTGGAAATACACCATCGGAATGCTTTTCTCTGTAATATCCTGCGAGGCAAATGAGTTTGAATCTCATTTCGCATAGTGGAATTTGTGACCAAAAAACAATATATATGGTGTCCATTCCTTCTTCTCAATTGCGGAACCGGTTCTATGTAGCAAAGATCGCAAACTGATTTAAACACCGTCAAAAGTAAGACACCTCAACAGCTTCCTTGCGGTAATGAATTCCTTGTTTTCCTTGTTTGAGATTTTATACCACTTTTGGACAATTAGCCGAACCACACAGAAAACACAAAACAACGCTAATTTGCGGGTGATCGGTGTAATTATACCTACAGTTAGGGTCACGTTAGGCATCTCTTCACTGAATAACTTGTCTGGTGACGCTTAGTCCACTGAGAGGAGCTAGGAACTAATCATATCATAATTTTTGTCAATATAACTCGCAATATTAAAAGATATGGCTCACCTTGAGAACTCGTAAACGTCTGCTTGTTATGATCACTCGGAACGACTGTAATCTTCCGCGTTTCTTCAGGAACGCGCCAAAAAAATCTTGTCTGAACAGCATGCGCGTCTCTTCAAGGACACGCCCAAAAATCATCGAAAAAAGTTTTCCTTCTGCACTTCCAATCGAAATCCTTGGAAAAAAAATCCTCCCAGTGCCTGTCTTGCCTATATTCATCCGAAAAGTCGACGTAGAAAACGTGCACATCACTTCAAACGATGCGTTCAAAAATTGGAACATTTCACGAAAAGAAAATACGAAATTTCAAAAGCAGTTCCTAAAATGAAAAATTTATGTTAGTCAAAGAAAACACACTGACAACTTTGTGCATGGTTTGCATGATTTATTGTTCATCAAAGCCTAAGGCAATTACATCTTAACAGATTTGCGACGTAAACGTCAAACTGTGAAGAGATCGAAGTTGCTGAAAAGAAAATCCCTGAAACAAAATAAGTTAGTCATTTAGTTAATACCTTAGACGTTATTGTTATAGAAAGCACACAGACAGCATATTTCTTTCTGTCAAATTTTATTGTAAGTAATACAGCTGTTACAAGTTTGATCGTTCCTGAAATAAAAACCATCAACGGTTAGTGTTATTAGTTTTTCCTTAGCTATAGCAAAGACACAGACAACTTTACAGTTTTCAGACTTTATTTATTTCATCTGTTAATTTTACAACTTGTTTATGTTTAATGGGGTGTGGTGCGCTCCTTAGCAATTTAGCTTCCACAGAAACCAAGGAGTGTTCACGCGTCCTTAAAACCCGACGCCTCGGATGAAACACTCCAGGGTATCCTGGAAGAAAACGTAGAAATCGATATTAACGGCTTGCTATCGATATTTTGTCGATACCAAGTCTTCATACAGAGGATGACTTTGTTTGGAATGACGAATCGAAGGCCGAACAAAATTCGAATGAAAACCGGACTCGAAAACCGAAACCAAAATCGTCGCACGATACTAAAAATACATTAAAAAAATCACAACATACCTGGTGTCCCTGTGTACCACGGACTGATTGACATGGGGCAACTTCTGCTTACAGCTGTCGTATTCGTTATACGCGCAAGAAATCTAACCAAATTCCTTACGAATGCACAAATTTCTTTTCCCGTTACTGATCTAGTCTTGCCGACTTATGCTGTAACTAGTGTAGAGCAGAAATTGCACCATGTAAATCGGTCATACCTTTTTATGGATTGCTGCGCCACTGTTCCTGTCTTCTTTTTCCACCCAGGGTTCGTCTTAGGGTTGGTAGCAGTTGAACAGGCGATAAACACCATTGTTGAGGTGGCAGAAATGATTAATCCTGAACACGACTTCTGGCCGGCCAATTTCAATGAATATCAGCTGTTTCACTAACCAACGTTGTCCGAATAAAACCTTTAGTAAAACATGCCCAACGAAACAGAACAAAAGCTACAATGCTTTTTCTTTTCCCGTCGCTATACAGGATTTATGACACGCGGGACTGCCTACAAAGTTATTCTCTTTCATGAAGTTTGAAGGACAACGTTAGCTGAAACAGTTATTTGAGTTAATGCTGCATGTCTGACTACGCTGTCTACTTTTCTTCCTAAAACAAGCATTTTGCATTGAGAAATTATTTGCCCATTCCCCTTGACTATCTCCACAATTTCGTCTCTTCCTTAATGGAAACGTGATGGCCAAAATAACTTATCAATGCAATGGCCTGTTAATCGTCCATCATCGCGCTCTGGTCTGGTCCTCGTTCGTCTGGTTTCATCGCCACACTGGCAGCAACCTCTCCTACTTACACTATCTACATTAATCTTTGTTCTTCTTTCTTCGGCCGGCCTCTTCGCGTGCAGTACTTACCGCGTGCGGTTGGCGCGTTCTGTCGCGTAGCATAAGCATAATACCATCAGTATGAACCACGTACGGTTTGCGCATTCTCTCCGTTCAAATCACTCAAAGGCCTCTTAAGGTGCGGTTAAGGCTTTCAGCATCAGGAAACACCACAACAAAACCAAGATATCGTTCTTTGGGAGTTCTTCTGTCTTCTTGGTGAAGACTACCTACGCTTACCGACCAACGGTAGACGATCTGCGCCTGCGTGGTGCAATACAGGGCTTCCTGATAAGAGGTTCCTACCACAAGGCAGACATTTAAACAAGTAGACCTGTCCGTTCGTCTAAATGTCAACGCTGCCATAGTGAGAAAATCCTCCCATTTATCTGTCACTTTCTGCAGCTAACTTGGACTGACTCTTCATAGGTGCTTGTGATGATTCTGCGCCGTAGAGTGATCTCGAAGACTGAGTACGCTCACAAAAATTGTAAACGATCTAAGCTAACCTATGGTGTGTGCACTGTCCCATGAGACCCTGTAAGTAACTTGCGATAAAACCTGACTTTATTTCGATAAGAACATTTTTATCGCAAATTACTCAGTATGTGAGCCACTGACGTTCAATTGACTAACCTACATTCGCAGAAGTGAAGTCATATGCGATAAATCGCAGCCAAAATAAGTGAAGAACCGCTTTGTTAATTTTTTCGTTTGTTTTTTCTTTTATTTTTACTTTATTCTTTGTAAAATTTTGGAAATACAGCTGACCCAGAATTGCGAAGCTATACGAACTGTCTTCCTGCAACTAGAGAAGTCATTCAACTTGCAAGGGATAGCCAAATCAGGTCTCCCTACTTCCAGTTGAATAGCCTGCACCTCTAGCGTCCAAAGTTATAAATTACTTGTCTGGTTGAACCTTACCACAAAAGCTTCACTTGAACAGAGCTGTGTCAACTGTCAAGTAAAGCGTGACAAATTCAATTTCGCGCAACTAAGCGGGAGATTCCGGTGAAGACGTCCACGATCCATAGCGATGATGACGAAAAAGAGATCCAAGAAGTCAAAAGAAGCCGAAAGCAGTCGGAAAAAAGCCAAAAACCAAAGAGATACCGAACCTAATCCGAAGAAAAGCCGAATTAGCTGAATTAGCAGCCGAATAACCTGCAAAGGAACCCATTAATTAAGGAGCCTAAGGGGAGGAACCAACCAACCAATGGGACCCGCTAGCTAAGCTAATTACAATTACATTAAGCCGAACGAGAAGTCCGAGGACTAATGGCCGAATGTGTGTGGATAGTGTGCTTTGCAAGGTTCATCCAGAGCTCTATATACCCCCCTCTCCCAACCCACAAAGAATCTCACTGACCACAAATCAGAGTCGAAAATCATGAGGTGAAGCTGTTAACTGGGCTGGGTGGATGTGATGTGGAGCTGTTACTGGACTAGGCAGATCTTATGTGAGGCTGTTACTGGACTGGGTTGATCTGATGTGCAGCTGTTGACTGGTCTCTGTTGATATGAAACGGGACAACGGGGAATCTGTGGTTTAGGCGTTAAGCAGTGGAGCAAGGCAACCAAGGAAACCTGTGAAGAAAAACGTAAGACCTAAACAAACGCACTCTACAAGGGGTGTAATGATATTGTGTGACAACAGTCGAACTTTCTAGATGTACGAACAGTGCATTGTCTGATAACTGCTTTCTGATAAGAACATTTTGGAACCTTCCGTTTTACCTTGATCATTTATAGGTCTGACGATCTTTAGATATTTATAAAATATTTGTCATTTAGAAACTTCTGGATGATGATGTAATGTAGGGTTTCGATTGTATATAAGAAAGCAGAGTTCAAGAGAAGTGAGTGAGTGTTGCTAATCAGTAGATGCTGTAACAGGAACCAGTTCAAGGCCTGGATTAAAAGAGCGCGTTGTTTTACTTTGTTTATACTGTTGATCGGCAGTCTTGTTGAACGGATCAACGAGTATCACGTTTCTGTAACGTACCGAGGATTACTGAAAAGAAACGTTACATGATGACAAAACTTTACAAGGGGAGCAGGGTTGGCGCAGTGGTTTTGTTGGTTCTCTACTCTGCTCCGAGAGGTTTTTCTCCGGGAACTCCGGTTTTCCCTTCTCCTCAAAAACCAGCATTTGATTTGATTTAGAGTTTCTTTGATTTACAGTCCCCAGTAAAGTTATTATTATTATTCCTTTTTTATTTTTATTTTTTATTTTTAATATTACGAACGTCAAAAGTGAAGGAGCTGGAAATTCAAAGGATCTGACAAATATGTTATAAGAATTTTTCGAAAGGTAGCGAGTCATTACTATCACAAATAACTACAGTGACAACCATAACAAAAAAAAACAGGAAAACAACATTAAACGGCTTGTTGGTTGCTGTCGTTACTGGAACTATCAACATACTCTATTTTCATAATGATCAGCTTCCTACGTCTGACTACGGAAGGTTTCAAAAGTCACAATAAGGTGTAGGCATGCAATAGCGGAAAAAAAAACAAGCTTCCACCAAGAAATACAAGATTGCCAGCTCATTAATTTGAGTGTGCTTTTTTACGCATGTTAATCAGCAGCCATGGGCTCCTGTGTAAATATATTTAGAAACCCGGATGTGGCAGCTTCATTGAAAATGTTTATAAAATTAACAAATTAAAGCAATGCAAACATAACTCTCTAAAGTGAGGAAGAGTAAACCTTAAGATAAATTAAAGCAATGTATTTCCAAGTATTGTATTCATTTAATTTACTACTTGAATTGCTATGGTAACTTCTACAACCTTAGCGCGCATTATTAACAAGTACAGAACTTAACTGACCAGAGAGAAACTTCTCCTGTACCAGTTGGAACCTATTTGTTAATAGTCTTATGCGTGTTTACCTCAAACTTGCTAATTTCACGACCAAGCCTCGTTTTCCAACTTCTAAATTTTAGCCTGATCTTAATCTTAAGGGGGCAGTCTGGTCAAAAACTAGGGTAGCTAGAATAAAAATATTAAAAACTCATAAAAAAATAACCAGCCGGCCAAAAACACTGGAATTTTCACCAAAGAGGTATCTGGTCAAGCTTTCTTCAATTTTGGTCTTAACATGCTGACTTTGCATTTTTGTAGTTAATAATTAACCCTAAAAAGAGCATTATTATTTCAAGACTTGATTTACTGCCCCCTACTTTTTCCAAATGAAAATGTAATCAAACAAGCTCCTATTTAGCACATCAACTCATTACAAAGAGGGCTACAACTTAATGGGACGGAATTTGGATACAGCGCATAACGTTGCCATAGCAACCAAATAAACCTTCAGTTTACTTTTTTGTCCATAAAAAAGTTTCTTTTCAATAAAATCCAATTTTGCCCCATTAAGTTGTAGTGCTCTCTATGTTAAATACTTGAGCCACATTTGACTGAAATACCTTAAATCTAAGTGGCAAAATAATGGGGGGCACAACTCGCGTTAGCAAAAATTGCTATTTTTAAAAAAATGCAGTTAAACATTTGCAAAAGTCTAAACATGATTAAAAATGACTTTCTGAGTCTCTCAAATATGTTTTTGTCACAATTTCACCATAATACTGCATAACAACACTAATAAATTAAGTCAGGTAGCAGTTTTAAAGACTTTTATGGCCTTTTTCTCTTTCTTTGAGGTGCATTCCTCATTCCGAGATCATCAAAGCGATGAGCCTCATACGTTACACCTTCCCTGTTGGACTGTAACTCTTCATCCCTTTGCCTTGCTTGCCTTCTGAGAACTCTATAATCCATCATCCATCTCCAGAAATGCAAGTTTTCTTGCCTCAGCCCTATTTTTGGCAAGTTCTTCCTGAATGACACTAGTGTGGGCATCTAGGAGAGCATTCTCATGTTTATACCATGTATCAACTGAGATAGTGAATGGCATGTCCAGCAATTCACAGAGCTTAGCTGTACCTTCCCTCCCTGTTCCCATCTCAAAAGCACCATAAACAACTCTGCAATTTATATCTTTTCCTTGGGTTGTATTATTGGTGATGTGGCATTGGAGGTATGGTGGCCAGTTACAAGTAGTTCTGACATCCCACATTTTTTGCACCTTGCATAAATAGAACTGCTCAAGCCAAATCTGTTTGTGGAGTCTTCCTCTAACTCAACATGACCTAAGAGAACCAAAAATAAATAGTGAGCTTAAAAATTTCATGAGATGGTTAAAAATCTGGGCAGATAGCAGTGTGAAAGACAGATATGTTAAAAGGTACGTGACAAAAATTGATTCTTACCTGAAGAGCATGAAGAGTGTGAATGAACTCGGTTGCAAAATTTCGTCAAACTATCCATGCTTACGAGGCGATAACCACTTGCTGGCTCCCATGAATCGTATGTATTCTCATCGGAGGAACTTTCAGTTTCAGAAATTTGAATTTTCCGGGAAGATGCTGGTTCAGCAGGCGGTGGAATTTGCTCACTCACCACGTCGTCTTCACCGATGAAAGTAACTCCTATTGTGGGTCGCTTTTCCTGGTTCTGACGCTTTAAAACATTACTCGAAGTGCCTCTAAATCCACTTTTTCGCTTTTTCGAAATATTTTGTCTTAAAACAGCTTGTTTGCTTCCTTGTTTTGGCATTGTTATTTGAAATACTGATTGTGAAATCAAGAGCTTACCCGGAGATAGCTTGAGGAACGTTTTTGCTTGGTAACCTAGCTTAGATCGTAAAGGGGCACGCGTGGAATGGACTCCGGTCAGACCTTGCGAAAGGAGTGGGTTTTGAGGAATAAACATGCAGTTTAGGCACGAAAATCGAAAAATTTTAATTCTGTTGCCATGGAAACGGAACAACAACAAAATAACAAGGCTCGGAAAAGTATCATTTTTACTAACTCGCAAACTGAAATGAAAGAAACGGAAACAATCCCGTAAACTACATAGATGTACCTTACTCTAGGAGCCAAAAAAACATTTCTGAAAAAATTTCGGATTTTTCCTAATTTTTGACCAGACTGCCCCCTTAAGGCAGTACAATTGTCATGAATACCCACGTGAGAAGAGTCCAGAGGATGAGAAAGAAATAGTGCATACGAGGCTTGGTGGTGAATTTTGAACTTCTGACGTAATCCTGCATAAGGCCTATTGCATCACATATGTTCATACGCTACAAAATTAAAGCGAAGTAGAGAAAATGTATTTAATTGTATAAATTATGTTTGAACTATACAAAAATGCCAATAGGATTTGCGCATAAATTAAATAAATCTTTCGTTTTGTTTATTTTTTTAAGTTTTCTTGTTAGTTTGAAGGGCATAGAAATTAACTGAGTAAGCAGGCCCCAACGAAAAGCTCTTGAGACGGAGCCATCAGAAATGGTAAGTAATGTACACCGTTTTCGTACTTGCTGGCCGGTGAAACCCACGCGTGGTAGAACTCAAAGGAGGACTAACTTAACTACAAAAATAGCTAACATTGTTGCTATGGAAAGTTCCCAACCGTCATATCTTGGAAACCCTAACTTGCACAGACAAGCTGTCTGGCTATGTTTTTTACAATCAAAAAGCTTTAAAGGGAACCTCCACTCTGACAAAAAGTTCACTTCAAACACGAAATAATTTTTAGAATCAAATTTGTTTGAAGTTTTAACTAACAAAGCCCGTTTACCTTAAATACATGAGTTATAGAATCGTTTATTTTTGTTTTCAAATTTCCTGGGCGCTGCCATCTTGAATAATTGTGACGTAACACGGTTGCCCTTTTGTTATTAGACAAAAGCTCTTTGTGTCAGAACAATAGAGCAACCGAAACACGTCACAATTATTCAAGATGGCGGCGCCCAGGAAATTTGGAAACAAAAATACGCGATTCTGAAATTCGTTTTTCTCCACTATAGATACTCTTCTGGAAAAAAAAGAAAACTAGCGTTGTTGCAAATACTATATCCTGCTGTTTAAAGTGATTCTTTGGTAGGAGTGGAGGTTCCCTTTAAGATTTTCGAGTCACAACCATATTTGGAAAGTCACATGACCAGAACAGAAAAAAGCCTAAAATTTGAGCGGCGTACACTTCTAGATATCGAAAATGGTGCCAATGGTTAACGATCGCTAAGGTGCAAAATTCTACGTATCGATTTTTTGAAATTCGCGTTACTGTGAGATTTATGACGTCATAAACACACAAATTCATACCATTTCGTCATTATGATTGACGTTATGTACGTTAATAACAATTGCTTACGTGTGGCAAAACA